>OZ053298.1:8230925-8685144 GCA_964056655.1 Arabis hirsuta
GCTTGGACTGGGGGATATAAAATAGGTAGGCAATAGTGTCAAACTTTAATGATGAAGAAGATAGAGATTAATATATATTGTGGAGTCCCAACACATCCACCCATCCGCCTAACCACAAATAAATTCATTTCTCTATCATTCTCCAATGCACCCAATGGTCTCTTCTTGTATTTAATGTCACATCTATTTAATTCATACTGAAATTTTTTTATATATGTGTCACTCGAGATATCAATGCGAAATTAGTGTGTATATATATTGTAATTTAGAAATATATGATTTAGCTGGGTAAATCAATGTAACAAATTGAGAAAATATAGTCAAACCACTTAAGCTTTTTCTTTCTATTTTAAATGTTTCTTTTGAAATCCTGATTAAATAAGCTTAATATGTTATAAAAAAAAATTTGTAAAATGGTAGTGGAAATTAGGAGGGACCATGAGAAATCATGAGCTTGAGCTACATTTCCCATGGATTCCTCGGAACCACCTTTTAAAAGTTTTAATTTTCTCCATATAGATTAATTTAATACACTAAGGTTTAAGAGACAGAAAAAGATTAAAGAGGGTCATTAGTGTTGAATTATGGTTTCAAGTACAAAATCCAAACAAATATCTCAATTAAGAAATACGCAATGAATGGCTATATGATGATAAATCTGGATATACTAAAATATAATATCTGAAATAAATAAATAAAGAGAATATTAGTACTAATAAATAGTTGAAAAAGAAGAGAAACGTCCATAACCACAAAAATCATAAACGCATGAAATCAGAACGGTCCTGCTGACTACAGAGTCTGTGTCTGTTCCATATCAAGATGTGGGGACCAATATTCTCCTGAGGCGATCCTTTTGTTATCTACCGTACACCTCCAATCAGTATTTGACACGTGTTGTATCTGTACCTTGCAATCTCAACTTAGGCCCAGGCCCACCACCCGGTATAGTCCGGTCCGACCAGTCTCTTGTGACCCCCTCCACCTGTCCTTTTATATGGAGCTAACTATCATTGTGTTTTTATTTTCAATAAGATCAAAACAATCCTAAATCCAGTCACAACAAAAATTCAAAGTTTTACGGTGCGTCAATGATAAAATTGAATGCTCTATTCGTCTCAATAAACATATTTGTGTACCACCAGATATTTAGAATTTGTTACCGAATAACATGTCCACGATAAGGGAATCTAATATGGCTCTCGAAAGAACTAGGCTTCTTTACTTGTCCAAAATATATGCATAGCACATATGTGTGAGGTTCAAATTTGGAGATAGCGACTTTGTTTAACATGTAATAAGATCAAGACAAAAGTAATTGCCTAACACGAGAAAAACTCTGAGAGCTATGCGCATATAGAGAGTTAGAGACTTTGAGTTCTAGTACAAACTCTTTTGCGCCATCTTTGTGGCCTCCAGAATTAATTTGTCGACCAACTAACAAATTAAACAAGGAAAATAGGTAAAAAACATTCAAATGTTTTATAGTACTCCTACTAATTAACTCAACATGATGGAATTGTGTCCAACCTAATGAAATCTCCGTTCAACCGACAATAAAATTATTTTCTTTATGAGGAGAGATCCATGATTTTTGTATTTCCATTTCACATTAAATCTAATATTCTCGCTCCAAATACTTTAGCTAGAGCTTCTTTTGACCTTGAGTATCTCTTCCACCATAGTTCCACTTCCCCCTCAAACGACTGATGGCATCGTGAATCTCTCTTTATTCTTCAAAAACTACCATTTGGATTGGACCACCAATATTTGACCCTTGTGAGATAGGTATATTGATGTATTGCGTTTTTGACACATTCTAACCAATTTTTTCAATGATTTTTCGAGTTTTTTCTATGTCTTTAGAATCTTTTCAGGTTTAAACACGTTTGGATGGAGTCTAAGGCAAAATAGCAAGGATAAGAAGAAAATAAGTAGAAAATGGTCAGAAGTTTGGCATTCGTTGAGTGACTTTCTGCCATTGGATCGAGCTGAAATTTGAACACAAGACAGAGAGTCGCGTTAGCTTTCATTTGGAAGTAATATGAAGTTATTCCAACGGTGGGATCGAAAGTTATGGGAGTTTTAGTGAATACATGTCAGTCTGCTTTAACCGACCGGTTTGCTGGATATTAACCTATTTTGACTTAGTTTGAACCAAAAACGTGATTTAGCCTATTTATTCTAATTTTTAGCCATTGTTTAGGCTACGCTTTATTTTCTATCAGACTTTTTGTTTCTAAGCTTTTGGGGGAGAACTCTAACCCTATTGACAATTCGGAGAAGATTTCTAAACCCTCTTGTTTATCTATTGATTTTCTTATGTCTTTCATGAATTCTTCTTATGAATTGATCTCTATCATGTCTGAGTATTTTTCTAATTGGGTTTTAGGGTTTCAAAGGGATTTCAGGATTTAGGGATTGATAACTTGGTTTCTTCATCTAGGTTGTTCGTATTGCTGGAACTTGATTAGCTACCTTGTTTCTGATCTTAGGTTGTTTAACGCATCAAAAGTGTTTGTTTAAAAGCCTGAAATAACTTATTTGAGCAAAGCATCCCTAGCCAACGAAAGTTGATGTTAGGGTGTTTTGTGAACATATCAAACTTGACCATAATGCATGTTTAACCTTTTGAATTCAAACGACAGTTTAGGATCTTAGGTTGTTAGGCATAGTAATTGATGCTACGATAGTAGATCAATTTGATTTTGTGATTTGAGTTCTAGAACGATTACTACTGTTTTCCCTGACAATTTATCTATTTCTGAATTCCTGAATCCCTGCGAATTTCCTAATGCCCAATGCTTGTTATTCATAAGTTTACATATTTTACTTGCTATTTTCATTTACATATTGCAATTCACAACCATATTTTTGTCTTAGCTTAGTTTCATTCTCATACATTCGTAGTGTGATACTTGGTCCTTGTGGATTCGATCCCTGCATTACTACAACCATTTGCTGTGCACTTGCAATAGTTATATAAAGTTAAAACTTGTGTTATCATATATCAAGTATGATTTTTGTTGTTGTAAAACCTCGTTTTTTTCCTTCTTTCGTGAAGTCGAAAAGTTTGATAAGTTATCAAAAAGTTTAACTATATAAATGATAATAAAGAAGGACAGCTAAGATGCACATATTTAACGAGATTAATATTGTAAAACTCAATGTACATATACGCATAAAGTTTACGTGCATGGAAATAATAGAAGGAGATCACATGATAGAGAATCAAATCTAACGTACAAATAAGTTGCAGTGCAGTTAGGAGGTCCAGTCCAACACAACGTACCGTTTTAGCTTTTACTTTACTATTTTTCTTTTGATTTGTTTATGTGTTTACTCAATTAAAAAGAACTCCAACTCAATTTACTCTAATTATATTGGGTAATTTCTGAAATCTAATCTACGAGTGTAGCACTTAAACTTACGTCAAAATCGACTTCAAATATATTATGCCCCTGACTATACCAATTCCACAGTGTTTCTAACTATATTTGTAAACTATATTTGCCGTTGATCGGAATTGAGAGTTTATATTGTTCAGTGAATTGTCGTTGTTTGCTCTGCAAGGAGAATTTGTAAACTCCGTTAATGGTATTGTTATCATTAGTTGATATTTATTTTTTGGTTTGACATTTGTATAAAGTTTGTTAATGTTAATAAATTATCTACATATGCTTTATTTATTCTTCTTAGTCTTTGTTTTGTTTTTCTTCTTCTTTCAATGTTTTCTTTTATTTTCATCGTCTTCGTCTTTTTTGTTTTATATGACATCTTCTGCTTCTTCTTTTTTCGGTCGTGCTTCTTTTTGATTTTTGTTTTTTTGTTCTTCTACTTATTCTCCTGACTTTTCTAATATTGTTACTTGCGTCCAAATTGGCTAAATTTTTTTATTTATACTTCGACATTATTTTTGTTATTTTTCTGGTTTTTTCTTAATCTTTGTCTATTTTTCTTCTTTTCCAATTTTTATTATTCCTTTTCTTTTTTTTTCTTTTTATCGTCTTTATTTTCTCTTTCATATTTATTTTTAATATATAACAAATTTTGTGTTATATTAATACCAAATGTATGAATTTGTTTCTGATCTCATAACTTTAAAAATAACATACACAATCTTTTAAAAAATTGAATACCTTTTATATTTGTGCAGAAAATATTTGATAGCTTGTAACATAACAAATTTATGTTGTGAGAAAAGCTATCTCAGTACAATATTTGTATACTCTTTGTTTTAAATTGCAATCTTTGTATCCTCATTTTTAGGCAACTACATACATCTTCTTCTATTTTTTTTGTTTTCACAAATTTAAAGAAATTGAATAGAGATTGATGTTATGTCATCTTTTTTTCAAAAACATGTCATAATTTATGCTTGCCATGTTATAGTTTTTTTCTATCTAAACCAATAAAATTAAAACAAGTAAATATTTTTAATAATTGCACTTCTCTTTTAATAGTAAAGGGATAGCTAAACTTTGTTCAAAAATTGTAATTTTTCATCTATAATGTTTTCGGTCAATGCATAACTAAGCCATTTTAATTTCTTGCTAATTATAATTTCAAAACAATATCTATATCTTTACATTGTGAAAGATCTTGCAACAATTTTGCATAGTTATAAAATATATATATATAACGAGTGACAAATTATATAAAAACGTGGGATTGATACAAATTTTCTAATTTTGTTTTAATCCTCCATTGCCAAACCAAAACAAAGTCCAGAAAAATATCAACAGATTGAATATTTAATTTACTTAAAGTAGTTAGTTGATAGATCAAGGTCGATCAACAAGAGAGTTTCTCTTCCATACTTTTGTAGGTTTATTCATGAAAGATACGAGAGGTGAGAGGTCCCTTCTCATTTATGTCCTCTTTATCTTAACAAAACCTCAAACACACTTATCAAAATTTAATTTTGAGTTTATGTTTTCGTTCATTTCTATTTAAATGTCTCTTTCATTTGTCCCCTTATCTTTCGGGTGATTAATTTATTATACATGAATTATCGTTATCATTCCAACTCTATTATTTATTTATTTTTCATTTGATTATAATCTTAAACAGTATAATTTTACTAGTCTTTTTCTAGAAAAAAAAGCAACAGTTCTTCAAATAAAACGTGATCACAAATATTTGTAAACAATTGAACCATATTTTCAACTGATTCCTACATTACAAATAAAATACAACAAGTTGCCCCCAAAACATTGAGTAGAACAATAAACTTTTGTAGTTGATTTTACAACATACAAATTAGCTTTATAATTGATTTTTTTGTTTGTGATTCAAACAAAAACAAGTTACAAAAAATTAATCAAATTACTCTCCATGTTGAATAAGGCCATGGGACGAAATCCCACCGTCTACGATGATTATCCAAATGACTTGACCAACAAAAGACATAGTTTTCTATAGTTGTTGAGTTATTTGAATACAATTCAAGATCCTAAGTCCTACCCTCCGAAATTCGATTGTAGACGAACACCAATCAAATTAGATCGAGAAGGATTGAAGGAGCAAACTCTCTCTCTCTCACGCACAAAGAAGAGAAACATATCGATGGGAGAGAAGACGAAAACAAAATTTACGAATTTAGATCAGTCGATGTGATTGACCTACGTCTCGACTAAAAGATAGTCAAACATTTTACTATATCAATGTTATATACAAATCAAGAGCTCCACGAATCCGGAGCATTATGATAAGAATGAAAGTGATAGAAAAAAACAAGGACAAGGTTATTGTACTCATTTTACTATATGCAACAAAACAAACTACTATTAAACTAATTTTCAAATCAAATTCCGACTAATTATGTTAGTGAAATATCTCACATCATAAGTAAAAAATTTGCATAATAGTATATAACGGACGTGATTAAATTCACTCATTGCCAATTAGTTTTAAGTTAGAAATTTATATAATTATTTTGGTATCACAATTATCCGATTGTTAAACTACTTTGCGGATATTGTTGTTCTCACATAGGTTCATGCTTAAGATTTTTGTGTCTAAATGCGAGGATCGGAAGGTGTTAGTGAAATGTCCCATATCAAAATTTAGAAAATTTGTGAAAAATACAAGACATGGGCTAAATTCTTTCATTGTTAACTGAAAATTCATAAAATTTTATATTGTATATCAATTTTTGGTTTAGATTCAATAATCATTTCTGAAACCATATGATTTGTTTTTTACATATCAATATTTTGGAAATTTTGTATGAGTTTCGACCTAGAATCTAATGTGATGAAAAAGAAAGAAAAAAAATCTTTTACTCATGGGATAAATTACTACACCAAAATATTTGAAAAAGCAAAAAAATTACTCGACTAGTCTTCTACAGACGCAGTGTTGGCCCATAAAGCCCCCAACATAAATAAAAAAAATAATTTACTAATACTATATTACTATAAGAAAAAGTAAAGTAAAAACAAAATTAATTTGCTGATTTTCCTTTTGAGAGAGAGAGAGAGAGAGTTGTAAGAAAAAGCAAAGAAAACGGAAGAGAGAAAAAAGCAGAGCTTCGTTGTCACTTGCACTCTATAAATCGCATCCATTGACAACCTATCACTTCCATCATCAAAACTCTCTCTCTTCCGTCACACACACACTCACTCTCTCTCTCTCTAAAAAAATGGAGAAACCCATGGTTCCGACATGGAGACCCGACCCGGTTTACCGACCACCGGAAACCCCTCTTGAACCAATGGAGTTCTTAGCTCGTTCATGGAGTATCTCTGCTCTCGAAGTCTCAAAAGCTTTAACACCTTCCACCACTCATCAGATTCTACTCTCCAAAACCGAAGAAGAAGAACCACCTTTCTCCTCCGTCGTCTCCTCCGGCGTCGTCGACACGGAGGAAGATACCGGACTTGTCTCCGGAAACCCTTTTTCTTTCGCTTCTTCAGAAACTTCTCAAATGGTCATGGATCGTATTTTGTCTCACTCCGTAAGTCTCTTTCTCAGATAAAAATAGAGCAATTTTTAGAACTAAACAAAAAAAAAAAACAGACCAATTTCGGACAAAACAAAGAACTTTAATTTGTTTTTTGTTTGTCTTCAAGTTTCTTAATTTCTCAATTTTTAGCAAATTGTTTCATAAATCTCTCTCTTAATTTATTTTTTTCACGCGCAATAATGGTAATAATTATGATTATTAGTATATCTGCAAACTCGCTTTCTGGGTCCCTATAAACATAAATCACAACAACAAGTTTATGAATTTGTCATCATCTCTGTAAAAACAAAGAGTGTGTTCTAGTATTGATGATTCTACTTTTGTCTCATTCTTCTTCTTTAATTATTAATTTTTTTTTGTAGCAAGAAGTGTCACCAAGAACATCTGGTCGGCTTTCTCATAGTAGTGGTCCTCTCAACGGTTCTTTAACCGACAGTCCTCCTGTCTCTCCACCCGAATCCGACGATATTAAGGTTTGATATTTCTATAATCTTTTTTAAGTTTTTAATTTTTCTTGTTATGATTCCAAAATCTGGATTTTTATTAAGTAAAGCATGTTTCTGGGTTTCTGTTTATTGCGTTTTTCTCTATGTAAATGTTTCGATTTTGTTACTGCGTCACTGACAATTTTGTTACATGAGAGACAATGAAATTAAAAAAGAATCTTCATTACCTTTCTCTTTACCCAACCATACCCAGAGACAGAGATCATAATTTCTCTGTCTTTTCTCCACTACTACAGTTTTTTTTTCTGATGATTTTTCAAATTTGACATTGAGTTATATTTATATATAAATTTGCTTCATTGTTGGAACTTGGAAGATTGAATTTCTGGGTTTTTAGTATTAGTTTAATGACGCTTTGGTCTAAAGCAATCTCCTTTACTTGATTTTGATTTTGTCTTTTTTGTTCTTCACTCTTCCAATTTTTTATTCTTTGTTTCCTAATTTAGATTTTGTTTTGTTTATCCATTTTTGGTGAATCCCAATTACTTAAAAAAAAAAAATTGGATTTTTATTTTTATTTTCTTGAAATGCAGCAATTTTGCAGAGCAAACAACAGCAATTCACTGAACAATATAAACTCTCAATTCCGATCAACGGCAACAACTCCGGGACCTATAACTGCCACAGCACCACAGTCAAAGACTGTTGGACGGTGGTTAAAGGACCGGAGAGAGAAGAAGAAAGAGGAGACTAGAGCACACAATGCTCAGATTCATGCAGCTGTCTCTGTCGCCGGTGTGGCTGCAGCTGTTGCTGCCATTGCAGCAGCCACCGCCGCATCTTCGAGCTCCAGTAAAGATGAGCAGATGGCTAAAACCGATATGGCGGTTGCTTCCGCCGCTACTCTTGTGGCTGCTCAATGTGTGGAAGCTGCTGAAGTAATGGGAGCTGAGAGAGATTATTTAGCTTCTGTTGTTAGCTCTGCCGTTAATGTTCGCTCCGCCGGAGATATCATGACTCTCACCGCCGGAGCAGCCACAGGTTTAGTAACTTCAAGAATCTGTTATTAGGTTTTTTGAGTATAGCTTTGATTTTTATGAAGAAAGTTGGAAACTTGATGAAGATATCGAAAACTTTTGTTTTTCGGGTGAATCATTTGCTAAAGTTATAATTTTGATGAAGCAATGCAAGAATTGATTGATTCAAAAGTTGGAATCTTGATGATGAAATCGAAAACATTTGTTTTTCGGGTAGACCATTTGCTAAAATTATGATTTTAGATAAAGAAATCGAAAGAATTGACCGAGTGGATTTACTCAAAGAGTGGAACTTTATGAAAAAATTGGTAATTTGATTGTATTTTGGTGCAGCGTTAAGAGGCGTGGCGACATTGAAGGCGAGGGCGATGAAAGAAGTGTGGAACATTGCATCAGTGATACCAATGGACAAAGGACTCACTTCTACTGGAGGATGCAGCAATGTTAATGGTAGTAACGGAAGCTCGAGCAGTAATCACAGTGGCGAATTTATACAACAGGAGAATTTCTTGGGAACTTGTAGCAGAGAATGGCTCGCTAGAGGTTGCGAACTCCTCAAACGTACTCGCAAAGGTAACAAAGATCTATTCCTTTTTCAAATTTGTTAGTTTATGTTTAGTTCTTGGATCTTTTGTGTAATGCTTTGTGTGACTTTTGCAGGTGATCTCCACTGGAAAATAGTTTCTGTTTACATCAACAAGATGAATCAGGTATGGTGTCTCGAGATTTGTTCACTTTAGAAAAATGATCATATTGATTTGTTCACCTTTAGAAAATGATCATATTGATCTGATCAAAAAGATTAAAGAGAGCCAAATTATTTGTGAATCAGTGGGGAATCTTTAGTTGCTTCACATGGATGTGAACTTGTTACATGAAAAAACACACAAAAAGAGAGAAAAAAAAGAGCAGGAAAAGAAGAGAAAGCAGAAACAGAAACTAAAGCTACAAAAAAAAATAAAAGCATTGTTATGATGATGGAAATGAAGTCATGGGATCTACTTTTGTCTTTTGCTTAAGCATCTCTTTCAAAATCACCAATTTTTGTTTTGATTGTTTTGAACTTGAAGGTTATGTTGAAGATGAAGAGCAAGCATGTTGGAAAAACATTCACCAAGAAGAAAAAGAGTAAGAGATCATTTACTCTTTGATTACATATAACATCTCTTTTCGTAAACGCGATATTTGAATTTAAAATATGAAAAAAATTGGTAGGAGATTTATCTAATTCCTTCCAAGAGACAGTAAAGATGATTCTTCTAAATGGATTTTGAAACAAAGAATGTTTTTTTGATTATTTGATTTGATATCTCTCATACTAACAAAGTTGAAAGCTTTTACTTTTTGTCACTATCTACTGTCAATGAGTCTCAATTACATGGTAAAGAGAATTCAAAACTTTGATGTGGGTCTGCTTTGGATTTGGGGATTTGAGAAGAAAAAGGAAAAAGGAAAAGTGTCTCTGACTAAAGAAGCCTTCAATCTTTTACTTTTTGTCTATTCTTTTGAATGTGTGAACTTGAAGACTCTTTGTTACTAATTTTAAACTTTGTTCCAATTTTGTTTAGACATTGTGCTTGAAGTGATCAAGAATGTCCCGGCATGGCCCGGGCGACATTTGCTAGAAGGAGGAGACGATCTGAGATACTTTGGTTTGAAGACGGTTCTGCGAGGTGATGTGGAATTCGAGTGTAAGAGCCAGAGGGAGTATGAGATGTGGACACAAGGTGTATCAAGGCTTCTTGTTGTTGCTGCTGAGAGGAGATTTAGGATGTGAATAATAAAACTTTAAAAGTATGTCTGGTCTTTTGGTGTGATTTTCTTTTAACTTATGGGGTTAAATTAAGAGTTTGAGAAAATTAGGGGTTTCTTTATTAAGGTAATGGTTTTTTTTGGGTTGGGTATAGTACGAAATGGACCTACTAGTCAAGGTGGGGATGGGTTTTGGTAAACAAAAAATTAGGTGGGGTGGTGATATGTAATTTGTGTTTCTTAGGTTTTTGTTCTGTTTTGTTGTATTTTTTTTTTGTCTAAATTTTGTTTTGTTGTATAAAAAAACAATGTTGATGCTAAAAGTTATAAGTATTAGTTATCTCACTAAAATTCTCTCTCGCCTCTGGTACAAATCAAGCTTAAATCCGATCATTTTATTGCTAATGTCTTTGACACTGTGTTTTTACGATGTATAGCTAATAAGCTAGGCTCTCTCTTCCTGTTTCTTCTTCTCTGATATCTCCTTAAGACGTGGCCTTCGACATCAATCTTTTTCAAATTGGTGATCTCCAAATCACTGGACTTGAAGAGATTGTTGTCGCCATAATAGATCTTTGATTCTCATTTGCTTGCTTTTCCCGGAGATTTAGACTGAATCATTCAAGAGGCGCTAGCAAAGATCTATTAAGAAGACTTTGGGAGGCATATTCCTCCATCCATTGTCAGAGGAGTAAGTTTGGCTGTGGCTTTGGTGGTAACCCAAGGAAGGAGAAGCTCCGGTATCGGCAATCATCTCCATCTTTTGGAGAAGCAGGATGTGGTTGTCCCATGGCCACATGACAATCTTATCTTTTTGTTTGTTAATAATATTTTGTTTAATTATAATGTTGTTATTTCACTAGTTTGTAAAATATGTATTGTATACCTTAGGTTGGTATTCATTGTTATGTTATTAGGAGATTTCCTGCTAGGAGTTACCTCCCATGGTAATTTCCGTATTCGGTCTTTACCGAGCAAGGTGGATGTAGTGGGTTTCTCTGAATCTGGATGTTGGGACGACACCAGATTTCGTAGTCTTGTCTTACGGGATAAGTCCCTGTTAGGTTATGATTCTGTTTTGCGGAATCAGTTTGTTTTCTCTTCTGCTTGCGGAAGATGTCCTCTACCTTATAATGGGTTTTATATTTTTCTCTATGGGATGGATGTACCCCTAGTTGAGTTATTTTCTCTGATTAATATAACAATTTGGCCGACAGAAAAAAAAGTTATAAGTATTAATTAAAAATGAATGGGTCCATTCTCCATGTTTATTGGGAACATCAAAATCAAATATGCTTCGGTTTTGTCCCATTATTGTTGAAAAATCCATTTAAAGACTAAACAAAGAAGTTGGTCATATTTTTATACTCAGAAGAAGACAAATAAATCATAGTATTTGTTTAGTTACATATTGCTAATGAAGAGTGGTTGCTATTCTTAATAATAACCTTTTTGTTTTCACATACCATGTGCTTTCTCAAGCCATCAACACTAACAAAATCTTAGACACAAAATAAAAATTCTATAAATGGTGAAAAAACTAATCCAGCTTAGATTGAATAATCTTCCCCATAAGTATAATTTACACAAATTAATGATAAGAAATGATGAATATACTAAGATGCATAGACATTTGGATCGATAAATTTATATTTAAAAAGATGTATGTCGTAGATTAGAATATTCCAAATTACAACTACCTTGAGACACAAGAAACCCCTTTAGAACCCAAGCTCAAACCCGAAGTGTTGAGCTACCATAAGCTTCACAAAAACATAGTCCAAAATATAAGCATTAACGTAGCCTTTTAAGGTTTGCATCTAGAATCAGTTCTAAGTGACTTGATCATGAAATCAAAATCAGTGAGTGTTAATGACAATACCAAGGAGATGGAGGAAGAGATTGATAACATCCAGATATAGAGAAATCGCGGCACGGATATACTCATCGTAGTTGTGTTTCTTGATCAGCTGGCTCGTATCAAAGACTATGTATCCGCAGAACAGGATTGAAGCTAAACCGCTGAATATCATTGACGATAACTTCCCAAGAGGATAGAAAATCTACATTTTCACATCATATTGTTAAACATATGTCCACAAAATCACAAAATTTCTTGAGAGATAGTTTAGTTTTAGTACCTGCATAAGCGAGAAGACGAGGAGGATAAGGAGTGCGCCGAAGAGGAAAGGTCCTAGAAATGAGAAATCATGACCTCTCTTTACTGCCCAAAATGTGTAGATTGTTAGCCCTAAGACCATCACACCAGTGAGAATTGCAGCCTCTAGAACAATCCTCCCTGTTTTTTCATAATTTGATTAGATTGTAACATTATCAATCACATTGTTCTTGCAAATAGAAACAGAGCTAGTAGTAGTAACTTTGAGTTTCTTGACAGAAGCAAGAATCCATCTTTTGCTCTGTTCTTCAAACCAAGAATTTAAGCTATACTAAAAAAAAATAATCCAAACTTGTTATGATGATTCTTCAAAAGCACAGCACTAAAACTAATCACATTTCCACCAAAGACTGTCTATTTTACAAACAGAGATCTTGATGCAAACACTATCTTTACAACACCATCTTAGTTTCTTGACAAAAGCATGATGAATGAATCATCTTTTGCCCTCTTGTTCAAACCCAAACTTTTATGACGATTCTTTAAAAACAGCACTAAAACTAGTTAGATTTGCACCAAAGACTGTCTTCTTTTTTTGAGAAACAGAGATCTTGATGCAATTAGTTTCTTGACAAAAGTATACTTTGAGATTCTTGGCAGAAGCAAGAATCATCTTTTGCCCTGTACTATTCAAAACCAAGAATCTAAGATACTAAAAATCCAAACTTTTTATGATGATTCTTCAAAAACAGGACTAAAACTAGTAGATTTTGATGCAAACCACTTTCAATCTCTGTATCCATAGGTATAAAGTCTGTACCTTTAGAGAAGGAGCAACAAAGTCCAACAGCGAAAGAGGTGGAGAGAGTGAAGAGCGATAAGATTATGAGATTGTAAGGATGCTTCTTCTCGAACGCAAACAATGGCCAAAGCACTACAAAACACACACATAACAACAAGAAACAAAATCCAGATCAGTGAAAACAAAACATCCAAACACACTACTGCAAGTAAAACTATGTAAAAAAGACAGTAGCTTTCAAGCGAAATCGGTGAAAGGAGGAGAGTATACGAAACTGAGGAGAGCAACAAGGAGAGAGACGAAGAAGACGACGAGTCCTGGAATGGTGGTGGTGATGAAATCGGGAATCGCACGAACGAAGAAGACGATGGAGGAAACTCCGACGGTGACGATCATCTGAAGAGACAAGATGATGTATACTTTCCTTATAAATGCCCAACGAAGCACTGAGTTCTCCTTCATGTCTGGATAAAGCTCGCTACTTCCACCACCACCACTTTCAATGTCAGATTTCATCATTGTTGAACTCACGAAAGAAGAAAACTTGAAAGAAGATTAGAGAGTTTTTGTGTAAGGAAACTCAGAAAAGAGAAAGCTTTTTGAGGTTTTTCTCTCTCAAAAGGAAATTGCCAAGAAAGTGAAGAGGAAGAAGATGACTAAGGGTAGTGATGGAGTCACTGTTCCGTCACCGTGTTAAGTCAAACAGTCCTATTAGATGTCGACACGTGGTATACTTTGGGCGGCGTTTTTGCGCGGGAGTGACTGTGTTACCAGTGGAAAGTAGAGAGAGTGATTCTCCAGGAAAACCAATTAGATTAGGACACGTGGCAAAGCTAGAGAGCTGGTGCTGTGTGTGTAATTGTCGTGCTCTCTGAGATGTTGCATGGAAATAGAAAGGCAAGACCACAAGTCCATACTCTATGTGATAAAGTGTGTTGTATTTATTTTTAGTTACTATAGGTTAATTAATAGATTGGTAAATGCATATATACTGTATTATGATAGTTATTATTATAGGAGATTATTAATACTGATTTATATACATAATAATTCATATAATTATTAGATACTACAATTGTTTGTTTCTTTGTTGTAACAAATAACAACTAAAAATTTGCTTAAGTGTGATATTTAGCATAGCTATAGTCGGCTATCTAGTGAGTAAATTAAAAGTGTGCTTTTAGAAGAGTTTTGGAAACCAACTGTATTTTATCCAAAAAATAAACAACTCTATTCCATTATCTTCTTACTTGAAATTGAAAACAATTAATATATACTAGGTGATTTTCCGCGTTATACGCGGTTAAATATTTTTTAGAAATCAACTAAATTAAAAAGTATTATTTCATGGTTAAAAATTACTAATGATGTTTAGTTTGGATTTAAATTCAGATTTCTGTATATGAAATAATATTTTTCTTTCTTTTTCATCTGTAGGCACCAATTATATTTTTATTAATAACATTGACAATAAGTTCACTTAAATTCAATTAATAAAAAATAATTGAATTGGTCACTGGATCCAATTTTATATCGTAATAAGTAAGATTTTGTCGTTTCTAAAAGTTTCTCCATTTTCACATATTGTGATCAATTGTGTTCAATATTCATTTAAATAAACCCGTATGAATTATTCCATTTGTGAATAACATTTTTTTTTGTTCAGCATGATAACTATGGATAATTTTGCTTTTTATATTCAATAGTGAATTTGGACATTTAGATTAGACATTTTTTTTTAATTTTACGTCAATTGTAAAAAAAAATTATATTGATATTTTATTACTTTCTTATAACTTTATATATAAAATACGAATTTTACTATAGAAATAGAAACAATTGAGAACAATTTAAAGACTACTTATTTGTTAAATAAATATGTACAACTCATTTTTATTGGAATTGTATCATAAGTATAAATTATGTTAAATTTGGCTTGTCCGAATATCTAAAATAGAATTTAGAATACAAATAAATTATTTAATGTTTTATAAAAATGTTCTAGAATTTTATTATTACAAGAACCAATTTCTAAACTATTTTATAATGTGAAACAAAAATTTACATATAATTTTAGAATGAAAAACAAAAATCTGATAAATTTTAGTAGTTTTGTCAGATTGATTTTTGTGGGTATAAGTTTTAGTGAGCTAGCTACAATGAAAACTTAATTAGTTTTCTCATAATTTTTTTTTTTTTGTGTGTGTAATTTTTGAGTTAGTGGGATAAATTTAAGGAGTTTTGTGAGATTAATTTTTATGGATATAAGTTTTAGTGGATAAATGTTTAGATAAATTTTATCATGTCATATTTTTTAGAATGCCATGTCACAATAAATTTTTGAAAAGTGATTTTAGAGAAGACACCTAAGCATTTTTTTAAAAATCACTTCCCAAATAATATATAAAAAATAATTAATTCTTTAAAGCTTATGATAAGAGAATTATTAAACAATTTATTTGTTTATCTAAACTGGATTCAATACATCTCAAATTTGTGTGCAATTTTCCAAAGTACAAACGCATATAGCTATTTAAAAAAAAGGATCATATAGCTAATTAGTGGTCGATTTGGAGAAAATCAAATTATAATTATGAGAGAACCATTAGTGGGTTCATTAATTTGGCGTTGAGTGGTCGATTTAGTGGGCTAAGTAATTATGATTATTGAGCTTAATTAGAGAGTCAAATTACCATGCCATATTTTATCAATCCCATTTCCTAATAAAAATGGGAGAATGATTCTAGAGGGGACACCTAAGCTAATTACTTTTCTATTAATATATATAAAAGATAGAGATGATTCCGGTTGAGTTTGCTAGTATTTAATTGTATAGAAAAGTTAGAATAATTTAGCCAAAAATAATATGGAATTTGATTATTAATTATTAATACCAGACGGCATGAATTTTTAAAAAATATGTGGGTGAAAGCTTAGGAAGAATACTTAAGTAGATTAAATACTTAATCATTTCAAAACCTTCAAATATTTCACAAACAATGGTAAAACTAAAAACATTTGTAACCATAAATTAAACCATCTCACAGAATAATAGAACGAGAGGACATCATCTATAATTTTGGGCCAACATTTGAAGTTTTATTGGAAATTATGGGCTATTCCAATGGACAACTGATTAAGGCTCATTGGACTTTTATAGATAAAATTATACATTTCATTGCATGAAGAATAAAATAAAATTAAAAAGTGGGGGTAGTGGAGAATTAATTGAAGTTTCCAAATGTAGGACGGTGTCTATAACCTACTAAAGGACTGTTCTCTGATGTTTATCTATATGAAACAAGTATCATTCGATGCGATAGATTTGACAATGCACTTCTCATTTTTCTCTTCTTTTTTTGTTCTCTTTAATTATTTGTTAATTATTTGTTAATTATTTGTTAATTATTTGATTATAAGTTTATAACTACCATTAGTAATTTACTTTTATGATTCCTCAAACATATTAGTAACTAAATACACCCAATAGTGTATATGCTTACCATTTCTATTCCTTGTTCTTTATCAGGAATGATTTAAAGATTTTTTTTACTGTTCGTCTTATTTTTTATGGTGAATATAACCGTAGATTTTTTTATAAATTTAAATTAAAGCACTATTTCAATTGACCAAATAAAAATCGTTTTTATTTTTATTCCCATCTTAGCTTTTAAATGTTGATTAGTTGTTACATATTGGCTTGTTGGACCATTAAAAAAAACTAAAAAACAATCATGTGATATATAGTCTATTTATTTATTTATAACATTATTGTTGTCTTGTCAGAATTCAAATCTGTGTGATGCATGTTGTTAACATAAGAACATATAATAGACCAAATTAATCACACTAATCTTTTTCATATTACATTAACCACCATGATTTTAAGTTTCTATTAACTTATAAAAGATTATAGATATCAAGACCAAATAACTTCGGGTTCAAATATATATATATATATATTTTGATAACTAGGAGGAGTTCGGGTTTTAACGTTAATCTCTTTACAGTCTGAAACCAGTATTTAATAATATTTTATAATACAGCGTAAATAATTATTTTTACTAAAACTTGAACTAGGAGCGCAATAGAACCAATCCATGTGTTTAACCACTATCCCACAATAACTGATGTAAAAATTGGGATATATCTAAGATAATATAAAATAGTCTTTAATTTGATAAAATATCTAATAAATAAATTAGTAACTATATCCCAATTTTTATATGTTAGATATATCCCAATTTTTGTATTAAAAAATAGAATTACCAATAAAATATAGAGAAATGGCCATCAATATTCATCAAAAGGATAATCATTCCATATTGAAATAGTAGCTATGATATTATGTATATAATATTATATATCCTATCTTCCACAACTTTAGACCATATATTTTCTTTTTGTTTTTCTTTTTTTTTCCTCCTCTTGATTTTTGTAATGCTCCGACCGCCCATGTCAGTGGGTCCCACGTCTACTCTTGGCATGTGGATCTATCCCTGTCCGACGGTCGGTGCGTTAGTCCTGGAGGTTCGAAAAACTTGTTTACTGACCCTGCAAATCACCACGTGATCTTTCTCCGTGTTTTGTCCTCACTCACACGGTACTGGAAATGACTTCCCAGTAGGTCATCCATCCTTAAATTGCTCTAGTCCAAGCATGCTTAACTCTGGAGTTCTCTCTGGATGTATGACGGAAAAGATAAGTACACTTTAGTGATATAGGTAGCCAAATCAATTCTCTTAAACCTCTCCGCATGCACCACATATTTCCTGAAACCAGAATGTTACAATCACCCCCACTAACTGATCGCAACGTCTTCGTTGCGTACCATGATCGTCTTTGTTGTTTGGTGGCATTTTTCTTCATGGTTTGCACTGGCTCTTCTGATTTATGCGTAACTATAGCCTCTGTCCGTCGTGGATATGGAGGCTGCCTTGCTTCGGTCCTTGCATCTTCGCCTTCTGCTTCTGGTTTGGTGAGCTCGTATATGTGTGTTTCCAGTGTTGATTGGTTGTATTTATTTGCTTTGGTTCCTTTGATTTAGTTTTGCCTTCAGATTAAGGTGTGAACCTTGTTTCTTTTTTTTTGGCTTTTGGTTATAGACTTTTGATTCCATTTTGGTTTAGCTACAATTGGATGCGCTCTCTTCCGGCTTTAATTTTCTTTGTATTATCCCTTCTTTAGCAATAATATCATTTCAAATGCCAAAAAAAAAAACAGTCTATTTATTTATTTATAACCTTATTGTTGTCTACGAATTCAAATATGTATGATGCATGTTGTTAATGTAAGAAAATATTATTGACCATATTGATCACACTAATATTTTTCATATTTCATTAACCACCATGATTTTAAGTCTCTCTTAACTTATATATTCCCAAATATATTCGGACCATAGGAGAGAAGGTCTAGGCCAGAATTCCTCCTAGTTATAAAATATATATATATATTAAGTAGTTATTAATTTATTTATCAGATACTTTATTGAATCAAAGCTCTTTAAAATACTATTTTATTTTATCTTAAATATATCCCAACTTTTATATCAAAAAATATAATTACGAATAAGATATATATATATATATATATTTAAAGAAAAAATTCCAATAATATATATTGTCAGGAGAGTTCTATATGTAGTTATTTACTCACACGGTACTGAAAATTACTTTCCAGTAGGTCACTCATCCTTAAATTGCTCCAGCCCAAACACGCTTAACTATGGAGTTCTCTCTGGATGTGTGATGAAAAAGATAAGTGCACTTTGGTGATACATGTAGCCAAATCAATTCTCTTAAGCTACTCCGCATGCATCACATATTTCCTGAAATCGGGATGTTACAGAATAAATCAAAATCTGTTTAATGAATATCTAGTTAACATACTAATATACTAGGGTGTGAGTGTAAAGTATGTATAGAGTAAAAGTGAAAAGGTGAAAAAAATTATCGCTGGATCCCACCTGTTATCCACCAATACAAGTGAAAATATAAAAAAGCAAAAAAAATAAGATTTCCTCTCTTTATCGCCCAAGTTGGCGAGAATCTTACCTCTCTCTTATCCAAGTGTAATCTTGCACTGGATTACGTTTTATTTTTTATATTAGTTTTTGTCTTATAAATACATCCCTATTTTATTGTTTTATCACTCCACTACACGGAAATAAACACATCATTCTAACTCTCCTTCCATCTTTTTCCCAGTTTCAAACATACAAACGTAATAAGTGTTTTTTTTTTGGTAAGAAAAAACAAACGTTAGTGTGTCAAATTATTCAAGTTTGCTTAGACTTATAAAGGTATGTTTCAATTTATATAATCGATGATTATAAATATATATACACATTTTATATTTAAATTTTAATATCAATTACTATATCATATTTCTATATATAAAATATGTATTTGATTATGCATTCATGGTTTACAGAAATGTGATATGTACACGTTTTAAATAATATGTATTGTATATAATGTATATATACTAAATTTATATATGTTTAAAAAGTCAATAAACAAATATATTTTTGTTTTTTAGTTATCAAAAAGTAAACCCAAATTATTTGTAAATGTGTAATTGTGTTTGTTTAGTACTAAAACTAAACCCAAATCGTTTTTAGATTTGTTATTGTGTCTGTTTAGTAAAAATAATTTAAAAATTCTAAAAAAAAAGCCGAAATAATGCATAATATAGTTATTGTTGTTTATATGTTATGAATGAAAATTAAACTTTATAAAACTAAGAATATATTTGATTATTTTACCATATATAATATAATTTGTTAGAATATTTATTTTTGTTTTTATTTTACTATTACAGATGAATAATATATCGCAAAACATACATTCAAGTGGTAGTAGAGGCCGTGCTCATGCTGGATTATTAACTCGTGGTAGTAGTTCGAGAAGTGGCCATGGAAGATCATCAAATCATGGAGAAGGAACAAGCAGTGATGGTCCAATGAATAATGTAAGTTATTTTTTCAATTATATTGTTTGTGCTAACTTAAAAAATTAATAATAATTCTTATGAAAATGATTTAGCATAAATGGACACCTAGAACTACTCGAGTTATGCTTGAACTTATAATCACTATACAATTAGGCTACCATCAGGTCCTGGCAAAAAAAGAAAAGAAGACAAATTTTATGAAATAACTGGAGAGTCAGTTAAGTGAAAGCCGGAGATGAAGGGCATAATTGATTATTTAAGAAGGTTGTGGCACTACAACAACATACTAAGTAGGCATACAGGACTAGATATTGATCAGACAACAGAAAAATTAATATGTTAGCATCATGGTGGGAAGATCGATGCGCGGTAATTTCACAATTTTAAAACTTTGTTTATTCATATTAAAAATAGTTTATCAGTAGTAACTATATATTGATAAATATATATAAGTATTAATAAATATGATTTATTTTGTGTCAATTTTTTTCCAGGAAGTTACTCCATCCAATCACAAATATATTACGGTCTTGCAAAACAATCCTCTTCAATTCAAAGATTTGCTTGACATGATGTGGAACAAGATGATCATTATTCACCATACATGCTTGGTGTTCATTTCCAGCACACCGAAAATGAAGAAACAACTAATGATGATATTCATCTAGATGGAACAGATGAATATGGCCGAACTACATACCCTTCCGTTAATCTTAATCTAAGTGCATCTGATGAAGAGGGCCAAGAAGCACCAAGACTTTCGCGATCACCTGTTCGTTCTGCAAGAGAAGCAAATCGACATTCTCCATACATGACTAGAAGGTCATCTTCAGGTGTTCGTAGTTCATCATCAACATGGCGTACTCATACGAAAAGAGCCAATTTTGAGGCTCAGACTGATGGGAGATTTCAGCGGATGGAGGAATCTTGAGGACAATTACTTAATGTAGTGCGCTTGCGTCATAACACAAAACCGACATATGGTGATGCACTTGTCGTACTCGAATCTTTGCCTATCGAGCCAATGAATACATTTTGGTGGGAAGCAAACAAGTTGTTGATGAACGATGAAGATATTCGTATGGGTTTATGAAATTAAGAAGCAAAGAGAATAAAATTCGGCACTTGGAGAGGTTATCCGGAGTTGATAGATATGGAAATCCTTGTGAGTTTGTTCATCTACGAGTGACGAGCAGCACAAGTGGAAGTGGTCATGTAAGATCAGATGGTTCTGCCTATGGTTCTCATGGATCTTTTGGTGGTGAATCAGGTGGTGGAGGGTCTGTGGGAGGAGGTTCTAATGGTGGAGGATCTGTTGGAGATCATGGGTTTTCCTTAGGTGACATCAATGAAGATGACTGTGATGGCATGGGAAACATTTTTCCTAGTCAAGAATCAAGGGGATTTAACTCTCAAACTTCTCATAACTTTGGAAGCTTCGACTCTTGGTCATATGATATGAACCCTCATAGATTTCCAGGAACAAGTTCTGGGAATGTTCTAGAAATGTTTAACTCTTTTAATAAGAGTAGGGGTAATGATGGACAAAATTAATGTTGTTGGCGAATTAATTAAATTTATCTTCTTTATGTATACTTATTGGTGAATATATGTTTTTTCTTCAATTTCTAACTCTAATTTCTATATGAATTATCAGGATTTTCGAATTGTCGAGTTACGTTCAAACGGAGTCGAAAATCTTACTGATGAAGAGATTGCGGAGTTGAACTTACTAGAAGAAGAAGAGGCCATGAACACATGCAAATCTCCTATGTTGCAATATTATTCAAGATATTTTTGTAAGCGACCTACGAGTTCGGATCAGGGAAAAGGATGGCTTATAATACGAGGTCAAATTTACGGTAATGATATTTCATGTCAAACACTTATTAGGATGATTCCAGAGGCTTTCACACGGTTATATGGAATACTGCATGAGAATTATGGGTTAGAAGCTTCGAGCCGCATAGGTCTTAATGAGAGTGTTGTAATATTTCTAATCCTTTGTGCACAAAACGATACACAACGTGATATTGCACTAAGGTTTGGACGTTCGCAAGAGACTATTTGGCGAAAGTTTCATGATGTTCTTCAAGCAATGAAGCGAATGGCTGTAGATTATGTACGACCACGAATAACCCAAGAACTTATAGCCATCTCCAACCGTTTTCAGAGGGATGCAAAATATGGAGCTTATTTTCATGGATTTGTTGGTGCTCTTGATGGAACGCATGTACGAGTTATGGTCTCACCAGGTCGAGAAGGTCTCCGATTTATAAATAGAAAAGGAATTACTAGCCTTAATGTTTTGGCCATATGTGATTATGACATGCTTTTCACATATTGTTATGTTGGAATGGTGGGATCTGCACATGATGCTTGGGTGTTGGCGACCGCAATATGAGATGATCCAATGTTTCATGTACCTCCGGAACATAAATACTATCTTGTTGATTCTGGATATGCTAATAGGCGCGGATATTTAGCTCCATATAGAAAAAAATTTGGAGAGAGCACAAGATATCATCTCCAAGAATTCAATAATGGTCAACAACCTAGAACCAGCAAAGAAATGTATAATAGGTGTCATGCATCGCTACGTTCTGTTATCGAACGGACATTTGGAATTTGGAAAAAAAAATGGAGGGTTCTTAATGAATTTCCTAGGTATGATATCGCCACGCAAAGAAGTGTAATATTCGCTACGATGGGCTTGCATAATTTTATTCGTCAGCATAATTTATAAAGTTCTGATTTTGACAACATTGACGAGAATGATGGTGAAGAAGCACAAGATACTGAGAATGATGAGCATGATGAAAATAATACTTTGAGAGGCGAAGAAGAATCAGAAGCTCGGACGTATATGCAAATAGTTTGTGATCAGATTGCTGAACAAATATGGGCTGCAAATCAACGTAGACCTCGACGTCGTCATTAAATCTACTGTAATTTTAATATATATTTATTTATTGTGAAAATAATTTTCATTTATATATGTATTGTAATATGCTTAACATTATTTTATATATTATAATTTAATGTAATATGCATTTTGTTATATTGTTTATAAGTTAATAAATATTAGATTTTTATTATTATTCATTTACTCTCTTTTACTCTCATTTACTCTCATTTACTCTAATCCACTACCAATCACATTTTTTTTCTTTTACTTTCTTTTACTCTCATTTACTCTAATTATTTTCCTCCCAATTTCTCTATTTTTATTTACTCTCAATTACTCTAATACTTACCAATCACACAATAAGATGAATTTTACTGGAACCAAAAAGGTATGTTAAAGAAAGAGAGAAGTAAGAGAGAGAAGCTCTCTTTTTTTCTCTACTAAATCTCAGTTCACCCTAGCAGCCGCCAACTTCTCTTCACCGTGTTTTGCCTCTCTGGTGTCTGAGTAACGCCGGCGTTGCGAGAGGCCTCGCTTCCATCGATTTTACGGCCTATGGCGCTTCAACCGTGGTGAAGTTCCCTTTATTTTAAATGCTTTTTGCGGTTTGATTTCCTTCTTGTCGGCAGTGTGTGGAGGCGAGGGTTGTTGATTCGGTGTGGAGGTGAATATGAAGATCTAGGTTTGGCGTGGTGGTGAGTGGTCTTTTTGGTGTTGCTGAGTCGGATGTCTTTCCTTCTGTCAGATCTCGTCGTAAGCCGCGTTCTCCCGTGTTGGTCAGATCCAGGTGATCTTCTCTCCGTCTTCCACTGCTCTCACTCTTGGGTTCAAGTTAAGTTTCGATCTCGTTTCATGGGTCCAACCCTTCTCGTCTCTGGTGCGGTTTGGAGCTCAAGCTCATGGTGGTGGAGCCCGATTCTGCGGTAACAGTTCTCTGGTTTGCTCCGGGCTAATGTGGAGGTCCTCCTTTGTCCCGCATCTTCTCTTTGGCGGCTGCGCTTGGTGAAGGTTGTTGTCTCTTCCACTCAGATTGGAAGATCATGTGGGTTTAGATTGTTGGCCCGCTTCTTTGGCCGAGGGATCTCTCGGCATGAGATGTATAGGTTTGGTTTGGCTCGTATGATTGTGGATCTGCCGATTCTATGTTGTCATTTTTCGGTTGGATCTGTTTTCAACTTTGCTCACCTTCTAAGCCGGTAGCTTCTCTGGCCATCGGAGTTCAGTGTGGCGGCGATTGGCCCCTCTGCTGGTGATTGGGTTCTCTGTGGCGGTAGATTAGGATTTGTCATTAGCTTTGTTTAGTTGTGGACTTTGGCCTATTAGCATTTGAGATTAAGAGGCCTAACTAGGCCCAATTTTAAAATTATTGGTCAGGCTATGTATTGTTTAGTACATAAAAAACCCAAAAAAACTTTAAAAAATTAGTCTAATGAAAACTTTTAAAAAAAATTGTCGACCACTTAATTAAAAGCCCAATGGGCAATTACAAAAGGTGAAAGTCCAATAAACAATTTAACAGCACAAAATTAAAACGCAAACGACAAGATGAGGCACCACTGTTAAAATTGCTAGTCACCGCCGGTCACCAATCAGTCGCCACCAATCAGTCATAGAGCGATGAAGACTTCTAACCCTCTGCCAATCTCAGATCCGCTCATTAGATTCGTCGAAACCTACTGGAAATTACTAAAACCGCTTCAAAATCCCTCTGATAAACGCCTTGTTTGAGTTGCTCCACCACCGACTACACCCAAGTTGATGTAGTTCTGAGTTCCAATCATGCCCATGCGTCGTGAGCAGCAGAAGAAAGCGATAGAGATATTACTCCTCAAACAAAAGGAGAAATCAGAGAAAAATTGAGAAGAAGAATAGAGGAATCGACGAGATTAAGCATTGACGGATAAGAGATCAAATTTGTCTAAAAAGAGAGGAAACCGGACTTAGCCGGAACAAACATCCGAGCAAAGTCGGAATTATATCTGATATATACGGAAGCAAAGAGCAGACTAGATTCGAATAGCTCGGAAACGACTCCAAACATTGATCAAGCCGGAAGCAAATTCGGATCTAATCAGACAACCGACTACAAAACATAAAATAAAAGATATGAACATTTATACAAACCGGACTGGCGAGAGCCTTAAATCTGGTAAATTTTCAGAATAAGAAAAGCTTTAGAGAGAAGCTTCACGAAGGATTTTTAAATGGTCTTTTCAACATCTAAAAAAGTATCCTAAAATTTCCTCAGGGCATCTCCAACCATCACACTAAATTTGATCGTGTTTTGGTGTCAAAAAAAGTTTTTCATCTCCAACCATAATATCAAATTTTACATTAAAACAATATTTTATTATTATATTATTAAATTTTCTTTATTTTTAGTAATTGATAAATATTAATTATTCTGATAACTGATTAATTAGAAGTTAAATATAATCTTACAATCGATAGATGAAAAAAATGAAAAATAAATTACATCAAATTAATTCTCAGAATCAGTATATTTGGATCACAAATGTTCAATTAACGCATTTTGAAGTTCGATATGAACTTTCTGATTTTTTTTGTTTGTGTCGAGCTAAAAATTATTGAAATCGAACATCAATATATAATTTTTAGTTAATAAACCATAATTGAATCATTATACTAAATTAAAAATACGATTAAAATAATATTTTAAAGTTTAGTGTCGTCAACAGTGTCATACTATATTTGGTGTAACACTGTTCACGACACACTAAATTTAGTGTTTTAGTGTCAATTTTAATGTCCCATTAGAGTTGAAATCATACTAAATATAATGTTTTTGTGTACGGTTGGAGTTGGTTATAGGCAAATAGACAAAGAACTTTATTCTTAAAAAAAAAAGTTAAAATAATTTACGAAAAAAGTGGAAGCTATGTCTGTACAGTCCACCACCAACCCAACCAAACCCATCACATCAATCTCATCTCTGTAAACCTCTTTTGATTTTTTTTCCCAACCCCTTTTACATTATTTACAGTTTCGAATTCGGATCCTTCGCATTCCTCTTTATAAACATGTATTATATTTTAGATACGATGCATAACTAAAACTCTAACTTTTTTTTGGGGATAAAATATTAAATTGTATATCATTTTAAAATAGTGAAAACAATTAGAGAGACAACTTTACAACATAAAAATAAACTGACAAATTTCAAACAAGCTAGACATACATATAAACAAACCGGAAAAAAAGTTTAGACGAAGAAAAAACGAAGTGGAACACTTAAGTTCGAAAATTTATATTGTTGCCGCAATTTCATAGAATTCGAGTCTTCATCATAGTTGCCACATGCCATCCCATCCAAAAGTAATTCTCAAAACCCTTAAACATAGGATCGCTTACAACATCTCCGATGACAATACAAAAGCATAACTGTTTCATCTTACCATTCCAAAATCGGCTACACGGGAATTTCTTCGGACAGTCATAGAAACCGCTTGTGACCAAATATCCTGAACTTGCAATATTTAGGAGAAGCACCTCCCACAAAAGTGGAATAGCCGCTGAAATTGAATTCGTATGTTGAACGTAGCCCTGGGTATAACAATCGGACTCGAAGACATGAATCTAGAACCAACCCGAAATACCCAGTTTAGATTGGATTAAAATATGTCTATTTTAACATGTTGGATAATAAATTTTATACATGTGCAATGTGGGTACAAGTTCGGATTCAGATTCCTACCCGAGATTCGATCGAACACTTGAACCTACCCGAATGAAAGTCTATTAGTGAGATCAATTAATGCTCTTTGTGTTTCTAATGTTTGATTTTCTACAAATGAACTCCTATGTCTAATTCACATCCTTCTTTTGTCACATTCTCAAACATTTTCAAATGTTTTATGTTCTTTTTGGTTCGGATCTTATTCATTTTACATGTTACTTTTTTTGTAGATTTCGGGTAAAAACAGATTCGGGTACAATTAAACCTGAAAAAATCTGGAACCAAAATTGTATCCGAAAATTTTCAGGTACAATAAATCTGGACTTGAACCGACTCGGATCCGATAGAAAGCGATCCGAAACCAAATCAAAATTTTACAGATATATAAATTCAAAAATCTTATATTCGAAAGAACATGTACTCGATAGGAACTGATCCAAATATCCGAATGCCAAGTCTAGTTGAACGTAAGTTCCTACTTTCATAATTATAATTAGCGTGTAACTTTAGACACGACTTTTTTTATTGGTAAGATAATTTTAAATTGAATATTATGGAATTAACTACCGTCGTTAGCTCTCTATTGTTGCTGATATTTCAATGCTTTTAGTTTTAGAGTTTGGAATATTGTTTTGTATTGGCACGAACAACTACATAATTATGAATGGTGAATAAAAAAGATTGTGCACGTAAATGGATTAGTTTGTTACGTACGTATATTACAACCATTCAAAGCTTTAATGCGTTACTATTTTAAACTAATAATTTCAATTATTTTAGTCGTATATCAAATAAGAAATATAGTATAGGAGACAACACAGACACATGTGCCTTGAAACTCTTCTTACCCTCTTTGTTTCATACTTCTAACTTCAACCTTTGCATTATTTATTTTTTATCCTTGGTAAAAGAAAGCTTTCCTTTCAGTTGTGTTACTATTTACTTGAATTTATTACTTTAAATGACAAAAACATACAGCATCAAAAATAAGAAAATAAAACCCTACGAAATTCGGTAATATACCTTCATGTTAACCAAGTTGTCTTGGCCAAGTTGTAAGTTGTAACTCTCAAGTGAGAGAATCCTGGATTCGAATCGCCTTGGTTATCTAGTCATGTTTTAAATTTGGAATATTTTCAAACGCATACCTAAATACAAGACTTCGTAGAATTAGTCTTTGAATCTAAAAAATCTTTAGGATCCTCACGATTATAAAAAAAATATATATACCTTCATGTTATTTCCTACGTCAGTTTTCACATAGAACGTAACATCGTTGAGAATTAAAGAAATAAGCATCTCTGAAACCAAATCTTTTTATTTAAGAGATAAAGTAAAAAAAAGGAGAATAAATTTTACAAAGATGTTCCTTATAATATAACACCATGCAGATGGTATGATTAGTCAATGTTTGGGTCGAGTACAATGGCCCACGTAACTAATAGGACAGTGGTTAGAGTTAGTAAATGTTTCAAGCTCATAATGAAAATCTTTTTTTGTGACAAAAAAAAAATGAAAATCTTTTTTCTTTTTTGAAATTTAAGCTCATAATGAAAATCTTATTTTGTAAATATTGATTCTATTCATTGAAACTAAAGATGTATAACATCTTTTCAAAATTATAATGAAGAGGTTTTGTTGAATATATATTGGGACTAAAATAATTTCTATTATTGAGCTATTGCAATATCCATCTTTCTGTCTTTCACATGAATTTACAACTATGACTTGTCGAATACCTTCATGTGAAAAGAAAAAGAGAGAGTTTTCATATTTATAGAGTAATTTTTTGTAGGAGAGTTTAACGTCTTTTCCATTTTATGTTAGTGACACTTATAGTTTTAGATTTACAAAATTTTGCATGATTTACTGACTATTATTAATAGGGTTTGTATATATATTCTCCAGTGGTTGATACTTGATACGTTTATGATATAAATTTGCATGTCTACATTGTCTTATACAAACAAATTTGTTAACCAAAAACGTTACAAACTTTTCGTTTCATAGTCTATCTAGACCAGGACGTACAACATCACTATAATATAAATCATCATACCCTTAACGTATATGCAATTATTGTTGTAGCTATTACGTTCTCTAGGCACATCTACGTACTTTCGACCAAAAAAAGAAAAGGCACATCTACGTACAATGCATAAACTATTGCGTATCCTTAATAACCAGTGGTACTTTATTTCTCCTCCATCTTTTAAGCTAAAATTGTTAAATCAAGTTTATATATCAGACCAGTCGATACTTTTCCAAATACTAAAATCAAAACTAAAATATAGTGGGACATTTCATTGGAAAAAAAACGAGAAATAAATGAGAAGTTAATTCAGATTTTGCGAACTTATATGTAAGGAACAGAGTATGCAGTACGACACGAGGACATATGCGGCTTTGTAATGAAATTGGGAAAAACTCCAAACCATAAATGCCTTTACTACTTTTTACATTCGTTGTAGTAGTACTAGTATATATTTTTATTTTAACAAATGGTCCTGCTGTATACTTACACGTGCAAGTACGATATAAATGTTAATCATGATTTATGTTGATACCTTACAAAACTATCATCAAAGAGCAATAATGAAATCTATAATAGCTGTCGAGGGACAAAACCTATGGGTCCAAACAAACATGCATAAACAGACATATAATGTACTTCTACTTACTTGTTTTGTTTGTTAATAAGGATTTGTTCGAAAATAAGGGGCAAATCGCTGATTTTACTGATAACAAAACAAAATTTTCATCAATGTCTATTTTGTTCTTGGCTTAAAGTTTTCATCACAAAATTTTCATGGTCGATTTTGTTAAACAATTCAGCAAACGTAGTTGTATAAAGTGGTAAGAAAATCGAAAGATTAAAATACGAGAAAATTAATCAAGTTATTAAATTTACAAATTCCGCTATTTCCACCAACTAAATCCAAAAGATTTGTCAACATATTTATAATCTTTTCATTCTTGATTACATTCTTCATTATTTTTTTGTTAATTTTTTTGTACAATTTTCACGTTTTTACATTTTAAAAACATATTTATTTTACCATTAACAAGATTTATCAAAAGTACACGTTAAAAACACAACAACAACTCAGTTTTTCTTGTTGTCAACAACAGCTCAATTCTACACTAAACATATTAAAAATTATGATTCAAAATAAATTTTGATACATTTTATAATAATTTTAAATTTTAACGCTTCCGCTATTTTATCTTTCGGTTATTCACAACTTCACTATACATTCCAGTCTAAACATTTTGTCATTTTATGTCACAGTATAACATTTTTATTTTTGAATTAAAACAAAAACAAGAAGAAAACACTCCCTAAATACGCCTGTAAGATTAATTGACCCAATTTTTGTGTGTTTTTATCACTATTTCAACAGTGATGCAAGTGTCATTAATTAGAGTGAAGAGTGATAAAGAATCTCTCTCTCTCTTTCTCGGTAATATCACCTCCAAATTTTTGCGTTTTCCCAAAGTCCTCAATTTCTTCACATGGCCAATATTTTAATATCAACATATAGATTCCACCACAATAATTAATCAGGAAAAGGACGAGAAAATCAAGAAGAAAAAAAAACAAAAAGAATTAAAACACCTTTTAAAATTGTTTTTTGTTTTGTTTAATACAAGTAATTAATTAATCTAGGGCATGAAGAGCTTGTTTCCACACTTGCATCGCCAAGCTTCAGGGTAATACTCTAATGGTATACTTAAACCGGGTTGAATCGGTACATGAACCGGTTTACACGGTTGACACTTCCCACACTTGGATCTACATGTCGGTGGTGACGAACCCGGTCCGCTAAACCGATTCAACCGACCCGGTAAATCCGACCCACTACCTTGCCCAAGCCATCCACCTGGTTTGATTAACCACCGAGTTAACTCGTTCTCCTTGAAATATGTAACCATTTGACTAAAAGAAATGTGTCTATTTTAATTGAACCATAATTTTACTGATTACACCAAATTTTGACCTCAAGAAAATCAAGAAACTAAGAGAAAATCACATATTTATAATAAAGACTTTGAGTTTATTGGGTTCTTACTAATGGAGACTGCGGAGGCGGCGGAGAAGAGGTGGAGGAGAGCAAAGGCTGCGATGGCGGCTAAGAGAAACCGACGGCGACGACGACGGAAGGCGCCCATTAGCAAGAACCTCCGAGGATGCGTACGTTAGCAGAGAGACAAGTATTTGTTTTTTTCTATTCTTTCAGAGAGAGATTTTTTGGGTTTATGTTTGTGTGTTTGAGGTTTGGGGTTATTCATTTGGTCTTAAGTCAAAAGAAACTTAGATAGAGCTAGAGAGAGAGAGAGAGAGAGAGAGAGAGAGAGTGTGTGTGTGTTGTGAATAGTAGAATAGAAGAGACCTATGAGTTTTGGAACCCAAATATTAAATTCAAATTGCTAATATATATATCTTTTGTTTTCTTTCTATTTGACTGTTTTTTTTTTGCGCTCCTTTAAGTAGAAATGTTCACCTAATATTAAACAAAAATGAATATATTGAATCATTTGTTAGCAACGGATATTAAATTTGAAACTCATGCATATGGCCTGGTCGGCTTAAGCAAAACTATGATTAGGGAATTTAAACTTAAAACATTTTAGAGATGCTCTTAAATTAGAAACAAGTAATAGGCAACTAATGAGTGGGGCTTATGGTGTAGGCAAAATAAATAGGTTGGGCTTTATGGAAATTACCAGTCAGATTTTCTTTTCATGTTTCTTTTTATTTTGGCAACCTTTTGATGCTTCTTTTTTCTTTTTAGGTTTCAGTCCTATACTTCGTTACAATTATTCATCCATTTTTTTCTTGTATATTGTTGATATGTATCTCTCATTTTTAAAAACTTGATTTCCATTTTTCATTTTAAGAAAATAAAATTTGGTGTCACGTTTTTCCTAGTCTTTTTGTCATATCATGTAGGGGGCCGTCTAACATGCACGAGGAATTCTGCCGGACTCGAATACATGATGTGTTTTGCATTATATTCATTTTAGGATCTAATTAGTATATGTCGGAGTGAAAAATCTCAAATTACCATGAGTTAATTTTTATTAAGAATCACATTTTAAGTAATATCTAATCCAAATATTTTGTAAGTCCAAAATAAAATATAAAAATCATTTATAGTTACCCAATCAATTCAGTGTCAGTTGGTTTTGAAGAGACCTATAATTTTTTCCATTATATGAAAACATGTAGCACAACCGATCAAAAAAAGCATCTTTCAATCTATATAAAAGAGTTTACAAAAATATCATTTTGATAGAGCGTGGTGTAAATCTCAAATCAAAACAAAAATTGCGCTAATATATAAAAAACATATATTAACTTATTTATTTTCAGTATGTTATGAGTTATCACAAAAACTTAATAGATTTAGAATCTACCAAGATACCAAAACCAACCATAGTTTGTAGTCAAATCCCATTTAGTTTAATTTACAAGAAATTTTCAACATCTTACAAGTGGAGCCATTTGTTGTAGTCGCGCAAATCAAAGTTAAAATTGTTGTACAGTCATTCATATAATTGTTTTCATAATTTGTTATAGTTATAAACCTATATTTCCAGAGTTAAAAGGAACCGTAGTTTGTAAAGTTATTGATAAAACTCCATATTAGTTTAAAATAAATCTTTGACTATGGTAATTTATGTCAGTATGAGAAACATGGGTTGCTGCTGTTTTATTTGTTTGAATGGTTGATCATGAGAGATTGTTTTATAAGCTTTTGATCGTTTATTTAAGACTAAATACATATATGAAGAAATTTATCCACAAAAGACAGTATATACGGTATTGGTTTACAGCACCAACCAATATGGTATTGGTTACCTAAAACCATTCATCAAAGAACAGGCCCAAAAAGACTAGAAATGTGTAAATGGGCCTAAGATAAGACGAGGCCCACTAAAGGATGAAGAGTGTCCCTACTCTCTCTATACAGGGGGAAACAGCACCTGACTTACTGACTCATCCTCTGTACCCATCCCACGCACTCGCGACCCCTCTTACTGCACAAACTAGATCTGTACGTTTTTTTTTTTGAATTATCCGTACTTTTACCATCCGAGTAATCCTTTCACAAGGAGTATAATCATCGAATAGTCCATTCAGTGGCGTAGCCATGTTATAATTAGGGAGGTCAATTGACCTATGTAAATTTTATAAACATTTTGTAACGCTCCGACCGCCGTCGAGCTATCGGTATGTAGGAAAAATTTTCATCCCCTCGAGAGAAATCCTCATCTCTCGATAACATACAGGAGAAATCATCATCCCCTCAGGGGAAATCCTCATCTCCTAATGGACCCCACACCCACTCTCGGCCTGTGAGCCCATCCCTGTCCGACGGTCGGTGCGTTAGTCCGAGAGGCTCGAAAGACTTGTTTACTAAACCTGTAAATCACCACGTGATCTTTTTCCGTGTTTTGTCCTCACTCACACGGTACTGAAAATGACTTCCCAGTAGGTCACTCATCCTTAAATTGCTCAAGCCCAAACACGCTTAACTCTGAAATTCTTTCTAGATGTGTGACGGAAAAAATAAGTGCACTTTGGTGATATAGGTAGCTAAATCAATTCTCTTAACCCTCTCCGCATGCACCACATATTTCAGAAACCGGAATATTACACATTTGTTTATGGCCATTGACAAATATTAGTCTCAAGCCTAAATGGAACGTGTCGCACCCTCTAAAATGAGTGGTCTTGGGTATAATGTCCCATTTCATTCACTTTTATTTTCAAGTTTTGCAACATTTATTCTTTTATTTTCACACTACTTCTTAAACCACTTCGCTTTAAAAACCATTAGTTTACGGTTTCCGTTGTCAAAAGAAGACGTAACATTCCTTCTTATCATAGTATTTTTTATAGAGGAAAACATAATAAGATTATATGACAAAAAAAAAAATTATGTATTCGCTTAATCAATTATAATACATTTATATCATTCAAGTTTTTCTATTGACCGTAAAATTTATTTCTGGATCCGTCATTGAGTCCATTCACCATATTTTTTAGTAGATCTAAAATGATATTGTTTCGATTGATTAAATGATAGTGATTAGATAATTTCGCAGGGAATTGAATTTTAATCTAGACCAACAGAGCAATTTTCTCTTGCTAAAATTTACTTACCCACCATCACTTGGTTGATTTTTTTAATTTTTATCTATATAGATAACTGGAATAAATGTTTGATCGAAATTTAGAGTAATTCTTGTAAATTATAGAAAATTAGGTATTTTTTACCATTCAAAACTTCTATAATAACCAAGTCGAAAACGAAATAAAAGTCCATAGTTGGAGAATACAAATTTTAACTTCACACGGTGTAAAGATTTCCTTTCTTCTCTCTTCTTTCTCTCATCACTCTCTCGAAACTTGTAGAACACAGATCGGAGTTTTGCTTTTCGGCATCCGGCGTTTGCCGGCGTCGTGTTTTATTTGTTAATACTTATATTTTATTTTGTTGTAGTTGTTATATATGTATTCCGGTTTGATCCGGATGGTTTGTCCGGCTAGATCCGGTGCTTTTTCCGACTTTGTTCGGCCGGATTGTTTCTCTTTTATTAATCGGGTTTAGATCTTAGTCTGATCTTAGTTTGTCGAGAACACCGAGTTATCCTTCATGTCTCTCTGATTTTAGTCTGATCTTAGTTTGTCGAGAACACCGAGTTATCCTTCATGTCTCTCTGATTTCTCCATTCGTCTCGAGGAGTAATATCTTCATCGCGTTTTCTACTGTTCCAGACGCAGGAACAAGGATGGTAACAGACTACATCATTATTGGGTGTAGCGGAGGTGAAACTTCCCCGGCATTGGTGATTTTCAGAGAGATTCTGAAGTAATTTTAGCTGGTATATCCGAATGTTTTGGCTATTTTGGAGATTAGGCTTAGGATCGACAGAAAGGAAGAGGCTTTTCATCGCTTTGGATGGTTGGCGGCGGCTAATCGATGATAGGCGGTGACCAGAGTTGGAATTCGACGGTGATCAGAGAAGATTGTGGGACTTCTCATCAACGTCGGGCTGTTAACTTTGGGCTTTTCTTTTCTATTTTTGTACTTGTACTTGCCCATTTGGCTTAATCTATAAATTTGGATTGCCGAAAAAAAAAAAAAAAAAAATTCACACGGTGTGAATCACATGACTAATCCTATATGTGAGCTTACCAAAATATATCAAAATGGACTTAACTCTCTATATATAATCAGAAACATGAATTATCCCCCATATTAGCGTCATGCATGATAGTAGAATCATCATTTTAGGATTTTGTGTTGTTTCGATGAGAACCGATTTCTTTCTTCTTAGACTCAATTTCACCTCTTTTTTTTTTTTTTTTTTTTGGCAAATCTCTTCTCCAACATGAGTGACCATAAATTTTAAATTTTTTTAGTTTTTGGAATGTTCTAAAATCTTCTAGAATGTCTTAAAAGTTGTAGAAAAATGTACAGAATCACTACATCGTTAAAACGATTTGATCTTTATTGTCCATTTTAGAGATGGACTTCTATACAAAGAGTGAAATTCTTCATTTATAAGCATCCAAATATTTTGATCTATAAAAAGTGTCCACTCTTGTAATATTTTCTATCTAAATATGTTTATTTTTTCTCTTTCTAAAAACACTGACTTAATTGTTAGAGCATCCGCAATGGTGGAATATCTCCAAAGAAGTTCTAATCTACATAATAATAAATTTTTAATATTATTCAATTATTGAATTAAATTTTGATATTTAAAAAGAAATTGAACCAATCAAAAAACTTACAATTCTCATTAGAGTTTCTATTGAGTTTCTACATGTAGAATCCTATCTTATTTTCTCTATTACTTTTTTATTTGTTCTTTATTTTTAATGCTTAGAACTCCAATGAATTTCTCCCATTGGAAATGCTCTTAAATTTTAGAATCATTATCCAAATAGTCAAAATCTTACAAGTCAACAATAATTTACATTATCTGTAATACTTTTTCTAGACTTAAAAAAATCTTGGAGAAGTTCTTATCTTTCCATGCATAACTAGATCTGTTTTTATAAAGAATTAAATGTTTCGGTTTTGATGACTAAATTTTGTTTGAGACAAATTGTCTAGATTCCATCTTCATTGTCAACAACACAGAAAAATGACAAAAATTGTTTAGATTTCATCTTCATAGTCAACACATAAGGATAACCAATATTTAACCAAGTTGCCTTGGTCCAGTGGTAATTCTCAAGTGGGAGAGTCCTGGGTTCGAGTCATCATGGCCACCTAGGTGCGTTTTAAATTTGAAATATTTCTAAACAGGTATTCGAATGCAAAGTCTCTAAGAATTAGTGTTTAGACCTAAAAAATATTTGAAATCTCCACGGTTATAAAAAAAAAAGGATGACCAATATTTGAGACGGAATTTAATGATTTTGGGATGCTAAAATATTCGTTTCTTTCTTTTTTATTCGTTTGATCCTTGGTGTACCATATATATATATTTTCGTGTTGGTTCAACAGTTTCGGATTAACTTTCTTTTGAGAATGATACTTGTCTTAATGAATACAGTGTTTTGATGTTAAAAAATGAACAATGATTTTTGTTTTGTTATAACGTGACAAGGTCAACAGTAAATAATCTGAACTTAAAAAAAAACAAAAATCTGAGTAGGGTTTGGTGAGTGGTGTCGCTAGAAATGGCAGATACATCCTTTATAGATTAAAGGGCATTGTACCAACGTGGATCCATTTCTTCGATAACGACTCTTCCTATTTCCACTCTGTTTTCTTCTTCTTCTTCTTCTCTTCCTCAACTTAATCCTTTCACCACTCACAAATTCTAAATCCCGTTTCTCATGTAGAGTAATTACTATTTACAACATTTTGTTGCTATTATGTTCTAATTCACAATATAAACAATTTAATCAATAATCTATATGCTAGAATATATTAATTTGTTTTCCTTTTGATTTTGATGGATAATCTTGACTAACCCGACTAATTTTCCTGGTATACAACCTCCACGAACACCTACATACCATATTAGACGTACGGGTTTAAAAAATCGCGACATCCATCACAATGGTGAGGATCCCAAATCATCGAAACAAGCCAAGATCTCACTAAGCTAGAAATATCGGTCCAAGTTTCGAACGAGAATATAATCGAGCTGAGTTTCAAGAATTTATTATCTGTAATAACTATAGTTATCATCATACCAAATTACCAACATACCACCACCGCTGCATGAAAAAAAAAAAGTTGTTCTCAACCAAAAAGACTCAAAACTAAGACGACTTTCAAACCGCAAAATATCACTATAGTACCAAAAGCTTTAATGAATTTCAAAATCACGAAATTTCTTCTTTTTTTCTCTTTAGTCAAGACGATTTTTTTTTTTTTAATAATGGAAAAATAACTAAATTTACATACGATCTCTGAACCAACAAATTATAGTAAAATAAACTAAATTTTCTTTTGAAATGTCCCATGAATCACAAGATACGATAGTAAAATAATAATAGAAAACATGTTTGCTTATTTAAGTATTTTCTCGGACATGACTATATGAAATTATGCATACCCGAACTTAGAATGTATGGATGAATATATTCTAAGAAAATAGTTGTTAACTACTCGTTTATAAATCATGCATGATGGATATCTTGCTAATTACGAGCATTATATGAATCCTTCGTTATCGTACATTTTAAATAAAGAATATATATATATATATACATATATTGGATTTGGACCTTGATATCACACCAGACCAAGACCAAGCAAGTTCATGGGGGAGTCCATGCTGGTCAGACTCGAGAGATTTTTGGCATGTGAAAATATATTTCTCCTCCTCTGTCTTGTCAATTTATTACTCTCTTGTATTTTTCAATAGTTTTGGTATTGACTTGAGAAAATGACTAGTCTTCATCTTTTATGTGGTGAAACATTTCATTCAAACGTTACAATAGATTATCGACTAGTAGATTGATTTAACAGATTATTTACTAATGTTTTTTGGGTGAGATTTTTAAACTTACTTAACGTACTATATTTGTCGCTTGCATTGAGCTAGGTTCATGTGTTTGTAATTGTATTAAACACAGCAGATTATTAATCTGTTTGCAAACACTTGGGAGTATTTTTGTTTTGTTTTGATGAATCAACATTTTATCGCATGACATGGAGTGTGGTAATGCAGAAGGGGTTTCTGGAAACTGCTCATCTCGCATTTCGAAAATCAGGTATGGCTCTAATAAAAAAAACCTACATTATTTTTCGGTTTTAAATTAAGTACAGTATCATTTTGGAATTGCAATATAAATTTTAGTATAAATATTTATTTTAACATTAAATCTATCAACTAGTAGAAGATAATACTAAGAGTTAAGCTGTTTTTAAAGTTATGATAAAAAAAAAATTAATATGTTTTTTAAATTTGTACCACGAAAAATGTCAAAACCATTTAAAAACATATAGAGTACTTTTTTAAGCTGAATATTTTAAAAACATCAGTTTTAAAAAAGACGTATTGACCTAGTTCGATATAATTGTTTTTATGGTGGCAAGTTTAATCTCTATTTAGTATAAAATATTATTCTTTTAAACGAAATATTTAAATACTGACTTCGAGTATCAAAGAAATTATATAAGCCAAAGGTTCGGAACTCTCACAGTTTATCAAAAAAAAAAAAATGTAAACCCTAATGTAGATTAGCAAAAAAGAAGAAGTTTAAACACTAATGTTTCTAAAAAAAACCCTAAAATTTTATCAAAAGAAAAGTTTAAACCCTATATATTGCTTTTATCTTCTTCGATAGATATGTTTTTTTGGCTTTTTAGGCTCAAGACCACTCATGGCCGGCCATGTCAAAGACATTTAGCCTATGCCAAAAAATCTCTCCTTGAAGGTTTTCTTACCATCAGTCTGCCAAACCAATTACACGACCCGATTTGCAAGAGCACATGATTTTTTTTTTTTACTTTAAATTAGCAGAATTGTAAAATTAAACCAATTTGTAAAAACTAAAAAGAGACTAAAAAACATTTTTCAGGCGGCACAAAAGAAGATACAAAAAAATTCAAAAGAAAGTAAAAAAATATGTCATTGATGTTATAAAATGAGAAAAAGAAGTGATGCGTAATTGATTGATATATATTTTTTTACCATGTGGATTACATGGCCATTTGACTTCAATGACCATTTGATTGTTTTCTTCTTCTATAACTAGAAGATTTTTTTTAAGAGGAGCCGTCGTTAGTTCATTTATCGAATTTTTTAATTAATTTAAAATATGATATTATTATAACAATTTTTATAATTTATAATAAAAATAATAAATTCAGATTTTAGAAAAAAAGAGATGTAAAAGCGTTTTAAAGAGGATGAAACTTTGAGTAATAATGTTTATTTATTTCCCTAAACTTTCATACCATTAATTCCCCATCATTTGGTCGACTGTATGATAGTAATAATACAGTCTCATTTCTCAATCCCCTTACGTTAAACATAAATCATTATCTTTATTTTATGGGAAAATTGAAAATAAAAGACATCTTCAATAGACTTTGTCCATCTATACCTTTATTTGAAATATCCTATTTATGCCTAATTTACCTTTTTTTGTATAAATAATTAATTTTTTTCAAATATTTTTTGTTAAAAATGTGAGAAATAATTGCATAAGACTTTTTATTAAAGCAGCAATTGTTATTTGATAATCAAAGAGGTTAAATTTTAAACTTATAAATTCGTTTTAGATTGTGTATAAGACATTTTCTGAAATTTGTACATGTTCTAAAACCCGCAGATTACGTATTCTGAACATTGTACATGTTCTAAAACCCGCAGATTACGTATTCTGAACTTTCTACATGTTCTAAAAAATTTAGAGTACACTAACGTTCTACAAAGTTTAGAAGACAATTTCAGAATACGTAAACTGGATTTTGCTCTATGTTCTTCATAATTTAGAATACGTATTCTTCTATTTGCTCTTTGTTCTTCAAAATTTAGAATACCTATTCTTCTATTTGCTATATGTTCTTAAAATTTTAGAATACGTATTCTTCAAAATTTAAAATCCCAAAAATTAAGGATAGAATCCCAAAAATTAAAGAATTTAAATATTCAAATTTTTAAATGAATCTGTCGGTTTCGAAATCAAATATATTGTGCATTCTGAAAAATTCAGAGTACGTATTCTGTTTTCTTTGGAATTCAGTAAATTGTCTCTATATAACCTAAGGATGAATTCTCTTTCACTTCATGTGTTCAAAACTTGAAGATGATGCAAATCTACGTAACTTGTGGTGTATGGAGATCGATTGAGAATAAAGAGTGGAGATTTATGGTTGATGAAGAAAAACGTGCGAGATTACTTATCTTGCAATCCAATACAACTCTTGAAGAGCTGAAGATAATGGTTTTAGAAGACTACGGGGTTGAACAAGGTATAATTGATATGGAATTCAGTTATCTACCAATTGATCTAAGCGTTGATTCGGCTCCAGTTGTTATGACGAACCAACGACAACTTCAGAATTTTTTGGCGTATTTTAAAAAAAAAACTACCTTACGGTTGTGTGTGACGTTTAAACCTAGGATTGGAGACCACAAGCGCGAATTCAATAATGATTTGAATGAGCTGCCAAGTGATTCAAGTAAAGGAGACAATGATTCTATGGTGCGTGAAGAATCACTAGTTTTGATGAATGAGGATAAAACGAATGATGAGTTCCACGAAGATGATTCTGATGCTAAAGTTTGTGATGATGTTAAAGCAGCACCAGTAGATTTGTTGGGGAAAAAAGGGCAGCTCTTCACAACCAAGGAAACTTTACAAGCAACTCTAGAAATTTGTGCGATGAAGTATAATTTTGACTACAAGATTACAAAATATGATCGAACACTTTGGTGTATACGCTGCATAGATGCTGTCTGCAAATGGTCTATTCGCGCTGAGTGTTTAGGTGGAGGGTCTACATATTTCAAAATCAATAAGTATGTGAGTACACATACATGTGCTCCATCAAAGAAAAGCAAGTTCTCTAGGACACCTTCAACAAGAACAATTGGACATCTCATTATGCACAAATACGAGGGTGTGAAGGAAGGACCTAAACCGAATGATATAATAAATATCATGCGCACAGACTATGGATTCGAGTTGACTTACAACCAATCTTGGGAGTCTCGTGAATATGCAGTGAACGAGGTCAGAGGAATACCTGAAAAAAGCTTTGCTAAGATACCAAAATACTTTCATATGCTACAAGAAGCTAATCCTGGTACGTATTCCAAATATGAAACCGATTGCGATGATAGATTCAAATATCTATTTATTTCTTTTGGACAATCCATAAGAGGCTTCTACAAGGCAATTCGGAGGGTGATTATCATTGACAGTACGTTTTTAAAGAGAAAATACAAAGGAGTTCTACTAGTTGCTACAGCCGTAGATGGTAACTCTAATTTGTATCCAATCGCATTTGGAATTGCTGATTCTGAGAATGATCTTTCGTGGGAGTGGTTTTTGATGCAACTTAGAGTCGTTATAGCTGATGAGGAAGGTTTAGCATTTGTGTCAAATAGGTATTCGTCGATTGGTAAATCACTTGGTAATATTTACCCACTGGCTAAACATGGCATTTGCATCCATCATTTGCTGAATAATGTCATAACGTCTCACAAGGGAAAGGGTTTGGCAGGTCTGATTGCCAAAGCCTCAAAAGTGTATAGGATCGCAGAGTTTGATAAATTATTCACCAAGATTTGCAGTATTAGCCCGACGATTGGAAGATATCTACATGATGCTGACGAAAAAAATGGGCTCGCTGCCATTTTCCTGGATTCAGGTATGACATCAGAACCACTAATCCTGCTGAATCGATAAATGCAGCGTTGAGATCGCCTAGAGAATATCCAATAATTCCCCTGTTAGATAGCATCAGAGAAATATTGACACGGTGGTTTTATGAGCGTAGAGCATTAAGTGTGAAGCACACCGATCCTCTAACAGTGGAAGTAGAGAAAAAGCTTGATAGAAGGATAGAAAAAGCAAAAACTTACGTAGTTTATAAAGTTAGTGAAGACACGTTCGAGGTTAAAGGTGATGGATTTGACTATGTCGTTGACTTGGAAGTCAAAACATGCTCTTGTGGGAAGTTTGACTTACTCAAAATTCCATGTCGACACGCCATAAAAGTAGCTTTTGCTATTTGCAAGGATCTACACCCATATGCCGATGAAGTGTGGACAACTGTTGCATGGAGAACGTTGTATGAGGAACCCATTAATCCAATAGGTGTTCCTGAAGATGAATGGAATGTTCCTGAAGATGTTAAGGACACAAAAGTTGTACAACCTGACACACGAAGAGGTCCTGGTAGAAGGAAAAAACGAAGGTACGAAACAGTCGAAGACAAGATACGATCATCACAAGGATCACAAAAGTCTATGAAGCACAAGTGCAGCAGGTGTGGTCAGCAAGGACACAACAGAGCAACATGTGATATAGAAATATAATGGTGTGTTATATCTCACGTTTTTATGTTGATCTTAACTTTTTTCTTTTTTTTGTCATCTTTGTTCGATGTTCTTATGTTTTTGATTCTCTGTTTGGATTTGCCATTTCTCTTCTATGTTTTTTGGATTCTCTTTTTTGAATTATGGGTTATCAATCTTCTCTTCGTGACTCATGGCAAAGATCAAAACTGTAAAATAAATGAAAAAGTGGAAAGTAAAATATAAATACAAACATATACAGACAAAGTAAAGACTTCTGGTCGATATTTCATTTTATTCACCACACTTCCTGTGCAGAATCTATGAACAGGTAAATATAAATCTTTTTAAAAACAAAGACTCAAACTCCAAGCAATTTTAAATTCTATGGATCAAATCTTTATATAGACAGACACATACGCCAATCAAATTTAAATTCTATGTCTCAAGTATGAATTCTCTCGGAGAACACATACACGTACCTTGTTAATGATGTTCTCTTACGAAGTTTGCAGAGTATAGTTGTGAGAATTACCTCCAGATTTGCCTATATTTGCAGAGTATATTTACAGAAATCACAAAAAAAAAACGAATTTAGATAAGCATCATAGTAATCTCTGTCAACGAATAGTTTGAGATCGTTCACAAGAAATGTGAGATACCAAAACATGGCTTAGAAAGTTAGAACTAAGAGTGAAAAGAGTTAAGTCCAGAGTTTTGAGTTTAGAACTTATCACCTGTCTCCACAGCTTCTGCCTCATTACTCTTCCAATGCTTAGTGATGTTCTCAGACAGCGGATCATCAGGTTTTGGTGCACTTAGAAGAGCTTGAATACTTTTTTTAGGACAACACATCAATCAAGTAAGAGAATGCAGTGAAACCCCAAGAACACAATCGTTTTTGAAGTGTTTGGATTAATGGAACAACCTTGTAGACCGACCCTAGAGATCGATCTCAGCACTTCATAACGCGGTCGTTCTTCAATCTCTCTCTCGGGTCCAGTTTATCCTTCGCGATGCAGCATCAGACCGACCCTGTAGCCTGACCTCGGAGATGTAGGACGCGGTCTGTCCGTTTTCAGCTCAACCTCAACGTCTTGTGAACGTGGTCGCTCTAACATTCCATCAAAATGCGACGAGGTAAGTTTTCTTCACTCCTTGGTTTTGATTAGAATCAAACCGGTTTTAACCAATTAATTCGGTTTTGGTCTATTAAAATTGCTTTTTAAGAGAAAAAGAAAAGCTTTTGATTTAAATGCAATAACATAACTTCTTCTTCCTGTTCTCAATCGACAATTTTGGTGAACTTGTTATTCAAAAAATACCTGTGTATTTTCTTTTGAACACACTATTTTGGCCGAAAATTAGCTAGAAACTTGGATTTTTCACTACATCTTCTTCCACACAAGGTATTTCTCTCTCTAATTCCTAATCTCTGTTTTTACAAGGTTGTGTTCTTCACATATTTCTCTTTGATTTTGGTTAATTCTTGCTAGATTCTTAGAGCAATCATATCTTTAGACTTGTTTAGGCTTGGGGTTGTTGGAATTAGAGAATTTCGAGCTCAACCTCTCCATGAATTGAGTTTTTCACAAAACAAAGTTATGAGTATTCAAAGCTCACGAATTTGTGGTTGATTTTGGCTCTAAATTACTTCATTCATCTTGTTTTACTATGGGTTTATGGATTGCATATGATTTGTTGCATAATCTAGCTCGAGAATTGATTTTTGAGTGAATATTTTGCACATTCTTTGGAAAATCCGAAAATCGTAAAAATAATTTGGAAAATTGTGGAATACTTTGTTTTGTGCTTTCAAAGTGTTAATGATGTTTCATGACGTTTAATTGATGATAAAATTGAGGATTTTCTCTTGTTGATTTTGTTTGTTGAGATTTTGCTTTGTAGGAACCAATTATTACGTCTGTCGTTGAGTTCCTTCAAAGAACAATGCATACAAGGGGAAAAACAAAAAGAGATCAGAACGTGGAACCACCAACGAAGGTCTCAAAGAAAAAGAATACTAAAGTTTCTACAGCAAAGAAACCAAGGGGCGAACCGGATTTTAGCGAGATGGATTCAACTCTTTCTTCAATGCTCGCGGGAGAACCAAGTGAACTGCAAGAGGAGAGGACGGAGATACAAATTGTTGGGAAACAGATAGACCCACATGTTAATTACATAGATGATATGAAGAAAGTTAGAATTGTGCCGAGTCTTCGGATTGATTATCTAACACTTGATCTTTTGGGTATACGCGAGGATGTTGAATGGTATTTGCAGGCTTTGGGGTTGAGTGCTTTCTTCAAGCAAGAGCAAGACGATTATGATAATCTCTCCCACCAATTCCTGGCCACAATTGACCTTTCTAACACCAAGAAGGGGATGCATGCTTCCACCGGTGTTCTTCGATTTCGCATTGATGGGAAGAAATATCGCATCACTATTGGTGAGGTGTGTCGTTTGTTTGGGTTTGTGGAGTACTTTGAGCACAAGTACAGGAATGACACGGATACGAAGAAAGCTACGTTTGGAGAGTGGTATAAGTTTTCCAATGAGTTGTATCGAGGTGGCAAATCCAAGGTTGCACGTGTCACTCATCCCGTGATTCGGTATGTGCATAGATTGGTTGCTAGTTCCCTGCATAGTAGGAAAGAGACTGGTTCAGTCTTGGTTGATGAATTTTTTCTCCTTATTTCGCCATTCGTCATCGGAACACAGAAACAAGATGTCAATCTTGGTGCTCTTCTAGCTCGTTCTCTTATTGCTGTAAAACATGATGCACATGAGTTGAAAGATGATCAGACAGTCACTGTGCGATTCGCTAGTATCATTACTACGATTCTGAAAGCTTGTCAGGTTGATTTATCCAGACATACGCCTATGTCTGCTATAGCTAGAGTGGATGTTCTCAGTCTACAATATTCATGCTTTCTTCGAGGCTAAGTTCAAGACACAAATCAATTTTGCTACCTCTTTTCTGCACTAGGAGGAAAGACTGAGTTTGTTTTGCTCCCGAATACTGACCTTCCACTTTTGAGCTTTGGATCACCTACCTTTGCACCCTCAGAGTCTTACTTTCATCCCACAAAAGAACGCCTTCGTTGTACTCTGACTGTTTTTTTCCAGGCCAAGCGTAGGACACAGACGGTTCAGGTTGACTCTCCGATTCCTAATGAGACAGATGACACTCCTGACACTTTTGCTGAGGAAAATGAGCACATTCCAGAGACGTTGGCTGAGACGCAAGATCAACGTCCAGAGGTTTTGGCACGCATTGTTCAGCTTGAGGAAACGGTTCAGTCTCAGAGTTTGTTGATTTCCAAGATGGCGAAGGTTATTAAAAAGTTAGCGCCAACACATTTCTTTCGACCTTCTAGAGCTGATCCTAGTCGTCTTCCACACGCACCAGAGGTAGAGTTTAGTGATTTTTCACTCGCATCTGCCTTTGACGAGGACTTGCCTAACAATGATGTTGATGGTGCTATCTCTAGCTACCCACCTATCCAGTCCTGAGCACCGCCAGGTGAACCGTTGATGGCTGCACCGTCGTCAACATTGGAACTCAGTACCAAAGATTTTTTTTTATGGTCTGTAGTTGATCTCGTTGTATGGTAGACATTGCAAGTGAGTAACTTGCATATGCTGCTGTGAAATGAATTTGACAGACTCATATTTCTAAATTCATTAAGGTCAAACAATCGTCTTATATTGATCAAATTGGTTCTACTTAACTTCCTCTGTTACGGATTTTTTCTTTCTTAGTAAAAAAAAAAATGTTGAAGCATATATATATATATATATATATATATATATATATAGAGGCAATGAAAAGTCGACTTTTGTAAAAGATTGTGATCATACAATTCTGTAGATGGTATTGTATAATTGAAAAATGAATACGTAAGTAATGTTATAATAATTAGAGTCACACGACCAAGTATCTTGCAGAACAAGTAACTCTGGTTTTGAAACTGGGATTGCCTTCAGGAACTCCTTCTTTCTTCTTGAACATAACTTTCTCTTTCGCCTTCTTGAAGTTCGGATGCATCACCTAAATCATAATTGACCGAAAAATGGTCTTAATAATATTACAAAGAGTCCATAAGGTGTTACAAGCAGCAAATCAGAGAAATCTGTAATTACTTTCATTCGACGCTCTCTAAGAGCAAGCAGACCAGCCTCTGTGCATATCGCCTTTATATCAGCTCCTGAGAACTCGTCTTTTGTCATTACAAATTCCTCTAAGTTCACATCTTCAGACAAAGTCATCTTCGATGTGTGTATCTAAATAATGGCACGCAATTAGAAACCAACCAGATAGTTTCTACAAAAAATCACAAAAAGAAAGAAAATTCAGGATCATCAACTGCATTACCTGGAAGATATGTCTCCTTGTTTTGATGTCTGGGAGAGGGAATTCGATTTTCCTATCCGACCAGATTGATCCGTTACATAATTTTCTTTAAAAAAAAACAATATCGGTTGATTTTATGAGACTGACTTTCTAGAAACATGAATACATGAATTTTTGTCAACGAAAAGTTAAAACATGCTCTTATTTTTGTGTATACAACATGATTTACTATGATAAAGAAAGAATATAAAACGACTCTCTTTTAGTCACATTTATCCTCTCTTGCACGTGTTCGTGTCCAGTCGTATGATTATTTGAAATTTGGACCATTCATAATATAAAACTTTAGACCACTAGAGTTGATGATAGATCCATTATTATGGTCTGAAACAGTTTCCAAATCTTGCGTTACTTTTGGATCAAACATTTTAATTGATGATAAAATTTCTACTAAACTCTCAAAGAAGAAGAATACTAACGTTTGTACAACAAAGAAGAAGAATACTAAAGTGTCAAAATATTCCAAAAGTTTTTCACTAATCATCTACAACCTCATAATCCAACCGCGGAGGTTCGTACTTAGACATTCGTTCAATGAATACAGTATCAGATGCCGCTTCCCATAGATTAACTGCAATACTGTGCCGAGCATGCTGAATGTTATCATCATCCAATAAACTTAATGGTAGCTTAAGGATGTGACACTCGATGTATTTGATTGCATACACTCCGCAATCACAAAAAGATTTATTAAGTCCGAAAGGCACCTTCGCATCTATGATAGAATATGGAGCCAATACCAGATGTTTAGAATAAGCTTTCGGGTGAATCTGTTTCACAATTCGAGGGATGCTGTATGCGAATGCCTCCATGTGTCTTCTGTTTTGGTTACCAGCACAATCAAAGACTTCAACTGTCCGTAGAATAAAGTTAACGCACACAGAGATCCAGTGATTATTGTTGACGCAGAGAGAAAAATAAATTTTGTCCAAATCTGATTCCCATTTTTTGCATGTCTTACCATGAGATGGTAATTCACCGTTCGCATAAGCTAATATCAGAGGCTTCCACTTGTGGTTGGTTTTGTTGGTCAGATACTTCTGATACTCGTTCTTCAATTGCATGCCAAACATGTAGTTCATGAATCCAACACGATCACAATTCATTCGACCTAAAGATGCTTTCTCCCTAAATAAATACATCATCGCATCCATTTCCTGAAAATTACCAAAAGCAATATCAAGACTCGTAAAGCCACTTAATGTCTAGTAAAGTTAAAAATCAAAATACACTAACAAATAGTAAAACACACCTCATTGCTAAGCCATTCTTTCTTGCCTATGATTCGATTTAGTAATGTGTGATTAATAGCAACTGGTCCAAAATTTAAGCTCCTGAGAATGTTAAAACGTGGATTGAAAATTAAACAGCAAAAACTTAAAATCCTAATATGTTAAAAGTTCATTAATTGATAGACTTACTTCCGACTCATTGAAAATTCATTGAAAGCATTCCATCGATCCTCTGACACAAACACCAGTACATAATCTTTGTTATTCTGGCCCGGTTCTACCTTTATTTTTGTCTTCAAATCTTGTGAAGGATCGAACCCGGGTACTTGTGATTTTTGGGAAAGTGGTTCCAACGTGTTATGAAGAAAATCTTGTGAATCCAAATTGAGGTCTATATCGCCTAGCTCACTAAAATAATCATTACCTAAAAAATTGTCCTGCAAATTAGAAAATAAAAACAAAAACGTTAACAAAAACGTTACATTAATAGGTTCACAAAACATTACATACAATGAGGAGAACACAACATCATAATTATACAAGCAGATAGGTAATTGTGAGATGCAAGTTTACAAAGTTATAGAAACATGATACAAAATAAAACATAGAAAACATGTTGTGTACATGTCTAGATTTTACATACCACATGTTTACTTTGTTTTGGCGCTGGAATGAACGGCTGCGAAGTGGTTGATTTTCTTGTGTTTCTTGTAACAGAAGGTTTGATCATCGATTCTTTGAGCTGTGACAACTCCTCTTCTATTTTCCCCAACCTTGTATCAGTTTTGAAGACACAATCCTCAATTTTCCCCAACTTTGCATCAACTTTATCTTCGAAAGAGGAGAAAGAAGCTTCAAACAATCCTTTTACAAAAGACTTCATGTCTTCGTTAAAGGATCCATGTGTTGCTGATACTCTCTGCCACAACAACTGCTTCTTGTGTGTCTCTGCACCATGATCCGGTTGCTTCTTCCTAGACCTCTTCACACCAGAAACACTGTTCCCTTTAGCACTCATATGTGGGAGCTCATTGTAATCTTCTCCAACCTTATTTGCATTCTCAGTATTTGAACCATCCAAAGCTCTGCTTTCATCCCATTCCCATTTATGGTCTTCAAAATCAGACCCATCTCTAATCAAATTGTTCAGCTTACGCACCTCAGGATCTTGAATCTCATCAGGCCATAAGAAATTAGCATCTTCGAAGAGATCAAAGTTTCTTGTCCATGATATGTATGGATAAACAACATCCTGCAAAAAAAAACATTTACCAAAATTGTTAGATTATAACCTCATAAAGAAAAGGCAGTGAATGTTACAAAGAAAAAGGAGTGAATGTTAAACTAACCTCCGTTTTAAATGTCTCCTCGATAAACCTGATGTCCTCATATGATACTTTTGCAGCCCCAGTCCAGTTAGAACATCGAGGAGATTCTGTAACTTCAGTGTTAAACCTTCTTCCCCAATAATTCTCCAATGGCTTGAATTTCTTCCATAACCCAAATCTGAAATGCGTAGGAGAATCCATCCAAAATATAGCTGTCGGGTTGCGCGAACAATTTATCTTCTATTTTCTTAAAAGAAGCAAGTAGATGATCAAACGACATACGACCCCAAGGATATGTCCGAACCTTGTCAAGATCCATTACCAACTTGATGTACATATGGGGGATGTTTTTCCTCTCATCAATAGCCATTACCAGCCCAGCTATGACTAGAAGATACACCAAACGGATTCTGTCCACATGAGTCCACTTGTGAGCAACTGGTAGGTGATCATCCGTCAAGTTCTTTATGAAAATATTCCCTTTTCTCTTCAGCAACTTACTCCAAAACCCTTTATCATCTGTCCACTTCTCAAAATCACTTTTATCATCCTTGTAATTAAATCCTTCCATCATCCTTACTACAAGTGTCACTGCATAAAACACTTGTAGTGAAAATCTGAGTGGCTTCCTTCCAAACACAAACCATAACTCATGCTTTTTCTTTGTAAACAATTGCCTATACAACATGCTGTGTATCGTCCGAGCTGAGTATTTTAGACCATTCTCATGTATTGCAAATACATGAGAAAATACTGGATCTCTCTTAACTTCATCATACTCTAATACTTCCTTTATTTTAGTTAGGAGAGTCATCTTGCAGCTGTTGTTGATCTGAACCACTTCTGTCTCGTTTCCTTCTTTGAAAAGGCGCTTTAGATACCCCCCTTCCATTCCTGTATAAAATCAGAGAACAACAACGGTAAATAAAGAACTAATTATAACACAATTACTATATTCTTTGTCAATTCATAACATCATCCAACACAATTACTATATTCTTTGTCAATTAAGAAAACCGGGTGAGTCAACAATTAAGGAAACCGGGTAAGTCAACACTAAATGCGTTATGTTATGAGAACCATAGAGGTTGCACCGATGCGTGAGATGCTACATTAGAGTAAGAAAATAATTATCATTCCGCAGAGGTACTAATGAGCATTGAATTTCTAGTAAATTCATTACCTACAAAGGTCTTCTTCGTATTCCTCTCCCAAATTTCCAGATTTTTTCCCAAATCGAACCCAAAAACCTTTGAGAGATGGAGTCGAAAAGAAGCAAGAATCAAGGAATCACGAACCAAAGAAACCAACTATTATTGTTCCGATTCCAAATTGAAGAATCAAATTCAGAGGAGAGAATTTCCGAAGAAGAGGTCGATTAAAGAAGATTCATTGACCATAGAAAGAAAAGCTTTGGCAGAGAAAGTAAAAAAATTCCGGGAAAGAGAGAAGTAACGGCTTAGGGCTAAATCCTGTGGATTAAGGAGAAATTTGAGGGAACATTGATATAGATTTCGACCACGTAATTAGGAGTTTTTTTTTTTGGTCTCTAAAAAGAGATGAAATATTTGCTGTTTCCGTTGTGAAACTACGGATCCAATGTCAAATCACAGTCAACATCAAATCTTCTTTGTTTGACCTGCTAGTACACACTTCATGGGCGTAGTTAGCCCAATTCATATTTTCCCATAGCTCTTTTCAATTGTTTTTGAAATATATGAAAGAATTTCACGAAAGATTGTTACAATGTTGTCATGCATTCAGGTAAAAAGATATGAGTAACCATTCCTATGTATGTACAACAAATTTCATCTACACCAAAATGGCCGAGACAACAGAAGATGCAACTTGATACTCAGAGCCTTCTTGAGTAACGGTGAAAAATCGTTACGTTTTCAACCCCATGCCATGGAACAAGCATAGTTAACCACCAGTTTACCATCAAACCCAAATAAACTCGTACGTCATGAAGGCGATGCCAACACCAGGAACCACTTTGTATATTCGGGCAATATTCCCCTGTACAGTCCTCTGATGCCTTCTGTCTTGAATATGTGTTTGAATGTTCCTAAGAGTCCCGTGTTATACACTCTCGCTCTCCCACCAGCTCCTTCCACTTGCATTCTTCTTCTCACTAGATCCAATGGGAATGTAGCTACAAAGTTATGGACATCAAAAAGTTTGTCATCTGATGCACATAGTAAGAAGCAGCAGATATGTATGCATGTCTCTAGGAACAGCTATAAAGCCGATATCCGAAATTGGCTTTGACTTGTACTGACAAAAAGTGAAAATGGCTTAGTGTCTTATAGCTGTTATTCCAGCCAAGCCACCACTAACAAAGTGCACAAACGGGCTTCCACTCGCATTTCCTATAAAACTCTGCAAGACTGGGTTTGAATGCAAAAACTGCAAAATAAATAACATTGTGAAGCTGAGTGACATATCATGATACACGGTAACAGAAGACGCAATTAAAAAAAAAGGAATGCAACTCACATTCTTGTATTCTTCATATGCATATAAGTTAACTATTAGAGATCCAGCAATAAGAATATAAATTATAACAAGAAGCAAAATTGTGTTGCTTCAATTTGGTAACTCGATTTTCAACAAGTTAGAGATGCAGAATTCCGATAGACTTAGGCTGTTGAAAGAAAAGCCAACCTTGGATTCCAGGCAGGGTCAACCACAATCACACGGTTTGCCTTTTTCAAAGTAAGACCGAGACCACCAACTTGAGATGTCAAGAGAAAAATAGGAGCCAAATGACCACTTTAAAATTCCTGGAATATATTAAAGTTTTGTAAAACTATGATAACATGAACACAATAGAAAATAACTAACTCAAGAAAAATGTGAAATGTAATGTATTAGAGAACAGAAAAACCCACTTCCACAGTCTTCAATCTGTCAGGGGCTTTTGTTGTACCGTCAATTCGCAAGAAACTATAGCCATTGGAGTTAAGAGAATCCTGGAAATTTCAAACGTAGTCCATAAAGAATCATTATTCCTTAAAATTCAAGGATAACAGTTGGGGGTAAAGTTAGTAGCAAGCAAACCTGAATGAGATTAAGCATCTTGCGTGTCTGTGAGAAGATTAGAACACGGTGCCCTTCTGGAATCAAATTTTCCTGAGTAACACAATGCAGAAAAGATGTCAGTGAAACAGACAAATCTAAAAATGATAATTGAAGCATAAAATGTGATCTTACCAGTAGTGCCATGATGAATGACAATTTGCAAGAGACACTATCATTCTTGGTCTGAAAATCATCCGTATTCACATTGTCTGCAATATGCATAGCCAATCTCTCTGCCACGCCTGCTTGTTCTTGTGTTAATGTTGATTCCATTCCTTCAAAGACATCCTCGGCAGCCCTCTTAGTCAACAGAAGCGGGTGGTCACATATTTTCTTCAGAATCTGTTTCATAGCAAAACAATAACCGTAAGTTGTCAGATATTAGCTAAATTCATTATCATGAACAGACAAGAATTTGAACAAGAAATATATCCTTGAAGTGTTTATAAACAGAGAGGAAAGGAAACAACTTTCTCACGTAGCATATATCATAAAAGGAAACTGAGAGGAAAGGAAACGCAGTACAGAAACAAACCCAGCAATCAAAATCAGAAACTGAAATTGGCATTGACGAAAAGAAAAAGAAGAAGCGAAGGAGCAAACCTCAATTATTCAAGGAATACAGTGATACACAGCTCCGATTCCGAATTTCTTCGTCAATTTCGAAGTTCTGATCCGTCGATTAAGAGAGACGGGGACGAAGAAGGTTGACGGTGGCATCGAAGAAGACTCCATCACCGAAGAAGAAAAATCAGAGAAAGAAGATTAAGTCGCCGAAGAAGAAAAATTGGAATACCCTAGTTTTGGGTGGAACAACCCCTCTAATTGATTTAGAGACACACAAAATTAGTTTGTTTATTTTTAAGAGTTTTGAATCCTTTCATTGATTTAGAGGCTTCGAAAATAATGTCAAACCATAAATCTGATAGATTTAGGGGTTATAATTGGATGTAAATAACTACAAAGGTGTAGATCACCAAATTCTATTAACAAAGATATGTATGAACAAACTCTTAAAAATTTATCATTTATTTTCAATTTTCCCTTATTTTATTCCACTGTTTTTTTCGCACAACTGAATCAGCAGAACCATAGTAGTTGAAAGAAGAAAAAAATAATAACAGTAATTAGATTATATATAAAAAAAATAAGGTATAATTAGCAGCCATGATTAGCCTATATAATACACAGAAACATAAATCTGACGTGGCAGTCTAGGGAGCTTCGTTGCTCCCAAAACCATTCCCCTAAAATTAAAAAAGCCCATAGACTCTCTTTAGACTTCTTCACTCTCTCTCTCTCTCTCGCTCTTCTCATTTTGCCCCCAAACCCTCCACTAATTACCAAAACGCCACTGCTATCTCGCCGGAGCTCCGGTGAATCCGTTTTGACCGGAATCTAAAGAGGATATGGATGTAGGAGTGTCTCCGGCGAAGTCTATACTTGAAAAGCCTCTAAAACTACTCACTGAAGAAGACATTTCTCAGCTCACACGCGAAGATTGTCGAAATTTCCTCAAAGCTAAAGGTTTGGTTTTTTTTTTTTCTTCTTCTCCGACAAGAAGAAGAAAGATCCTTACTTTTGTCAATTTCTCTTCTTCGAGCTTTTGTGCTTTCTTCTTCCGAGAATGGTGGTGGCTAACACGTGTCGTTACAGGAATGCGTAGACCTTCTTGGAACAAATCTCAGGCGATCCAACAAGTTTTATCTCTTAAAGCTCTTTATGAGCCCGGAGACGATTCCGGCGCCGGAATCCTCCGCAAGATCCTCGTTAATCCGCCTCGTGTGAGCAAAATTTCTGCTTTTGGCATTGTTTATTTCACTTCGATTCGCACAGAGACTAAAAGTGAAAATCTTAGTAGAGAATCGTTTTTTTTGGTTATTGATGAATTTAGGGAATTGTCTCTACTTATGGTCCACATGTTACAACAACTTCGATTGAGCCAAGCAACGAGTTTGGAGCTTCTGGTCGGATTCCTTGTCCGGAAGATGATGGTCCATGTCACAGAAGGGACTCTCCAAGATCAGCTGAGTTCTCCGGTGGTTCTGGTCAGTATGCAGGGGAGAAAGATAGCTACAAGACAGTCTCTCCCAGGTTTACATTTTTCGTCTCTTTGAATTCTTGTGATAACTTTCTGCTTCTATGTGGCTGCAATGTTGTCTTAAGTTATGCATTGTGATCTTAGAAAGTGTTTGGTTCAATATCAAATCCTTAGATTACAAACTTTATGGATTAGTATGGTATTTAGGTTAAAAGTTAGATCCTTGTATATTGTTCAGTATGGTATTTAGGATAAAGTTAGATCCTTTCCAAGAGGTCATGACCATAGATGCTTTATCTGTATCTGTAGTTGGTGTTTCAAGATCTTCTTGGTTCTGTCCTAGTTTTCTTGTTTTTGGTGAAATGACTATCAATAAGGGTTGGTATGACTTGATGTGATCATTGCTAGTTAAAGAAAAAGTCAGTTACTTACTCCGTATTGGTTAACATTTTTGGCGCCTGGTTTGTGAATTCCGCATTGGTTTCTGTTTTACTAGCAAGAGTTTAACGGGGTAGTCAATGTACGAAAGCTTAATACAACGGTTGTTGCTATTATGTGCCTGTTGTTATATAAGCGAATCAACCTCTCTCTAGTGCTGTTTAAACTAATTCTTTGTAATGTTGCATCAGAAGCCCAGCTGAAACAAGTGCGCTGGTTGGTCAAATGACGATATTCTATAGTGGAAAAGTGAATGTATATGATGGTATACCACCTGAAAAGGTAAACAAATCACATTATTTTGTCCCGCCTTAAAAAAGAAAAACCGTGATGGCATGGTTCTGATCATGCATTCTGTATATTGGTCTGCAGGCACGGTCAATCATGCATTTTGCAGCCAATCCAATCGATTTGCCTGAAAATGGTATTTTTGCTTCTACTAGTATGATTTCCAAGCCCATGAGTAAAGGTAAGCTTTTGCTAAAGTGTCTAATTTGCTTTTCGGTTAATAGATAGATAATTCAGACTTGTGATGATTTTGTTTTTTAAGTGTATGATCAAACTGGAAAAGTGAATGGAGCTGCATCTCTAGCTTTTCTGACAGATAGATTGAGTAGAACTTAAAAAAATAAATCTTTTGTTTCTAAACATGGCTTTATATTTCCAGTTTTGAAAGGAGGCGTTGTTAAATGAACAAAGAAGCATGTATAAATGTGTCAGCTTCTACAGATGTTTATCTTGTTTAAAAGCATCTGAAACTGTGACTTGATTTTGCAGAGAAGATGGTGGAGCAGCATCCTCAATATGGCCTTGAAAAAGCAACTTCTCGTGATTCTGGTACGAACATATTACCTTAACGGTATAGAAACCTGTTATTCTAGTGATGTTTAAAACACCAGACATCACAATTTGATCCACCTGCTTTCCCCTGTACTTGCTATGCTAATCGTGTTTACTTTAGGCTGATAAACTTGACGTGCTTCTTCTGCTTGATATGTGACCTGCACATTCCGTTAGTTTAACCATTGTTTTTATGTTTGGTTGGTCTTTGTAAAGATGTGGAGGGTCAGGCGAACAGAAAAGTGTCGTTGCAAAGATATCTTGAGAAGCGGAAGGACAGGTGCGTTAAAGAAACAATCGTTGCAATTATGTCAATGTAAATACTTACACTTATTGAATACTAATATCCTTCCTTTCTGAGCAGAAGATACTCTAAGACCAAAAAGGCTCCAGGAGTTGCATCCTCTAGCTTGGAGATGTTTCTGAATCGTCAGCCACGGATGAACGCTGCATATTCACAAAACCTTAGCAGCACAAGAGATCCCCACATGATCTGCGAGTCACCTGAAAATCAGACAAGAAGTCCTAATCTCTCGGTTGATCTAAACAGCGATCTAAACAGTGCAGGTATCTAAAGCATATATGAAAAATGGTTTCAATTATATCCCTCAAAACTCTCATCCCTTTGTTTTCTAGATATTTAACAAGATGCCAAAATACTGGAGATGATATAACGGTTTCGAAAGGCGCTTTAAGCTGAAATACACGAAGAAGAACAATTTGCTGCTCTTTTAACAAAATTGCCACGGCTTAAGATTGAGTGGAGAAGTCTTGTGTGATCAGTGCGGGTTTTGTCTCTTTATTTTTGTTTTCCATCGTTTTTTGGTCTCTAGTTTTGAGTTAGGTTAGTGAGGGAAAAGTTCTTGTTTCATATAGAGACAAAGAGAGATTTGAGAGAATGTGGCGGGCTTTGTACTATGTAAATGCAGTCTTGATATGTTTCACTTTAAATGAGAGTCCTTATTATCGATACCAAACATGAGTTTGTCAGAGGAAAATAGTGGTCTCTCTTTTTGTAAAGATGATCAGCTAATGTTTCCATCACTATGGAACCATTTTGAAGTAACGCAAGGCGGATTTGAGGGCTCTAGTCCGATAACCCGTAAAGAAATATTGCGTCGCAAGTGATTTGCTATTATATATGCGTCTTGATTTGTAACCGTTTTCAAAGAGGTTCTTCTTCTCTACGGTTTCGCGAGAGATCCATATGCTAGTGATTCAGAATGAGGATGATATCAATGAAGATCAGAGACTTCCTCACCACAAGGATCCTAAAGAGTTTATATCTTTGAACAAATTTTCAGGTTTGGTCTCTTTTGATGATTTTTGTTTTGCTAGCCTACGCCTTAGACTTGAATTGGTAGATCTTTAGACTCAAGTGTCAATCAAGTGCTTGTCTTCACTTTCGTTCGTTAACAATAAGTCGATGACAAAGTGATTCATGAAGTTACAAAATCAGTTTGGTGATTTGGTACTATGCATCCATCAACTAAATTAAATAATTTCTGTTTGATCATCTGTCACTTTTATTAGTTATCTATCACTGCATTTAATCCATCTTTAAGCACAATATATAAATGAAAATATAATATTAATATATTTTTTTGAACATAATTCCAGTCAAATTAGGCTATGTTATAAAAAGAATGTTAATTTATTATTTTGATAAATATAAATAAAGATGAAAATTTTATACTGGTGAAAATAGTGTACTAAATAATAAAGGAAAAGAGCGAAAGAGATCTGTTTGTTATTCGTGTGAATGTTGTGTATTACAATCGATCAAAACTGTATTCTATTTATAGGCGTAAAAAGATAATTTACTATACATGTATAGTGACAATGGGTTCCACACAATAAATTTATCACTATTACTCGCATATGTTTTTGACATTTTCGAGCCTTCTTTTTCTGACTTTCATAACATTCCCCCTTGGAGACCAGTGTCACTATTATCTCTTGCTTTACGTATTAGTTGCCTCATTAAAAACCTTTTCAGGAAAACTCTGTGGGAAAAACCATAGTAAGGTAAAAAGAGTACAACCACGTAAGCTCCCCCTCGAATGATCTGATGTCATCTTGTAAATCACGCTGATGACGAATTCCAATGTTATGGACATGTCTCCTGAACGTAGTGGTAGGTAGTGACTTCGTGAAGAGATCAGCGGCATTGTCACATGATCGAACATACTTGACTTCAATGACTTTAGCCTTCTCAAGTTCCTGAGTGTATGAAAAGAACTTTGGAGGGATATGTTTGGTTCTATCACTTTTGATATATCCTTCTTTTGTTTGGGCGACACATGCATCATTATCTTCATATAAAACGGTTGGTTCCGTATTTACGTGGATTCCATTGCTTGATTGAATGTGTTGGCTTATTGATATCAACCATACATATTCTCTACTTGCCTCATGGACCGCAATGATTTCAGCATGATTTGAAGAGGTTGCCACGAGTGTCTGCTTCTGAGAACGCCAAGATATAGCAGTGCCTCCAATCGTAAAAACGTATCCAGTTTGTGATCGAGCTTTATGTGGATCTGATAAATATCCTGCATCTGCAAAACCAATTGATATATCATGGTTTTTACCCGTTTTCGACCATGATATAAGTCCTTTTCCTAGAGTCTTTTTGGTATTTTTCGAGTCTTTTTGAGTCTTTATAGGTTGACGAATGATTGGAGCTTAATGGGAGCTTTTGGAGCATTTTGGAGCATCGAGGAAAGGAGAGCCAAAGTGACCAAGTCGGAGTCGAGTTTTCAAGGCTGTGTCGATCGACACGACCATGTGTGTCGATCGACACACACGTCTAACACGAGAAGATTACAAGTTTTGAGGAAATTTCGTTTTTGCCCAAAAAGCCCAGAAGTTTACAGAAAGCCCAATCCGAATTTTAGACCTTATATATAGTTTTTCGTTAGGCTTTTAGGTTTTTGGATATAGTTTTTAATTGAGACTTGGAGAGAGAAGAGATTTGGATTGCTTTTGGGAGATTTCAGACTTGAGACTTTCTCATGATGTTTGTTTCAATCACCATGTCTGAGTAGTTTACTTGTTAGGTTTAGGGTAATTCTAGGGTTTGATGAGAAATTGATAGGATTGAAAATCTGTTAGGATTTATCTTTATGTTCTTCATCTAGATTGATTTAACTCTGATTTTAGGATTGATCAACTGAAATTGGATATCCTAGGTTGCTTTAATATATGCGAAAGTATTTTTAATAACCTGATATAATCTTAGATGAGCAAAATTATCTATTCGCAAAGAAATTTGGCTTAGTAATTTTGTGAACTAATCGAACCTGAACTTAATACTTGTCTTTATTCACTGAATTTGCAAAGAAATTTGGAATTTAGGGATTTAGTCATAGATAATCTCTGCAACGAAAGTTGATTGGTTTTATATTCGTGTTTGAGTTCTAGAACCGTTTTTAATAAAATCCTACAGACTTTTATCTCTGTGTCGATCGACATAGACATCTTTGTCGATCGACACGGTTCCGTATTTCGAGTCAAAACTGCGAATTACCCATAACCTTTTGTCCAATTGATTACTAGAACCTTGATAATCATTTACTTTTTTACTTTGTTGTTTTTATTTCACTCACCACTATTTACTTAGCAAAATTTGAATTCTTTAGTCGATTGTGTGCTTAGATTCCCTGAGGATTCGATCCCTAAGTATTATATCGATCTCTTAATTTGAGAGAATAGCTCAGGGAAAATTTGAGCATATCACCAATCATTTGACCGTTTGAATTTTTAGGATAGAATAAACTAAGTCAATAGTCCCTTGAAGATAGCGGAAGATGTGTTTAATCCCATTCCAATGTCTTTTCGTAGGGGACGAACTGAATTTTGCTAAAAGATTAACGGCAAATGATATATCGGGCCTTGTACAATTCGCTAGGTACATAAGAGCTCCAATGGCACTAAGATATGGTACTTCAGGACCAAGTATCTCTTCATTCTCCTCATGTGGTCGAAATGGATCATTTTCGACTATGAGTGATCTAACAATTATAGGAGTACTTAGAGGATTTGTCTTGTCCATGTTGAATCGTTTTAGTATTATTTTGGTATATGTGAATTGATGCACGAATATACCATTTTGAAATGCTTAATTTGTAGGTCAAGACAGTACTTAGTCTGTCCGAGATCTTTCATCTCAAATTCTCTTTTTAAGTAATTTGAGACCTTATGTATTTCCCCTTGAGTTCTTATTATATTTAGATCATCAACATACACCGCGATAATCACAAATCCGGATGTTGTTTTCTTGATGAAAACACATGGACATAAAGGATCATTTACATATCCTTATTTTGTTAGATGCTCACTGAGACGGTTGTACCACATGCGTCCAGATTGCTTTAACCCATATATTGATCTTTGCAATTTATTGCACATAACTCTTTAGATTTGGAACTTAATGCCTCTGGCATCTTAAACCCATCTGGAATTCTCATATAGATATCAGTATCTAGTGATCCATATAAATATGCTGTAACGACATCCATGAGAAGCATCTCTAGATTTTTGTTAGCCGCTAGACTCATTAAGAATCTAAACGTGATTGCATCCATAACGGGGGAATATGTTTCCTCATAATCGATCACGGGTCTTTGAAAAAATCTTTGAGCCACAAGGCGAGCTTTATATCTAATAATTTCGTTTTTCTCATTTCGTTTCTGAACGAAAACCCATTTGTATCCGACCGGTTTCACATCTTTGGGTGTGAGTGTAATAAGTCCGAATACATTTCGTTTATTAAGCGAATCAAGCTCGACTTGTACAACATCTTTCCATTTCATCCAATCTTGTCTATTTTGACATTCATATACAGACTTTGGTTCTGGATCATCGTTTTCCTCATCTATCTCTCTTGACACAAGGTATGAGAAAACGTCATCGACTACATTCATTTCATTATGATTCCATATCTTTCCATTATCAATATAGTTTATAAAAAACTCATGATTTCCTTCATGATGCTCTGTATTGTCGTTAGTCTCATGATTCCTTTCTTCCAAAATACTTTCAATGATTTTGGGATCATTATGCTTCTCAGTTTCCCTTTGTTTTCTAGGATTTTTATCCTTAGAACCAATAGGTCTACCACACTTCAAGTGTTTTCTAGACTCACGTGTATTATCTGCTCTTTCATGTTCATTTGGTATCTCAATTCGAGCAGGAGCATTTGCAGCCGGTATATGTGATTTTGTTACCGTTTTTGTATCTGTATATGCATCAAGTAGCTGGTTTGCTATACTCTGCAAATGCATAATTCGTTGAACTTCTAGTTCTGACTGTCTTGTAGGAGGATCAAGGTGTAGCAGAGATGGCACACGTCATTCTATATCCTTTCCTACTTGTTTATTTTCTCCCCTAGTACTGGGAATACTTTTTCATCGAAATGACAATCGGCAAATCGTGCCGTAAAAACGTCACCAGTCTGTGGTTCTAGGTACCTTATGATTGATGGGGAATCACAACCAACATATATTCCAATTCTTCTCTATGGTCCCATCTTTGTACGTTGTGGTGGTGCTGTAGGCTCATATACCGCATAACAAAAGATTCTTAGATGGGATATATTCGGTTCTAGACCGAAAACTAATTGTAATGAAGAATATTTATGATATGCACTTGGTCTTATCCGAATGAGTGCTTTTGCATGCAAGATGGCATGTCCCCATACAAAGGTTGGGAGTTTTGATCTCATGATCAATGGTATTGCAATTAATTGCAGATGTTAATTAATAATTCAGCCAAACCATTTTGTGTATGAACATAAGCTACCGAATGTTCAACTTCTATTCCCGTAACCATACAATAATCATTAAAGGCTTGGAACGTAAATTCACTAGCGTTGTCTAGTCTAACTTTCCCGTAACTATACTTTTTTCCATTCTCAGTCGCGGATTGAGTATCATATCCTTGAACGTATATGTCTTTGAAACTCAACAAATTCCTTTTAAAATTTGGAGAATATAAGGCATTGTTTATGGAAAACTTGGTTCCATTAGGCAACATAAAGTTGGCACTGCCACTGCCTTTAATCAAGTTTGTAGGACCTGATATTGTATTGACAATAATGTTTGTCGGTTTTAAGTTAGAAAAGTATCTCTTGTCCTTCAGAATAGTGTATGTTGTTCCACTATCTGGTATACAAATTTCTCGAACCACTTCCTTGGATATTGATTTATCCATTTATGAAATTAACAAAAATTAGATAACAGAAAGTAAATTTCATTTATTAGAAAATACGCCTAATAATTATGCATTACAATATTACGAAAAACCACATAATTCGTTGAAAATAGAAATACATAATAAGTAGATATGACATAGCTGGAGACCATTCAGCAGTCTCATTACAAGCATTTTTAATTATCCACCATAGCGGTCTCATCAAAGTCATTCGCAAAGTCGGGAGAATCAAGGTACGATGTACCCTCAAAGTGTTCCGTGAGGTTACTTCTTTCCCTTTTCCTTTGGCAGACTGTTGGTATAGCTTGCAGAGATGGTCGGGAGTTCAAGATACATTGGACCAATGTGCGCGGTAGTCTCTTGAATACCTTTCCTTTGGGAGTTTGTTCCGAACGAACCCATTGGAAAGAATTTCTCCCACGTGAACTGTAATTTCTTCCACGCCCGCGATTAAATCTGCGGCCACGACCCCGATAAAATCTGCGGCCACGACCCCGATAGGTTTGACTTTTCTTCTCTGGATTCTTAACATCCGTTGCATTCACTTCAGGAAATGCTCTGGCTCCCGTAGGGCGAGAGTTGTGATTCTTTATGAGAAGATCATTTTTTTTTTCTGCGATTATGAGTGTTACAATCAACTCAGAGAACCTTGTGTATCCGCAATTTCTATACATTGCTTGTAGGAATCCATTGTGTTCTTTGTGGAATGTGAGGTATGTCTTTTCGAGCTTTTTTGCTTCGGTGACAGGTTTACCACAAAATTTTAATTGTGATACAATCCTCAACATTGCGGAGTTATATTACTCCACTTTCTTAAAATCTTGAAATCTCAAGTTTTTCCACTCTTCCATCGCATGAGGCTCCCTCTGATTATCGAACCTGTCTTTCAGAGCTTTCCACAGCTCTGTTGGATCTCTAATGTGCGCATAGTCATGCGTCACATTTTCATCCAAATGTTTCCGCAGAATTCTTATTGCCTTTGCCTTAGCTTGGGTGGATGATTCATATCCTTCTATGATGGTGTCAGATAAATTTTCCGCTTCCATATAGAGTTCTGCATCGGTTGTCCACGCTATATAATTAGCTCCAGTAATTTTGAGAGCTGGAAATTTAAGCTTCTCAACAGTGGCCATTTGATTTCTAAAAACAAAATCGAAAATATTATTATTAGAAATATAATATGATTTTAGAAACCTTTTACATTAACCATAACAACAATTACAGTAAACATTAATGCATAAAAAAGTAAACCAATATTTATGATAAATTTTTCGCGAGTAAATTCTCCAGCGAAGAGACCATAAATAGAAGTAAGAATTACACCGATAATAAAAATCAAAAACCAACGAAACATTTTTCTTACAAAATGAGAATCAAAAATATTTCTTGTAAAAGTGTTTGAAAGAAGATAAAATGTTTGAGTGATTTTGAAAGAGTGAAATATGAGTGTATTTATAGATTAAAAATATTGTTCATAGCCGTTTGAAAAGTAGATAAATTTTGAAATTTTTTCTTTGTGACCGTTGGGGGTAAAATATTTAAGTAAAAATCAATCTGAAAAACTTTAATGAGCAATCAATTATATTTACCAATTTCAGATAAAATATTTATATACAAGTGACTGAACCTCCTTGTATAATATTCATAATATAGATAAATATTTAACAGTGATATTGTGGTAACGGAGTCATCCACATAAATATAGTATATGGAATATAAGGCGGCTTTAGCCGACCAATGAGTATATAGTCATGGTGCATTAAACAACCATGATATAAGAATAGTAAAATAATATCGATGTGAAAACCACCTACAGTAAAATTAAATTAATTATAGTGTTTTATACAACCACTGAAAAATAATATATTATTATGGAGGCGACATACCGCCCACTATAATAAATCATACAGTATAATATATATATATATATATATAAATATTTAACATAATCATAGAGTGATCGTGCTGATAACATGTTATAAAAAGAATGTTAATTTATCATTTTGATAAATATAAATAAAGATGAAATAGTGTATTGAATAATAAAAAAAAGAGCGAGAAAGATATGTTTGTTATTCGTGTGATAGTTGTGTATTACAATCATTCAAAACAGCATTCTATTTATAAGCGTAAAAAGATAATTTACAATGCGTACATAGTAACAGTAAGCTCCACATAATAAATTTACTACGATTTATATATTTTTGACTTTTTTGAACTTTCATAACAAGCTATATATTTTTAGAGACAACGACATACTAGAGTTCTTCCCATTGGTTGACACAAAGCAATTTTAAAAGGTGGCTTGGCTTGTTCACTCCACACCTTTCGTAACAGTCAAATATAATACGCAATGTTTTCATTTCTCTAAATTATATTCGCCGTAATTTTATTTTCATTTATTTTTAAAAATTTAAATGAATGCATATATTAGTTTTATTTTCCAAATGTAATTTAATAACTTATATAATTAACACGTGCATGGTAATAAATTTGCGTCCAGCGCAAATGTTTTAATTGAAAATATGATCAGAGACAAACAACTAAAATTTAAATTGAATTAGAAATAGTTGTAATCACCAAGACAAATATTACTTATCTAGTTATCATATTTATAAAAATAGAGAATTTTTGAGAAATGCCACTTTTGAATTACCATTTTTCAAAAATGTCATTTTTTCAAAATCATTTACACAATATATCATTTATTTTTGGATAAACTATGTTGTATTATAGTTTAGTTTTGAGGTTATGCTGTATTAGAGTTTAATTTTGAGGGTTTAAGGTTTGTTTGAGGTCAAAACTTTTTTGAAGATTTAGAATTTTAAGATTTAGAGTTTAAATTTTTTTAAATAGTGGTATATTTGCAAATTGACAACCTATGTGGCATTTTTGAAAATGGACACACCAAAAATGATATTTTTGCATTTACCCCATAAAAATATTATAGAGCAATTTATTTTAAAGGTTGTAATTTCATTTGTGTTTTATTGTGATCGACTATCATCTTTTGTCGTCTCCGCAAATTATGTATATAACACATTTTGTTTTATTAGAACTGATTTAAAAGATATTACATTATCAGGAAGGAGAGCTGCAACCACTAGCGGAGACCGATAAATCTATGAAACTGGATCTAGCAAACGAAAAGAAGAAGCGTTTGTTACTGATGCAACAACATCGATCCCTAGGTACCGTCGCTTCTGCTTCCGTTTGACCGCCACCGTCAAGGCTAAAGAGATCTCAAAATCAACCAACAACAACCCAAAAGGATGGGTTTTAACCGAAAGGAGCTTACAAAAACTAAGAAACATGAGAGCAAATAAACTATGAGGACTGAAAATCAGTGCTAGAGGAGCCGCCGGCCACCGAATACCTAATCTAACGATGGCAGCTTTCTCAATGACTAGAGACGAGAGAAAAACCCTAGGTCTCGCAAGCAAAGTTTTGACAAAAAAAAACGAGTATAACCTTAAATTATACGTTATTCAAAAAACACAACCATATGTCAGTAACGTTACTCAATGTCTAAGAAGAAATATGGAGTAATTGCAATCTTTTGGGAAGTTTTTGATAGGGTTCATCAGTCTACTCCCAAGGATATATTATTCATCTATCCACTGAAATACCGTTTTCTTACAATTTTTGGGATTTCTTCTCTCACAAAACGTTTGGCGCTCTCTTTACCAAATTATTTTTCTTATGTTACTTAGAGAAAAATAGGCAGAAGAGGACTTTATAGAATTTTCTTCTTTACGTCTTTTACGAGCGAATGATGAGACCATTCAATGCATTTATTGAAAGACAAACCACACTAAGAGAACTCATGATATGGTTTTTACATATTGAATGGGAATTCGAAGAATAAGGTTCTTGTTTTTCTTTTTTTGATTGTTGTTTTTTCAAAATATTTAGAGAACCAAAATAACTCGCGTCAATTTACCCCATAACGACTTAGATTTGACGTAGGGGTGCCCAACCTAGATTTTGGATCGAATTCCTTAGTTTTGGGTTAGTTAGGTTAGAGAATATTATATCAAATTCAATCTAAATAAATTTTGGATCAAGTCTCTTAGATTTTAGACCGGATTTAAGTTGTCTAAAACATATATAATTTGAGAAACAGTAGCCACCGTCAGCTTAGGTGTAGATTGGTGGCCAGCGGTTCTTCTAGCCCCGGTTGTCGGTCTCCCTTATTTGTTTGGTCTAGTTTATCTTAGTTTTCTCTAAATTCCTTCCGGTTTAAACCCATCGTTTTGGATCGTTGCTTGTGGATTTAAAAAAATGTATTAGCTCTAGATAGCTCGAAATTTTTTATTCGATTTTGACCGAATGTACAACCCTACTTGGTAGCCTTTAGAAAATGGAAAATATACATCGTTTTGGATTTTCCAGACAAAGTGATCTATTAAGTTTTATGAAGTTTCAAAATCAGTTTGGTGATTTTATACTACATATATAGTAATTCTAGAGGTAATACATTTTCAAAGGTTTCAATGTCAGCTTCTTCTAGTCACAATTAATCATATTTTTTTTTGGTTGGTTTCTTGTTGAAATTCTGGTTCAAACAGGCAATGCAACTTTTCGTAGGTGAATCGGTGTGGACACCATACGATCGCCCATATGACCTTCTTCTTGCAATTCATATTGTCTTGTTTTCCCCTTTTGTCTTTTCGTAGCTCATCAAATGCATACTTTTGTTGTGTTTGTTCTCTTATGCAAAAAGTCGATAAAATCTATACACTCGGTTATTTTACTGAAAATAATACGCAGATAAATTTTTGAAGAAAGCCATCAACGCTTCGACTAACAACAAAGAGAGATTTCCAATGAAGTCTTGGATATTTATATATGCATATGAGAATACTGACGTTGGTATGTTTGTGTTGTAAACTTGAATCACTCGTGTTTTTTTAGTTTCTTGACCATTTTTATCATATCTGTTTGTCAAAGGTAACAAATTATAAGAAAATAGTGAAACAGTAACAACACGTACATATGTTGTCAAATATTTTTTGTTTTCTTTAAAGAAATTAATTAATTCTCATTAGAATCAAAATTTATTGAAACATGGTCACAACTATTTTTTCTCTCAAGATTCTAGAGTTGGCCAGAAACTTAAAGAGTTTGCAATCTTGTCTACATTGATGCACGACGGCTCCTCTAGCTCCCTTACCGATCACATGTCTAGCCTGTTCATTTGCTCGTCATTGCGTTTGCGACTGCGGCAGAGTAAAACGGCGATAACCGAAACCGATGATAAAACAAAACGACGATGACGGAAGTGTCGCTGCGTTATTCAAAAATGTGCCGCTACAAACTCAAACGACTGTTGCGGCAACTCTTTGCGTCAACAACAGTCCTGTTCGGCACGTGGTCGCAGTGATCACTTTCTACGTCAACAAAATGCACAACGACTGAGTCCAAATTGTTAAAAGGAGTCGCTGCTTTTATTGAAAGGTGTCACCGTTACGGTTCACAAAAATCACCGCAACTGTCGCTCGAAATTCCAGCGATCCCTTTTGTGTAACGCGACACCTCTCTCTCCCTCCTCCAATAAATCGTCATCGTCGTTTTGCTTTGGGCTTTGCTGCTGCTACCGTCGTTTTGTTTCAGTCCTAGACGATTCCTTTTAACAGCAACAACGTTTCCTTTCATTGTCTACGACTCCGTCTACGTTTATTTTTTTGTCGCAGTCGCTTGTTGCTGCGTTTCGAAAAAGAACAAGGCAGATCGTTTTTTTTTTTTTTTTTTTTTCCAGATGATGCTAAACTTCGATTTAAAGGATATTCAGTTGATGATGAGACAGCCATTCAGTTTGATTAACAAATACTCTTTTTTTTTATCTATCAACATTGTTACTCCTTTTTTTTAGTTATAGTTTTTTTTAATCATCTAGATTTATTATTATTCAATTACGAACTATGAGAACTGTTACACCGACGATTTTACAACGGACAATTATTCGAACCACGCCAGACGATTGTATTTTGTCTTACGCTGAAAATCTCCCATAAACTTGTCTCCACTAATCTGAATCAATTATAATAAATCATATCTTTTGGGTAATATTCTTAATAACATAGATCTTAATCAAATGTATGGTGGTTTAGTGATAAAATAAAAGAATTAATTCGGTTTAAATCTTTTTTTAGTACGGAAAATTAGTTTTTATATTAGAATATCTAAAACCTAATTTCGAAAAAAAAAAAAAGTTATGAACCAAACATTTGTTTAATTAAAAAAATAAAGAAAACAAGTGGATGTTCTAAATCATTTTACTTCAAATATATACAGAGACATGAATCCGACGTGGCAGTCTAGGGAGCTTCGCTGCTCCGAAAACCATTCCCCTAAAATTGAAAGCCCCGTAGAAAAAACCTACTATTCCTTCTCTCTGTCTCGCTCTTCTAGTTTTGCCCCCCAAACCCTCCAATAATTACGAAAACGCCACTGCTCTCCCGCCGGAGCTCCGGTAAGCCATTGTTGCCGGAATATAAGGAGGAAGATGGATGTAGGAGTGTCTCTGGCGAAGTCTATACTGGAAAAGCCTCTGAAACTACTCACCGAAGAAGACATTTCTCAGCTTACACGCGAAGATTGTCGAAATTTCCTCAAAGCCAAAGGTCCTTGTTTCCTTCTCCGAGAGAAAGATCGTTACTTTGTCAATTTCTTTAACTTTGCGCTCGTTTTTCTTCTCCTTCTTCCCGAGAATGGTGATTGACACGTGTCGTTACAGGAATGCGTAGGCCTTCTTGGAACAAATCTCAGGCGATCCAGCAAGTTTTATCTCTTAAAGCTCTTCATGAGCCCGGAGACGATTCCGGCGCCGGAATCCTCCGCAAGATCCTCGTTAATCCGCCTCGTGTGAGCCAATTTACTGTTTTTGGCATTGCTTCGATTTTGTTTCTATCTCTCGTTCATTATAACTTGTGTCCACAGGTTACAACAAACGAGTTTGGAGCTTGTGGTCGGATTCTTTGTCCGGAAGATGATAGTCCAAGATCAACTGAGTTTTCCGGTGGTTCTTGTCACTATGCAGCGGAGAAAGATAGCTACATGACAGTGTCTCCCAGGTTTACATATTCTTCTTACAACGCTCTTCGAATTCGTGTTTATTGGGTCAAGAGAAGAGCTTTGCATTGTGACTTTGAGTTTAATCATGGATTTTTATCAGACAGTATTGAAAAGAACATCCTTTTCACGAGTTCATGTGATCTTAGAGGCTACATACATTGTGACTTTACCTGTATCTGTAGTGTTAAGTATATCCAGATCTTCTTGGTTCTGTCTTAGTCTCTTGGATTTGATGTGAGTTTAAATGAACCTTACTTACTAGTCAATGAATTTGAATTCCACAGTGATATCTTTTTAGCTAGAGGCGGTATTGATATTATGTGCATGTTGTATATATAAGCGAATCAACCTCTCTCTAGTGCTGTTTAAACAAATTCTCTGTAATGTTTGCTTCAGAAGCCCAGCTGAAACAAGTGCGGTGTTTGACCAAATGACTATATTCTATAGCGGAAAAGTGAATGTATACGATGGAATACCACCTGAAAAGGTAGATGAAACAGCGTTTTTCTGGCAACCGGAAAATATATAAATTGTGATGGTATGGTTTTGATCATGTACATTGGTTTATAGGCACGGTCCATAATGCACTTTGCAGCCAATCCAATCGATTTGCCTGAAAATGCTATGTTTGCTTCTACTCGTATGATTTCAAAACCCTTGAGTAAAGGTAAGCTTTTGCTGAAGCGTCTGATTTGATTTGCTTTTCGGTTAATTCAAACTTGAAGTGATTATGTTTAAACTGAATGATCAAACTGGAATAGTGAATGGAGCTACATCTCTAGCTTTTGGAAGTAGGCATGATTAAATGACGAAAGAAGCATGTCTAAATGCTGCATGGTGCTACCTATACTAGCTTACGTAGAATTTTCAGATGCCTTTTGCACCTTCTTGTGATAGTTAGTGATTCCACTTTCTTTTGCCAGAGTCGAGTTTGAACTAGCCGATGACAAAACTGAAAATGTGAACTCTTGATTTCAGAGAAGATTATGGAACTTCCCCAATATGGTCTTGAAAAGGCGAGTGCTTTCCGTGATTCTGGTATGTACAGTGTTCATATTAACTTAATGATTCTGAAAGCACAATTTGATCCACACTGCTTTCACATTTACAACGCTATGCTAATCGTGTTTACTTGGAGGCGGATAAACTTACTTGCTTGTTTAACCGTCTTTATAATGTTTTTTGGTCGTTCTGAAGATGTGAAGGGACAAGCGAACAGAAAGGTGTCGTTGCAAAGATATCGTGAAAAGCGGAAGGATAGGTGCTTTAAATACTTACGCTTAATACCAAATCGCTGAATGCTCATATCCTATCCTTGATGTGCAGAAGAATCTCCAAGGCCAAAAAGACTCTGGGAATTGCGTCCTCTAGCTTGGAAATGTTTCTGAATCTTCAGCCTCGGATTAACACTGCAGATTCACAAAACCTTACGGGCACAGGAGTGGTCTTCGAGTCGCCTGAAAATCAGACAAAATGTCCCAATCTTTCAGTTGATCTAAATAGTGATCTGAACAGTGAAGGTATGAAGAATCATATAACAACAATCTTGCGAAAAGCATTAGTTGAATGGTTTCCCTTAAAAACTCTTCATCGGTTGGTTTCCAGACAATTAACAAGATGCACGAAACGCGAAAAAATGATATTACGGGTCAAAAGGCTCTTAAGCTCGAGAGATAACTGAAGATTGAGCTGGAGAAGTCTTGTGATCGGTCTCTCATATTGTTGGTCTAGAGTTTTGAGTAGATTACTTGATTAGTGATGGTGAGTTCTTGTTTCTGATTCTTTTTTTTTAGGAGAGACAAGAGAGGGAAAATCGGTTTGTAATGTCATATGTAAATGCTGTTCTTATATGACACTTTTAATTAGAGACCATTTATCGCTCAAAACTTTTTGTTAGCTTTGACACCAAACTTGACTAGAGACACAAATTGGTCTCAATGCACGTTAATGACTACTGACCAGTCGTGGACAACCATTGATCTCAATGCACGTTAATAACTACTGACTTTGTATCATTTTAGATTTTTTTTTGTTTTTGTCGTCGTTATATAATGTTAGATAATATTTAAAGATAATATAATTTTGTTTATTCTTTCATCAAAATCTCGTAATTAAAAATAAACGTCGGAAAGGGATCTCTCTGGAGGCGGCATTTCCCTTGACGAAATGGATAACAAGGGGTAGTTTAGTCTTTTCACTTTACTTTTATCCCCAGCAAAAAAAAAAAAAAACTATTTCTTTTTGCTATTTTCTTCTTTAAAAAGAAGAATCTCAATAATCGCGTGGTTTTGAAGACGACGATAACATGGGTGAAGCTGTCAAGGTGATCGAAAACATCTCTTACTTCTGATTTTGATTTCTTTAAAACCCTCATTGAAAATTTCTTGTTTCTGCGATTAAAAAAACATAAATCGCGAATTTTGTTTCAATTATGAGATTCGTTATCGCCGATTCTGTTTCAATTATGATTCGTGTTGATCTTCCAAGCACTTTAGTTCCTTTTTTTTGAATAGTTAATCGAATCCAGTAATTGGGTTTTCAATTCTGATCATGTTACCCTTTTGATCTGTCTTTGCTTAGCATAAAAATTGTTTTTTTTTCTTTTCTTGTTTTACATGTGTGTGTGTGTTTGCAGGATCTAAGAGAAGAAGTGATTCAGGCATGGTACATGGATGATACTAATGAAGATCAGAGACTTCCTCACCACAAAGATCCTAAAGAGTTTATATCTTTGGACAAACTTGCAGGTTTTGGTTTCTTGAATGTTGTTTGTTGTTCTCTCTCTATGCTTCTTTGTGTTGTTTTTAGACATGTGAGTTTTTCTTTGTGCAGAGCTGGGAGTACTTAGCTGGAGACTTGATGCTGATAACTATGAAACCGATGAGGAATTGAAAAAGATTCGTGAAGCTCGTGGTTACTCCTACATGGTTTGTGACCTTTATTTGATGGCTTTTTGTATCTTTTTTTGGTTTCCCTTAGGCTTGAATACTATTTTGAGAAGGCAATGTTATACACAGGGGGTTTACTCAGCTGCTCAAGCCTTATCTATATGTCTACTATATCTAGCATAGGACTTGAATTTAGCAGATTATAGCGGTTGTGTGTTGCTTAGAGAGCAGTTAGTGAAAGGCTGGGTTTATAAGGATGTATCGAATTGGTTTGAGACTTGAGAATCTCTCATTGATCAAGTCTCTCTGGTTTTGTGAGTAGTTTACAGCTTCGGTTCTTACCGGTTACTCAGCTCTCAACCTTCTGATAGCATTAACTTCCTGTAGAACGTAAAACATAGAAAAGTCTTTCCTTCTCTGTTAGGCTTGTTGAACTGAAACTTTTTGATGATAATCAGTTAATGATTTATCTGAACATTTTCATTTTCTTTCTTATTAAAGTCTAAGCTTGAGCCTTGGTTTGACGATTGAAAAGTGTTTAAATTCAGGACTTTTGTGAGGTGTGTCCGGAAAAGCTTCCAAACTATGAAGAGAAGGTAAAGAGCTTTTTTGAGGAACATTTGCACACTGATGAAGAGATCCGTTATTGCGTTGCAGGAAGTGGTAGGTACTCTTATTTGTTGCTTTACTTGAAAAACTTCGATACAGATCCTCATGTTCTTCTCCTTTGGGAAATAGGTTACTTTGATGTGAGGGATCGCAATGAAGCTTGGATTAGGGTATGGGTAAAGAAAGGAGCGATGATAGTCTTGCCTGCTGGAATATATCACCGCTTCACTGTGGACTCGGACAACTACATCAAGGTTATAACTACCCATTGCACATTTCGATGTTAACACAAAAGACTTTGAAATTCACGTGGCAATTACCGTATATGTTTTGGTTTCTTACAAGTTTGAAATTTCTGGTATAAAACAGGCAATGCGGCTTTTCGTGGGTGAACCGGTGTGGACACCATACAATCGCCCACACGACCATCTTCCTGCAAGGTACAATGTCCTGTTTACCCCTTTTGTATCATCAAAAGCTTTACTCTGCATTTGTATTCTTAAACAAAGAGGCGAGATAACTGTTTTTTTTTCCGGGATTTTGATGTTATTGAAACGGCTATTTCTCAGGAAAGAATACATTGATAATTTTGTGAAAGGCGCTGGGGACCGTGCCATAGACACCTCAGCGTAGAGGACTGAGTCGCTCAGGCATCAGATATGAATAAAACTAAAGTTTACAATAAAGAGAGGTCTGGCTGAAGTGGGAGGATATGTATGGTTAGATGTTGCCTTTATGCATTGTTATGTTACTATCCACTGAAACCGAAGACAGTTTGATTCGTGTGGCTTTGGCATTATGGTTGTGTTGTAATGTTCAATAGCATGTAAGCTTATTAATGACCATCTTGTTATAAACTACTAACTATTATATGGTGAGATCTATATCATATATATATATATATATGTTTCATGGTGCCAGTTCTGTGAGTGACGGAGTAGAAAGCCTGCTAACACCTCAAATTTGAACTGGTGGCTCTAATCTCTTTATCGCAGTCTCTGTGTTGTTCAAGGTCAGATATGGGATTTTGGATCTTTATCTCTTTTTTTGCAGCCTCTGCTTATCTTCAAGCTTGCATCGGTAATTCTGTTGGTGATGAAGAGGAAGGTGGAACACATCATGTTCTTCGGTGAAGTGTCTGAGAGGAGACAGATCTGGTTTTGTTTCTTTGTCGGGTAACTCGCTCTCTTCGTCTTTTTTTCACCGGATCTGCTACTTGTGTTGGGCTTGTTTTGCTTTTGTTAGGTGGTTCATCTTTTGGTCTTCAGTTTTAGAGTTTCCATGGCTTGTTGTTTGGATTGTGGTTTTTCAATTTTGGTGATTGCATTGATAGCAGTTTTCCTTCATTTCCTATTTCCTGTGGAAATTGTTTTGGATTATATCCGGTTTGATCTTTTACCTTTCTCGATCTTTTGAGTTTGGTGTTACCCGGGTTGGTCGTTCGCTTCTTGTTTCTGCATAATAGATCTGATCGAGATCTAGTCTTCTCAAGAGGCTTCTATCTAAGCGTTTCTTGTCGTGTCATGTCACCGACTACGCCGCATCCGAAGGAAAGTTAAGAAACTCGTACTGGTTATGTCTTGTCGGGTTATGAAGTCTAGGTTAATTGAAATTGTTTTGGCATACTCATCTTCATAAGACTCATGCTTCTTCGGTAAGTCTCTGTCGAAGGATGAATTGTGGAAATCTTGTTTATTAGTGCAATTGTTTAGTTTCGGGATTAATCGCTTTCCTTCAATCTTAGTTTTGGGTTTTGACTCCTAGTTCAATATGTATGCTTCTCTGTCATAGAGCTCTGCTTCTCTCTTTTGAGCTCAGCTTCCGGGGATATTTCGTTATTCCGCCAGCGTTTATATATGATCATTTTATCAAATATAATATCTAGATGAAAAAAAACAAAAAAATCTCACTTCTGGTAAAACTTGACATCTTTTTGCAGAAATAGTGCCAGTGTTAGTGAAATGCAACATTTCATTATAAAAAAAGTTAAAAGTTGTTTTTTGTTTTTCTTCCTTTTGTTATATACGCAAAATTCATGTTTCGGATTCTTCTCTAGTTTTTCCTTTTTCAATGTTTCTTATCTTCTATAGGAGTATTTCTCATTTCATATATTCCAGTTCCCAATTCTGTTTTGAAAATGATGTTACCGAAAACTCTTAACATGCTTTTACTGACTAATTGTTGTATTATACGAAGTCTTCTGATTCTCTGTCCATTCTGCATCACCGGTATTTTCTGCACCACCAGAAATCTTGGGCAGTATATCAGCCAAATCACAAGTTGTTATTATCGAACCAATAAGTAAATTTCGATTCATAGCTTTTAAAAATCATATTTAAAATTTTAACAATGCGTTACAACTTTATCATCATCCTCCAAAATTATACCCTTAAAACAAATCCAAAGAGCAAATTAATACTAGCAAAATAAAAATGAAAAAGCCTTAGACGATCGTCCCACCCTTGACGTACTCGGTGAAGGCCAAGGCCACGAGGCCGAGCATGGCGAACCGACCGTTCCATAGCTCAGCGTCTGAGGTCATGAACCCTTTGGACTTGGACTCTGCTCTTATTCCTTTGAACAATGGAACCATCGATGCTAACGTTAGCAACGCCGTGGTTCCAAGAAACCACCCGACTCCACCGTCCGAGATCTGAGCAAACACGTTCTCTCCCTTGGAGAGCTCCACCGCAATCGCGGCCACAAATCCAACCATTGCTAGTCTCCCGTTTATCCTTTCCGGTGCTGGACCGCTAAATGCTAATAAATCTCCAAACTTGGTACTCACCTGAATAAAGTGATCATATTCAAACTCACAACTAATTATTGTACAAATTAAGTTAAAAATATTCCAATATTAGAACAATATCGCAAATAGAATTGGTAACCTTTCGCTTGCGTTAGCAAAAGATTGCGAGTTACTTGGAAAAATATACGCAAACAAAAACGTATATGTTTTGAACGGTGTGGCACAACATGTACTATCTTGTGTTATCAATCAATCAATTGTACTCTAACTAGATCATACCTTAGGCTTGCTAGGTGGAGGAGGAGGAGGAGGAGAGGATGAGGTTTGCGGTTGAGCGGCCGAGGTCGAGGGTGACGAAGAACCTTCTTTGATAGAATCATCCTTAAGAGAGTAGTCAACACAAACGAATGGTCAGGATTATATGACTAATATATAACAAGTAACATAGGGAATAAGTGATCGAAGGTGTATATACCTGAGCCATGCACCTGACTACCACCGAAGCATTCCTCTTGAACAAGAGTTGGTTTGTGTTTCTGATGTTGCGAGAGTTCAAGCCACTGGAAGGAGCGGCGAACACTGATTGCATGGTAAACGACGTCGTTGCCATCTCCGATTAGGTTTTTAAGAATGCTAATTAAGATGAAGCGAGAGAAGAAACTAGGAAGTGAGAAAATGATATGAAGGAGCTAGCTGGTTGGTTTGTGGTGTAACTCAAGATCATCATGTCTTTATTTATAGAGTTGGTGAAGGTGAATGAGAGGTCCACTTATTTTCTGAATTTTAATTTATTTTGTTTAAATTTATTGGTTTTAGGGATTTTTTTTTTTTTTTCATTTTTAAACCTGTAATTGATGTGTTATGTATAGGATTTCTTATCTACAGATTTCTTACCGAATTTGCTAGTTTTGGATACAGTGGACTTGTTTTACCATTATGTTTCAACCACATTTAAATTACACAACTTTTTTGATTGATTGTCTATTATGGAAGGATTTTTTTTTGGCAAAGATAATATTTTTGATTTTAGTTATGACTGAACGACTTAAACAGTCATTTGACGTACAATAAACTAAAGAGAAAAACAACAAAATTAATCGCTAAGCAAACGAAGCTTTGTAAAAAGTAAAAACAAAGATATAAAGACAATGTAATTTCTATTTGCCCAAAAATAACAATTGATGGATTTCTAAAGACTTGTAATCTCCGATTCCAAAGTATATACAAATCTTCTAAGTTGTTGTAGCCCGAGTGTGGAAACAATTAATTTGTAGTAGGTAAAGGTCGGTGAATTTCGTGTATTGAGGATTGAGCGTTCGAGTTAAGTGTATTACAGAACGTTTTGGAGTTGACAGACCGGACAGATCTCGGGCTATCAAATGGTTATCGACGAAAGAAAGAATAATATTTAGACCGCTGCGGGCTGACTTTCGAGGGCGTGTTTGTAACCTTTTCTCCGATGAGAAGCGATCTCCTGATGGATTCTCTGGAAGAGTTAGAGACCTGAACGACTCAGTGATGTGGGTATCTTCTCCATCTTTGCCGAGCAAAAAGATCTGTCTTGTCACATCACCTCATTCCCTTATTTATAGTACAAGGTTGTGAGGGTACATCCTAGGTTTTATTAACCTCAGGTGCTGAATCTAACCCCATACTTAACCAGACCGCGGTTAAGTGTTGGATTGGGCTTTTATCAACTTTCTGGGCCTCCAGATCGCATGGACCGCAGGTACGGGCCCAACAGTAGCCCCCCCGGTCAACGAGCGAGATGGGCCGAGTTTCGTTGTTCGATAGATTCTGCGATCTGGAACCTAGATGCTACGTGTCGATGTCCGAGTGGTCTGTCACGTGATGCTCGTGGTTTTCGAGGTGCGACGTTTTAGTTTCCGCCCTGGGACTATAAAAGGAGGTCTTCGCTTCCCTTTCTCGCATTCACTCTACTTGCTTCTCTCTCTAAGGTAGTTTCTGTTTCTCACTCTTGTTTTTGCTTTTGATTGTTTTATGCCTGTCACGTCAGCTAGTCTTTAAATTCTTCGATCCATCCTCAAAGAATCTACCGTGTTCGTCCGCCCTATGTCTTCGTCAGCTCAATCTGATTCCCAGAACGACTTCTCCTCTCCCAACGCTTCCACTAGCTCGCGTTTAGTGTCCTCTTCGGACTATCCTACTGCGTCGGGGGATGAGACTGAATCTGAGCCCGTCAGAATTCCTCAAAGGGGGCTCGACCACGACGAGGCCGGGACTACCGAGCCCGCCGCCTCTAAATTTCGCAAGGCAGAGCGCCAACATTCTGCTCACGGTCCATCTAGAGGAGATCAGATCGGAGAGGTAAAGAACTCCGATTCGATTGATTTATCGGATTTCCCCCAGGAAGAAATGGATTCCCCGGGACCGGGGCTAGGTCGCGATATCGTTCTGAAACGTTTTGACGATTACGGGACGTTATCCGATGAGTCCTCGCTGTCGATTATGAGAATGGCCCGGAGTTTGCCGGATAGCGTAGAGTTTCGGATTTCGGGTGATCGTGACCGTCCCTGGTCGCCTCCGGAAGGATTCATGTGTCTGTATGAATCTTTCTTTTCGGAGAGCGGGCTGTGGTTCCCACTACCTCGACTGCTGGTCGAATATTACGCCCGACGTGGCATAGCTATGTCTCAGCTATCCCACGCATCAATTCATAATTTCATGGTATGCATGACGTTGGCCGCCGAGCATGGGATGGAATGCGATTGTGATTCGTTCGAGGCGATGACTCTTTTTAAATGGCGGAAACCTACGGGTCGTTTTTATATATCAGCACGTCCAAAATTTAAATTGATAGATCCGGACTCCCACAGCGACAAGTCCGAGAGCTGGGAACGATACTTCTTCTTTGTGAAAATCGATGATGCGTCGGTCGGAAATCCGAGATGGCCTATTCGGGCTGGCTGGAATATTAGATACAGTATGTTTAATCCCCGATGTATTTTGAACTTTCCCTCCGGGCTGACATCTAATCTTCTCCTTTGTTTGCAGATTCGGTTGTCCCTAGGATCCTTCTTCCGCCGAAACCCGGCGAAAATTTGTTGACCGACGTTCTGAAAAACGTGACGCCTCAACTTTGGCCGGAATTTCTCGAACAGCGAATTCAGAGGTGTAGGTGTCGGATCCTCACAGGTCGGTGTTCTACTTTTGCAATGTTTCGATTTTAACCGGGCTGCTCGTTGCCGTAACTTATGCTTTATTGAAGGTTGTTTTGACTTGGAACTCGCTCCTCTGTGTCCCTACACTTATCCTCCAATTAAACCCAAGAAGGCTCGTCTACCGAAAGAAGTGAAGATGGTAACGAAGAAGGCTGCGTTCAAAAAGAACACTTATACTGACGTGATCGGGGCGTCTGGCCTCGGAATATCCGCGGGCTCCAAGAAGGTCGCATCTGTGACCGAAGGAGTCGGTCTCCATTTGGGTGTGCAGACCGGGAGAATTGCCGATACGAAGGTCGGGGCCCGTCTTGCAGAAAAAGTCGCCGGGAAGAAGGTTGCGACGACCTCCTCCGAGATCGCGAAAGAGATTCTGGAGAAGAAAAGAAAGTCTGAGGGTGCTTCTAGCGGGCAGACGAAGAAGGTTCGTGTCGAGGGAGCACGAGAAACGGAGGTCGAAGCTGATCCTTCTGCTGAAGTCACGCAGGCCTACGATCTGACCTTCTCCTACAAAGGGGAGGAACACATCAGAGACAACTTGCGAGCGTCCGCCGATCTTTTCGCCAGGATTCCCTGCCATGAAGAACTCGAACTCCCAAATGTGGATGACTTGGTGGAGAAGGGCGCGTATCAACTCTGGGCGGGGAGCGCGATGGAGGTGAGCTCCCTTTCATTTCCCACTTTGTAGTTATCTGCTTCTTCGTACCCATTTTGCTTACTTAGCTTATTGCTGTTTTGTTTTTGACAGATGATTACTCATGCGAACCTGCTTACTCTAAGGTATGATCGTCACGTTCGAAGACTTGCTGACAAGCTCAAGGGTTTTCTGGGAATAAAGGCGGAGGCCGACAAGGACGCTGGGCTTGAAGAGAAGATCTCTACGTAAAACCAGGCCATGAAAGATCTGTCCGCGGAAGCCGAGGAGGCGAGGAAGAGGGCAAGACTCGCTGAGGAGGAGCTCGAGGAGGCGAGGAAGAGAGCAAGATTTGCTGAGGAGGAGCTCGAGAGGAAGAGTGCGGAGAAGGAGTCCGTGCAGACCTTTTGTGATGCCGAGGTCGCTCGCTTGCGAGCTTCTCGGGAATACGAGGTCAATCCGATTGTTACGAAGTGCAACGACAGGCTGAGTAGGATCAGGAAGTCGATCTCGGACAACGATGAAGTGAACAAGCTTTCAGGCTTGATGAACCAAGCAATGGCGATCAAAGAGTACTTGTCCATGTTATCGAAAGAGGGAATTGCCATTCCTGTTGACAAGCCAGCAGATCTCGAGGAGAATTTCAAAAGGTTTGAGACTCAGCTCGAGGCGTTAGAAGTCGAAGAGATAACCGAGGAAGACTATGTGATATCTCCTCCTGGCTTTATGCGAGCGATCCCTCCTCGGACTGACACTGAGGCTCCTTTCGATGAGTACGAGACTCATATGACCGCCGAGGACGAGGAGGATATCGACCCAATCGGTGGAGATCTTGATGCAGCTCCCAGAGACGTTGCCACGGGTGAAGTTCTCGCTCCTCTTGATGGAGTTCCGGTTACACCGGCGGTCTAAAATTTGTTTTCCCTTTTCTGTTTATTTCCTCCAGGCCGCTTGTGGCCTTGGTATTTTTCGCTTGTAAGGATTCAAAACTTTATTTTCTGCCCGGACGGGTTCCGAATGAGACTCTGTCTTTTGTTGTTATAGAGTTTTTGTGAGTTCGTAGATTATCGTTTAACTAAGTTGGCGGGGTTTAGCCGGCTTACAGACTTAGAAATAGATAGGTTGTGTTAAAAACCCTGGATTTTTACAAGTATTTCCCTTTTTGCCTGCGACTCTGAGGTCGGCTTATGGCAGTGTCCGTTTTGTGACTAAGTGTGTGAGGCGGACTCGGCTTAATGTTCTTAGTCATTGCAGGATGGGTTGCGGGTCTGGCCCTGGCTTACAGGTCGCCAGGGGAAGTTTTAAACTTCGGATCTGACGACGTGGTTGATCAAACCACTTTTGTTCATGTAGAACGTAATTTGGTCAATTGCCTGGCCGAGGCATTGACGCAGAATGAGCTCGGAGCTTTTCGGGCTGGAAGAGTCAGCGCGCGAGATATGATAAGTCGGAATCATAACGAAATGAGCAAAGTTTAACGAACTGGATAAAATTTTTTTTTTAATATTAATAGCTGTGCCTTTTTACGGGATGCCTACATACCCGTTGTGATAGGGATCAAGCTAATCGTAGTTCATTTACAAGAGTAACAAGGTGAGCTCGTAGAGCTCTTTTTTTTTTTTTTTTTTTTTTTTAGTAGTAGAGATGTGGGGTAGGTGGCTGGATCACGCGATCTGTCGAGGCAGTCTTCAGGTGTTGTTCGCACTGAGGAACTTGGTGTCGTAGTAGTACCTTTTCAGGCTCATGGAGTTCCATGATCGTGGGATCATTTCACCGTTAAGGGTCATCAGGCGGTAGACTCCGGGTCGGATGATTTCAGTGACTTGATAGGGTCCTTCCCAGTTCGCGCCGAGTTTCCCGGCCTTTACCGTGTTTTTGCGGACTTTTTTGTTGTAATACCGCATTGCGAGCTGCTGATAATTCTGTATCCGGGCTAACGCTTCCTCCTGCTCTTCTTCGATGTGATTGAGATTGTCGACAAGCATTGCGTCATTGAGAGTGGGGTCTTTGGTCATCATTACGCGGCGTAAGCTATTGACGTTTACTTCGGCTAGTGCCATTGCTTCCAATCCGTAGGCAAGGGAGAATGGTGTTCGGTTGGTCGACTGGCGGGAAGTGGTCCGGAAAGACCAGAGCACGCCGTCGAGTTCGTCTGTCCAGAGTCCCTTTTTGTCCTCGAGTCATTTTCGTAGACCGTCGATAATTATTTTGTTTGACGCTTCCGCCTGCCCGTTGCCTTGTGGATATCTTGGTGTTGATTTGCTTAACTGTATCTTCCACTTTGCGCAGAAATCTTCAAAAGTTGTTGAGATAAATTGCGAGCCGTTGTCCGTGACGATCTCGTATGGTAGCCCGTGACGGCAGATGACAAATTTCCAAACAAAATTCTGGACGTCGGTAGCTCGAATCATCGCGTAGGCCTCGGCCTCGACCCACTTGGTGAAATAGTCCGTTACTACGATGATGTACTGTTTCTGCCTTGACTTGGGGAAGGGACCCATGATGTCCATTGCCCAACGCATAAAAAGGTAGGGTGCTGTCGCTGTGGAGAGTGGCTCGGTCGGGGAGTTGATCATTGGTCCGTGGCGTTGGCACTGTTCGCAGCAACGGGCATATTCGGCGCAATCTTTCTGCATCGTTGGCCAGAAGAAACCGAGACGTTTAATTTTGATTGCTAGGGCCCGACCTCCGGAGTGGTTGCCAGCCGCGCCCTCGTGTGTCTCAACCATGACTCGGTGAATCTCGTCGCCAGCCAGACATTGGAGTAATACATCAGCAGCGTTCCATCTATAGAGCTCGTCTTTAATGATGAATTAGTGCGCGCTGCGGGTTTTTAGCCTACGTGCCGCCCACTTGTCTTTCGGGAGCTCGCCAGATAGGATGTATGCGATAATCTCTTGTCGCCAGTCCGTTGTAGGCTTACAAGCGGTCTGTGGTGGAGGTGTTTCGGTGGCGTCGGGTAGATCACCGGGGATGATATTTATGTTGCAAATACCTTTTGGCAGAGTAATGCTTGGTTCTGCGATTGATTCGATCGGAATTACCCGGCGTAGGTCGGAGTCCGAGCTGGATCCTAGAGAGGCGAGTGCATCAGCCTGGGCGTTGTCCGCCCGTGGAATCTTTGTGACTTTGAAAACGTTGAAGTCTTTGGTCAATTCACGGGCAAGTTTTAGGTATGCCTCCATCCTTTCGTCTTTGGTGTCGTACTCCCCGTTGAATTGATTAGCTACGAGCTGTGAGTCGCAATACGCGTGGATCTGCGATGCGCCGACCTCCCTAGCTAGTCGTAGCCCGGCAAGTAGAGCTTCATATTCAGCCTCGTTGTTCGATGCTTTGAATTCTAGCCGGAATGATTGTTCCAAAACCTCTCGAGTTGGATATTCGAGACAAATGCTGATGCCCGCTCCGTGCCGTGACGAAGATCCGTCGACATAAAGGGTCTACCCGTGACTGATTCGATCGGACTCTGCGGAGATCAGTGGTAGCTCGACAAGGAAATCGGCCAGGACCTGAGACTTGGCGCTCGTACGATTTCGAAACTCTATATCGTATTCGCTCTATAGCCCACTTCGCCATCCTTTTGGACACGCTCGGGCTGTGGAGGATCGTTCTCAAAGGTTGCGTGGACATTACTACGATTGTGTGAGATTGGAAGTACGGTCGTAGTTTGCGGGCTGAGATGATGACCGCTAGTGCGAGCTTCTCGAGGAGGGGGTAGTGAGATTCCACCCCGTCTAAAGACTTGCTGGTGTAAAAAATTGGTTTTTGCTCACCACGGTCTTCGCGTACTAGCACCCTACTGATCGCCGCGTTGGTTACCGAAACGTAGAGATACAGAGTTTCTCCTGGCTCAGGCGGTGTAGATAAATAGGCCTTGAGTTCTCTGAACGCGGCCTCGCATCGATCGTCCTAGAGGAAACCTTTTTCTTTTTGTGTCCGGAGCAACTTATAGAACGGTAAGCTCCGATCTGTAGATCGAGAAATGAATCTGTTGAGGGCCGTGATGCGGCCTGTGAGTCGCTGGACTTCTCTCTTATTTTTAGGCGAGGGCAGTTTGATGATTGCAGCAATCTGCTTCGGGTTGGCCTCGATCCCACGCTGTGTGACGATGTAGCCTAGGAACTCGCCCGAGGTGACCCCAAAAATACACTTGGTCGGGTTAAGCTTCATTCCAAATTTGTTCAACACCGCAAAGTAGTCTTTGAGGTGGGTGACGTGATCGTTGGCCTTTCGTGACTTGACGAGCATGTCGTCGATATAAACTTCCATAGTATCGCCGATCTGATTAGCGAACATCTTGTTTACCAGGCATTGGTAGGTCGCGCCGGCGTTCTAGAGGCCGAACGGCATTACACGATAACAATACGTGCCACGGTCTGTGATGAACGCTGTTTTCTCACGATCGTCGGGATGCATCATGATTTGGTTATACCCCGAGAAGGCGTCCATAAAGGAGAGGAGTTCATTACCAGCTGTCGCCTCGACGACTTGATCGATGCGCGGAAGCGGAAAACTGTCTTTCGGGCACGCCTTATTCAGGTCGGTGAAGTCGATGTAGACTCGCCACCTGCCATTCTTCTTTTTGACGATGACTGGATTAGCGAGCCATTCTGGGTAATGAACCTCGGCGATTGATCCTGCCCCGAGGAATTTGGCGACCTCGTCGTTTACTACCTGGGCCCGCTCTGGACCGAGCTTCCGCCTTTTTTGTTTGATCGGTCTGTAAGCTGGGTCGACATTCAACTCATGCGTTGTGATGGCTGGGTCGATCCCTTTCATATCTTGCATCGTCCACGCGAAAGTCGTAACATTGGAGCTCAGGAATCGGATCAACTGTTGTCGTAACGGTTCCTCGAGCTCGGCGCCAATCCCGACCTGCCGTTCAGGGTGTTGCTCATCAATGCTGACTTGGATGACAGTTTCCTGCTTCAGACCGAGGTCCGCGGGCTCGGTCGGTGGGCTAATATTGCAGGTAACCCTACGCATTTGTTGCTCCGTGACGAAACACGATCTCGCAACCTTTTGACTTCCACGGATTGTGAAGACTTCGGTGGAGATCGGGAATTTGACACACTGGTGATAGGTTGAGGACACCGCTCGCAGGGAGAACAGCCAGGGTGTTCCCACTATAACGTTGTAGACTGCTGGTTTATCGACTACGACGAATTTGACAATCTTGGTGATGCCTCCTGCGTAGACCACCATTTTGGTGGTGCCCAGCGTCATTGTCGTTACTCCGTCGAAACCGGTCAGAGGCTTCGAGTTAGGTTTTATTTTGTCGTCCCCTATGTCCATCTTTCGCAGTGTTTCGAGAAAAATGAGGTCGATCGAGCTTCCTGTATCGACCAACACTCGGGTGACGTCGTAGTCCTCGATTTTCAGCTTAATGACTAGTGGATCCTTGTGTGGCATCGACACGTTCTTGGTGTCAGCTTCGCTAAAAATGACCGGTATATCGACCTCGGCTTGCAGGCGGCAGTCTCGTTGCAAAGATACTTCTTTCTCGTGCTTTTTGAGAGAGCGGACCGAATTGGAAGGAGTTCGGAACCCGTCCATTATCATGTAAATTTTGCGTTTTGACGAGGGCTGGCCCCGACCAGAGCCCTTGCCATCGTCGGACTGTTTCGGAGGGAGTGGGAGATCGACGTTGTTATCTGGCTTTTGCTCGTGCCATTTTTTATGCTCCTCGGCTTGTCGTTCCTCGGACTGGTTAGAAGGTAGATCGAACCGTACTTCTCCGCTGTTGAATTTGGCCATCATTTTGTCTTTTAATTGCCTGCATTGGTAGGTCGAATGACCATAGATTTGGTGGTAGTCGCAGAATGATCTGGTGTCCGACTCCTTTTCTTCTCCGCGAACTAATTTGAATGGCCACTTCTTGCTTTGGTTCTGAGCCGGGCTCGACGTTTGATCTTGCCTACTTGCGACCAGATTAGTCGTAAGCTTCTTCTTGATGTCTTTAAAGTCTTGGTCGAGGTGTTGCCGGGGTTCAACGTAGTCATCGTCCATGGGCTTTTTTGCTCGGGCTTTTTGGGCTACCGGCTTAGCGGGAGGATATTTTCTAGAATTAGCTGCCCGATCTTCCTCCAATGCGATGTAACGCGTTGCCCGGTGCATTGCATCTTCGAGGGTGAGGGGTTTTTTTAGGACCAGGTCGGTTCGGAAGGGTGACTCGTGCCACAGGCCGTTCTGTAGAGCGCCGATGGCAGAAGCGTCGTAGACGTCCAACTCTGCCAATACTGCCTTGAAACGAGCCATAGGTCGGCATCCGACGCGCCGTCCTGAATGTACATCGAATAGTGTTTGAAGAAAGCTGTACAAAGCTGGTTGAAACTGTTGACGGAGGATGGTTCGAGCCAAGAGAACCAATCGAGCGCAGACCCGGTCAGGTGCTCCACAAAATACTGACAGTAGGCCGCATCTCTTTCTTCCGGGGAAAGTTGAACTCGCCCCATCGCGATGGTGAAAGCGGTCATGAAATGCTTTGGGTTGGAGTTTCCAGCGTAGGTCTGCAAGCGAAGCTTTGACGTATATCTGAGTGGGGTGGAAGTGATTTGATCTGTGAAAGGTGTTCGTTGATCGATCGATCTCGGGAGCCGAGCTGAGAGCCCGGTGGACTTGGGAGTTCACTTCTTGTAGCTTGGCTTTCAAAGCTGCGATCTCTGCTCCTTGAAACAAATTTTGGTCAGACGGGGGAGCTGGTTGGCCGAGCTGAGCGCTGATCGGTGTTCGGGATGGTGTATTTAGGTTGATTACCCGATGGTGAGTCAGGAGTCGCCCTTGCCGTTCTGCTGCGTATGAATATGCCCGCGTTTGCTGTGCTGGTCGGGGAGAATCCAGCTGTTCTTGAATAACGTGGTGTGCGTTGGACAACTCATCCAGGCGAACATTTGTTTGTCTGAACAGATCGTCCTGCTGATCGAAGCGTCGCATGAGGGAATTCAGCATCTCGGTGAAGTTGACCTGCTCGTTCGTGGCAGTCGTGGGTTCGTTAATCCTGGGCTCGATCGTGATGGGAGCAGCTTCTTCTTGAACCGATGTTTGATTAGTGACCGCTCCTTCTGCCATTGTTGAGGCGGAGGTTAGTTGACTTATCGATGCGGTCTCTTGAGCTGTTACGTTGTCGACTTGCGGACTGGTCGATGGTTCCGGGCTCATAGTTCCTCGCGTTAGAAAATCTCCAGCCCCCTACCTGGCGCGCCAATTGTTGTAGCCCGAGTGTGGAAACAGTTAATTTGTAGTAGGTAAAGGTCGGTGAATTTCGTGTATTGAAGATTGAGCGTTCGAGTTAAGTGTATTACAGAGCGTTTTGGAGTTGACAGATCGGACAGATCCCGGGCTATCAAATGGTTATCGACGAAAGAAAGAATAATATTTAGACCGCTGCGGGCTGACTTTCGAGGGCGTGTTTGCAACCTTTTCTCCGATGAGAAGCGATCTCCTGATGGATTCTATGGAAGAGTTAGAGACCTGAACGACTCAGCGATGTGGGTCTCTTCTCCTTCTTTGCCGAGCAAAAAGATCTGTCTTGTCACATCACCTCATTCCCTTATTTATAGTACAAGGTTGTGAGGGTACATCCTAGGTTTTATTAACCTCAGGTGCTGAATCTAACCCCATACTTAACCAGACCGCAGTTAAGTGTTGGATTGAGTTTTTATCAACTTTCTGGGCCTCCAGATCGCATGGACCGCAGGTACGGGTCCAACATAAGTAATCCATGTAGACTCGCTTAATTAATCATATTAACTCGGCATCAAAATAATTCTTGACTCGACAATGGCTTGTTTCTAGTATCTACACAACTTTACAAAACACTATGTTACACCACACGAGAACCTGTTCTCTCACGAAACAAAACTCCCTCACATGATTTTGAAAAGACTCAAGTTATAGACTCTTCTCTCTTTTTATTCCACTAACCTAATTTGACTCATGGACCATGATTTGTAGTGCTCGAAACTTAGATATACTCTAAGATTCACCATATATGCATATAAGAAAAAGTCTACACTCTAGTCTTCATCTTTATCAAGTATTTTTTTGTTCTTGGCATTCTTTAATTAGTATTCAGTTCCATCAAGTTTAGCTTCAAGATGTATCCCATATATTTCTCATTGATTTTGTGTCCATTATGCTTCAACAATTTTGATGTTTTCAAACTCTTCTAATAAGTTAGAGAACAAACTCTTTTTTTTCTCATCTAGTAGATTTTATTAAAATTTAAACCTTGGAGTTATACAAAGCCAGCATAGATAGAAATCTTTCCAGAGACAAAGCCGACAGAGGTCGAAACCTCTCAAGAGACATAACTCGGCAGAAACATAGATATCCCGAAGCAAAAAACAAACACAACAATAAGTAGAACCATAACCTTGACAAAAACTACAATTAGAGAAAACGTATTAATAATTTTTCTTATGTCAATCGCTCATTATGGAGTTTTTACCATCCTTATTGTCACATTAAATAAATCCCCCAATTTAGCTTAACATTTTGTTAATGTTAGTGATTTTAATTGTTTTTTTCAATACATTTTTTCGGCATACACAAAAGAACCATATACTAAAAACGTACAGAATTAATCTCATGAAAAAGTCTTAGAATTTCATGTCACTTACATGAAATTGAAGAAAATGTGAAAAAAATACAACATGAATTTGAGTTGAGCGCTGAAAAGAGAAACACGTAGACAAGAAGAAAAACTCAAAAGAGAGGGAGAGAGGATTAAGATGAGGTGAGAGGATCTCTAAGCCTCAAAGGAGCCACGTCTAGTCGAAAAATGGAATCGAATTGATGATGTGGCTTTCCTCATTACACGTCCTCCTTGTTGCTTTCTGATCGGTCAAGGCCAAGAAGTGGGTTTGGTAAAAAAAGATTGTCGGAAGAGAAATGGTATTAAAAACAAATGGCTCACATTCACTAGGCAGGTTTTGTTTAGACTTTAGAGAGAGAGAGAGAGGTCACATTCATCTCGTACCGTGTTGGAAGTTACTTAACGAATCATTATGGCAAACCCATGATGACTCTTTTGGTCTTTTCTGTGTTCCATTTATTGCTCCGTGCACAATTCTCCTACGTGCACTGTTTGTAGTACATTAATTGGAACACTAACGATATCAAATTGTATACCAGTTTTTAAGTACCACCATTGCACCATCAAAAAGTGTGATCTTTGCTAGAAAAGCATATATCGGAATATAACTAGACACTTCTTATCCTTGGATATCGAGTGAGGATAATATATATTTTGTGGGAAAAATCGAATTGTTTCGTAGTTCTAACTCTACCAGTGGAGAAGAAACTAGTCACGTAATTATACACATGTGTTTATAGATTCAAATACGGAATAAAAAATGTATTTGTAGCGTGTAAAGTGTGTATTTTAAGTTCAAGATGATAAGTGTTCTTATAAGAAATGAAGACACATGAAAACTCCATGCCTCTCAGAAGATTTCAACAAGGATGAAACAATAATAGTATCTCCAACCCCTAAATATCCATAGAATCTCTTATATATATTATTATAATAATTTTAATGTAACTTAGTGATTTGTTTAAATTTTAAACGTATAAAAAAAATTGAACCAATCATATATTTACATGTGTCAAATGAATTTCTTAAAAAAAATAGAGTTTCTTCGAAAAGAAACCCATTTTATTCTCTCTTAACTTTTAATTGAAAAGTTTTCAATTTTAAATTGGTAAAAATCTCTTTTAGAAACTCTCATCCGGGATGGTTTAAGACCATCCACATTGGTCATATCTCACCAAAATTTCTTATACATACAAATAATAATAAAATAATAAATATTAATATTTCATCATTAGAGAGTATCTCCATCTAAAATTCTTAGAGACGTTTTAAAAAAAAATTATATAAAAAAAATATATAAATAAAATATGAGGAGAGATTCTCAAAAGAGGAACGAGGGGTTCTCAAATGAGATAGTTTAGACACCTTCTCTCCTCTTTTGAGAATCTCTATAATATTTAACTATTATTTTGAGAATCTCTCTAATATATTAGAACCCTTTGATGGAAGTGGTCTAAAAAAAAGACTCTCTCACTTTTTTTAGATACTCTTGTAATTAAATACTATTATTTATTACTTTGTTATTATTTTTATACATGAGATACTCTTGTAAGAGCAACTCCAACCACAATACCAAATATTATATTAAAAAATATATATTTTATTATTATATTATTAAATTTAAATTTTTTTTAAAATCCTTTTAATAGTTTGATTAATACTAATTATTTTTATAACTAATCTATGCAGACGTTAAATATAAAATTACAATCGATAAACTGAAATTAGTGAAAAATAAAATTTCAGTTTTAGATTAAACTTTGATATATAGTTTTAGTCTTAGTCAATTTGCATATTGATTTAGATATTTTGTGTCAAACAAAAGATATAAACATATTTTGGATATATTTATTTTTTACAAATTTAATCAATTAGTGAAGTCAATTTAACCATATTATTGAATAAAAATAATATTTTAATGTTTAGTGTTGTGAATAGTATCACACCAAATATGGTGTAACACTATTCATAAAACACTAAATATTTGGTGTTTTGAAGTTTCATTGGAGAGGTTTTAGCACCAAATTTGGTGTTTTGCCATTCCATTGGAGTTGCTCTAAGGTTTCAAAGCGCACATATAAGCCAAATCGACTTTTTCATTATTGGAGTTTTGTTTGGACCTCGGACCGTCACATTTCCTTCCTATTCCATGAGTCGGTATTGCCCGCAAAACCTCTCACGTTTAAGAAATAATAGACATGTAATATTGTGCGTTTTTCAAATAGTATGAGAACCTTTACGAAAGACTCTACGAAAACTTTTTAATTGAAGTGCTTTGCGGCGGAGATATTCTAAAATGTATCTTATAAATATAATATTAATATTTTAATATAATTAGTATAAAGAAATAAAAAAGTTGAACTAGTCACAAAATTACAAGTGGGACAAGAGTTTTAATAACTTCTCGCTATTTTTTCTATTTTTAATGCTAAGATACTCTATGAAAAACCTGCATAAAACTGCTCTTATCAATATAATTTCTCAAAAAACTTTCTTAATAATATAGTATTAATAGTTTAATATAGTTAAATACTAATTTTAAAAAGTTGAACCAGAAACAAGTGTCTCAAAAATCTCTATTGAGTTTGTCAAATGAGAACCGATCCTCATTTTCTCGCAAACTTCTTTCGTTTTTAAAATTTATTTTAATAGTGAAACATCCATTGAAAGAGTCTCATTAGAGATGATGCTCTTAGAGTTCGAATAGACCAAGAAAATCACCTCACCAAGTTCATAGAAATGTATTAGTAGATATGCTTTATCTTAGCATATTTTTTTTCTAGTGAAGCGAGCAAAAAGACTTTGGAGCGTCTATGGTGATGAAATTTTATGGACTGTCCAAAATTATGGATAATGTGTGTGTCGGAAAGGAAAATCTACGATTTGAGATTCTACATGGGATTTAGTCGATAATATAAAACCGTTGTCGTTTACATTTCTACTGTCTGATGAATTGTACAAAGACTTCATGATGGGTCCAAGTCCAGCCCACGATAACTTAGTAATATATATATCCACCAGAAGTACTTCAAAGTGTTCAAACACATCCTCAATGTGGGCCGACCAAATGCAGATTGAACGATGCAATTAAGCTCATTCCAGTACGCAAAGTGTTGAAATATACTCTTAATGCATAGTCATCATTTTGTTAATTTTAGGTGCATAGATTCTTATTTTCCCATTGAGAGTACACTTTAATTTGATGCAATATGATTACTTTTGTTTTCCATTTGTTATCTATACAAAACGAACAGTTTAGAATCTAAAACCCAGATCCTAACGCTAAAACTTTAGATGCAAGTAGCAACAATGGAAATGAAGATTAAAAATCATGTTTTTTTTGGGTCAAATTAAAAATCATGTTTAAACAAGAGAAAAATTTATGCTAGAAGAAACTCTTTCTACTATTTGAACTGTAAAACCCAGATCCTAACGCTAAAACTGTGAAATGCCATTTTGGTGTCAAAATTTAGTTTTAGAGCCAAAAATATGTTTGTGTAGTTATTTAATTTGATATATTCTTTATTCTTTATTCATTTTTATTTAAAATGTTTAATTCAAATAGCCATTTAAATAATAAGATTTATGTTTTAGTCCTTTTGGTATAAGTTACATTCCACGTAAAAAAAAGGGTAAAATCGTATCAAAATACAACAACCATTTTTAGAGACAAAGAACATTTAAATATTGAATCTAGATACTGCATTCGTATATTAAATTTAGATTTATTTAGAGTTTTTTTTATGTATTTGGTGGGGAATTAAATAAGTATAAAAATGTTATAAATTGTAATTTTTTTCTTCACATATTTGCAGATTCATTAACCTATTCTCTTATGTTATGTTAAGTTTAATCTTTTTTCTTCAATATATTATCGTGAGCCTATACTTTGATTGAAAATTGTCGCGCATGAGTGAATCTGAGGGGTATGGTAGGTCGACGATCGACCACTTGGTGTCTTCTTATTTGCACATGTTGAACATGATCCTCTTCTATGCCACCAATAAACTGATTCAACTGCGGCGACATTCTCTTTATTATATTGTCGTTTATATTATATTAGTATATCTGTAAAGGATGGATAAATAAAGATAACAAAATATTTCGCCGTCAAAAAAGAAACAAAAGAAACAGATATGTAATTTCTTGGTAGTTTCAGGTCAAAATAAGGTCAGGTCAAAAGTGATGAGCTCCATAATGTAATTAAAAAGTTTATACATAGACGTATTATTTTATAATATCTGCCTTCAGAAGTTTATACTTTATACACATAGACGCATTATCTTATGATATTTTGCCTCACAAATGTAGAAATAGCATTTTTTATATAATAAATAAGAAGATCGAATTTCACAATTAGAATTTGTCTTCATAATTTTTTAAGGTCTGAAAACTTTTGCAATAAAACCACTAGAACGATAGATTTCAAGAGAATTTTTACTAAATTGTTAGAAAATTGTTGCAGAATACAAGTGTTTGTCAAATGAATTTCCGATTTTTTTTTTGGGTGAGTATAATGAGCTATATATAGTTTTTTTTAGGTAAAATGGGCCAGCTAATAAAATAGGTCTGACCCATTAAACAATATATCTAATTTAGGTCAATTATTCAATTAAGCTCATTTTACTTATGGATTTAATATCATTTTGGGCATAGATTCAGACTGGACCTTTGTAGACTTGTTTTGATTTCGTCAGAACGTTGCGGAGTTGATCTCGTCGCCATATTGATCTCATAGGGATGAAATCTGACCCCTACAGTTAGTCTCTCAGCTTGGCAGTATCGAGTTATGATGCCGAGGTAAAAGTTTCTGAAGTCTGAGATTGATATGTTGGACTGCAAAGTTGCCAGGCGTGGACGTTTGGTCATCAAACTAGGGAAGTTTATGTTATTCCGCGTTGAGCCGATATCATAGTGTTTTTCTGGGCTTGTTTTTTTTTTTTCTCTTAGAAGACTGAGGAGATTGATGGTCTCGTTGCGTTAGTGGGCCTTGAGGCCTGCTGAAAAATTTCTGAATTTTTTTCAGAAACAAAGTAATTTTAAGAAATCCTCTAGGTATAAATAAGTTTGCTCCCTTGGGGTTATTTTCTACCAATTCACTTTTTTCCTAAGCAAAAGGTAAAAACGAGCTCACATCCTTTCTTTCTCCTGTTTTAATATTATAATAATTATTATTATTTTTTTTCTTCTTCTTCGACGAACCGCCGCCGCCGCCGCTTCTTCCACCATCGACCACGTCACTTTCTGCCATCATCGTCTGCATCGTCGAACGAGAGAGTTCCGGCGAGATCGAGAGAGAAAAACAGTCCCAGCAAGATCGAGAGAGAGATAGGCCGTTCGTGAGATCGATGCGATGAGAGAAAGAGAGAGAATTCGGCGAGATCGAACGAGGGAGAGATAGAGGCTGCAAGGAGAGAGGGAGCATCCGTTGGTGAGGTCGAGGGGAGGAGAGAAAGACGGCGATGAGAGAGAGAGCATCGGCGATAAAAATGGCAATTTGAGAACTGTAGTGAGTCGACTCAGTGACTGAGTCAACTCGGACACTGAGTTTTTTTTAAATTATGTGGTTTTTTAACTCGGCAACTTAGTGACTCGGTGATTCGATGACTTGGTAACAAGGCTGGCTTCGTGGAGCGACACTGGCTTAGATCGTTTGATATAATGCATTTTGGCGCATTTTAACCCTTGTTTTGTAGGATTTTATCAAGTCTTTCACTATACTTTGAGTCATTTTAGGTCTAAAATGCGGCTGGAATGGAGGATTGGAACTTGCAATTGGATTCGGTGAAAAGGAAGGAATCTGGATCTTTCTGGAATATTCTGAAGAAGAGGGAACACCTGCTCCCAGAAGATCCACTTATGGAAATATTCATTAAACCTAATTTGAAGCCCTAATTTTTTCCCAGCCGCCGTGGACCTTTAAAAGGAGAGTTTTTCGATCCTTTTGGGGAACACGCGAACACGCAGACACGAAAGAGCAGAGAAGAGAAAACAAAAGAGAAAGAGAGATTTGATACTTGTTTTGAGAGTTGTAAGCTTGAGGATTGCCTTCCACGTTATTTATTGAAGTTTTTCTAAACCCTACTCTTATCTATTTCGTTTCAATAAAGTTTCTATTCTCATTTGCTGCTGTTGTTTGCTTGAATATGTGCGAGTAATCCCCTTTATTAGGTTGAGGGTTCGATGGGGTTAGAGAATCATAACTAAGCATAGACAGGTTTTGAAACATCACTTGATATCTCCGTCTATAGTCGATCATAATGCCTAGACTAATTTGATGACCTAGTCTTTGATTTTAGGTTGAATTTACTCATCAAAAGTGTTGTGAATTGCTGGAATTGACTTAGATGGGCGAGTTGTCTTTAGCCAACGACAGTTGAAGTTAAAGCAACTCGTGAACAAATCGATCATATATGTTTAATGCTCATCATTCCTTGTAACCTCAAACGACAGTTTAGAGTGTTAGATTGATTGTTGAAGTTGTTGATGCCACGACAATGGATCACCTTAAATTTATAATTGAGTTCTAGATTAGTTCATAACTTGATATCCTGAATAATTGCTTGGTCTTGATGATCTAATCCCTAAAAAATATACCTTGACCTAACGCTTTTCCATCAATAGTCTACACCGAATTTTACTTTTGTTTGCTTTGATAAATCGTGACACTTAAACCTCTTTTAATCGCTTAGCTGAACTTGTAATCCATAGGATTAGAGTGTATTGTTGGTCCTTTAACGAACCTATACTATTTCTACATCGAATTAGTGAACCATAAGTTTCATCTTTAAAACCGGTAAAAAGGACTTTCATCATCGTTGTTCTTTGGTGCAGCGGAGAGGTGAATTGAAAAGAATGGTTTTCGACTCTATGGACTCGCAGCTTAATCGTCTGCGCGAGAAGGACAACACAGAGGCTATTTCAGACTTAGACGATTCCAAAGAGATGGTCGATGATCCTTTGCTTCTTGGAAGGAGAATAGTTTTTTCTCCAAAGTTAGAAACTGGTACTTCGACATGACCGGCCTACTCCAATGCTCAAGTCGCGGTCGATGAGGTTAGCGATGAGATTACAGTTTTTTTGGCTAGATGGCGTTTGTTGATGACGAGATCTTCGCGACGAGGCTTCCACGCAGCGAGAAGGTATATGCCGGTGAGGTCTCGTGATGACTCAGTCCGGCGTGGTGGATGGGCTTACATCATGATGAGGAAAAGACGACGGCATCGCATGGTAGACGTGGCGAGGTGAGATTCGATCAGTGATGTGGAAGCCGACGGCGAGGCGAGATTGAGGCGAGGCGAGGTGAGATCGGGGGAGAAAGATGGCGATTCGATCTAGCAAAGCGGAGGAGCTTGGATTGTGAGGTGGAGAGGACGTTGGTGTCGTGAGGCAAACCGTGACAAGGTCCCTGATTTTGACAAGGTGGACAACGACTGAGGGAAGCCTACGTCGTGAGGTGGAGAAGACGACGGCATCAAGAGGTGAATTACAACAAGGTCCCGTGAACATTAACTTTGACGAGGTGATTGATTGATGACATGAAGTCGACGAAGTGATTGATCGATGATGTGAAGTCGACGAGGTCATTGAACGACGACGTGATTGATTGACGACATGATTGACCACCGAGATAAAGTCGACGAGGTGATCGACGAAGGTAATTCGGGCTCTTCGTGGAGTGGATAGACTTGACGATAAGTTTAATCCGAAGATATTTGGTGACGAGGTGATGATGTGATGAAGCGAGGTTGATTTGTGGATCCGACGCTGAGGTGGACTCGTGTTGGTGACGAAGTGGTTGTGTTGACCTGAAGCCAAGGTGGACTTGTGTTGACTTGACACCGAGGTAGAATTGTGTTGGCGTCGACAAGGTGACCTCATGTTGACGACGAGTTCGAAGACGACAAATTCATCTTTCCACTCAACGAGCTTGAGCGAAGTGGATTTGATTGTGGCGAAACTGGAGCAAAGTCATCGACTTAAAGAATTGAAGTAGATTTTGCGAGGTTGGATCTTGGTGATATTGTGAAGTAAAAAAGTTGTTCGTGACTAGGTGAAGCTTTGGAAATGGTGAGGCAAAAAGAATGATTTCTGACTCTTCAAATTCTTGGTTATGCCGTCAACACGACGTGGATGCTTTTAAAGTCATCTCAGACTTGGATGATTCTGAAGACGATGTCCGTCCAGTATTTCGTCCAAGAGGTGCTGTGAGACCGACGAGACGTTCACAGAATCAGAGTCTGAGAAGAAATGCCTAAAGAGGGAAGTCTTTAACATTAGTAACCGCTAAAGATGTCGTTGCCAAGCTTCAGGATGCAGCTGTGCAGCGGGCTGTTGACGAAGCGATGCACGAACTGGCGGCAAAAATTGACCGTGCTAGGGAGAAGATCAAAGTGATCAATGGCCAGTCGAGAATTGACATAATCGATCTTGCTGAAGTTCAGAGTAACATTGAGTTCATAAAATTGCTTCAGAGTGACAAGGCGTCTCTTCTTGGTGAAAAGCTCGTTGACCTTGAGAAGCAGGAGGCAGACCTATCACTTGCAGAGGAGGTGTTTGCTAAGCATGTGCGTGAACTTGAAGGGATCCTTAAGGATTCGTCTGTTAGCACGACTGATGATTGAGTTGAGGAATTGAACGCTGATGCCGATGAAGAGGAGGTTGACTCGGATTCGAGTTTTTCTGATTCGTCAAGCGAAGATGATTTATCAAACTCTGCAGCAACAATTCATTCTGAGCAGGCCGTCGAGATTGTCGACGACGTTGAGGAGACCGCGCCTTAGTTGTTTTATTTTTTTCAACACTTTATCGTACTTTTGATTTCAGACTTAGTATTTGATTCAACTTGGATGGTATTTATCCTTTTGTTCAGACTTATCATCCTTTTTGCTTTGCGTTATTTGAGATAGCAATTTAAGTTAGGACGATGGTTGTCCTGGTTTTGAGGCAGATTCTTGTTGATTGGTTTGTTTCCAAAGATCAACTATATTGTTGTTGGGACCAGCAATAAGTTAGATGGGTTTTCTAATGATCATTTCGGTTTACAGGCGAGTCTGCGTCGACGCGCCTGCTCCAAGAACGACCACATTATTGCGTAATGACCAACGATTAAGTTGTTGGGGTTTCTGATGAACTTCTTGGTTTACGAGCGGGCCTCCGTCGACGCGCCCGTTCTGAGAATAAACACGTTATTGGGTAATGACCAATGATTGAGTTGTTGGGTTTTTGAGATGAACATTCTTGTTTACGAATATGTTCCCGTGAACAACTTCGCTCTAGCAATGAACACAAGATTTTGACCAGCGAGCCGTGTGGTGGGTTTTTTAGATGAACATTCTTGTTTATGAATATGTTTATGTGAACAAGTCTGCTTCAGCAATGAACACGAGATTTCGACCAGCGAGCCGTGTGCTGGGTTTTTGTGATGAACATTCTAGTTTACGGATATGTTCTCGTGAACAAATCCGCTCCAGCAATGAACAAAATATATATAGCGCGCTTTAATCCGCTGGGGATGTAGAGAGTTCGTCACTGTGGCCAAAAACAGCTAGATAAGAAAGAGAAGATGTTTGTTTCAGAGAAGACTTTGGATGAATATGCAAGTGAACATTTGGCTTTTGGTAGTTGATTTTTGATAAGTTTGCAAGTAAACACTTGGTTTTTGATTGATTCAAAACGACAAGCCGTGTATAAAAAGGGGAGTAGTATATGAGTATACATACCCATTCCCTTTTTTTTAAGGAGGCGGGCAGCTGTACCTATCTGAAAATGGGTTGCCTACGTACCTTTTGCAGAGATCAAGCCGCCTCATAATTAAAGTGAAGTAGACTAATGATAGTACTTCATATGCCTTTTTAGGAAGTCGATGAGCCGTTCCTTGATTTTTTCTTTTTGGCGTCCTCCGTAATGGGCTCTCTCAACTTATGCTCTGTTAGGAAACACATGCGAGACTCCTTCTGGCTTCCAAAAATAGTCTTTACTCTTTTTGAGAGGGTGGAAAATTTTACACAGAGATGATAAGTTGAAGCGACTGCTCGCATGAGATTCAACCATGTCATTTCCAAGATGGCATTGTAGATTGTCGGGTGATCCGCTACCTCAAATTCAATGGGTTTTGTCATTCCTCCAGCTTGAATGGATAGTCGTATTAATCCTAGAGTCATTGTTGTTTCTCCGGAAAAGCCTGTGAGTGGTTTCGGCCATAGCTTGATTTCAGAGAGGTCAATGTTCATCTTTTTCAGTGTATCCTTGAAGATTATGTCTACAGTGCTTCCCGTATCCACCAGAATTTGCGTCACATCGCAATCGCTAATGACGAGTTCAATCACAAGAGGATCATCATGCGGTCGATCTATTCCCACAGCCTCTGCTACTTCGAATGAGATCACGTCATTGGGAAATTTTGACGGAGTTTGAAGATTAACGCTAACATCGGCTCGGCATTAGAATATTTTAATTGATGAGACAATATCCGAACAGTAGTGAGATCCACCCATTATCATGTTAATTCGCTTTCTGGTTTCTGGAGGTGGAGTCTCAATGCTCTACCTTCTGTGTTTTGGGGGTTCGTCGCTTGCCTTGTCTTTTGGTTCCATCTTGAAATCTTTAAGGCTGAAGTCCCCTTTCAACTGGCTAATCGCCAGCTTCGCGGTGAGCATTCGACCGAGTATCCTAAAATTGGCTGTTGAATGCCCATGGATGCGATGATGGTCGCAGTAAGCCACTTCGTCATAAGAGCCTTGGTCTCTGACCCAAGTGTTGCTCATTGTTCCTCTTCCATGACCTCGGCCTCTTCCTCGATTGTATCTGGGCGATTCTTCTTAAAAGTTATGGGTTCCCCTAAATTCTTCTTCGTGCTGCATGAATCTGGTTGTTTGGTTGTTCTTCGTGTTGCCTTGATGGTTTTGATTCTGAGAAGAAACGTTGGACGGCTTTGTTTTCCCGTGCTTTTCCGCCAACAACTTCATCTCCTCTTCATTCTTTGTAAACTTGGTTGCTCAATGGAGAGCGTTTTGGATCGTCGAAGAGTCGTTCACAATTATTTCTTTTCGGAAGTCTGATTCGTACCATAGGACTTTTGTCAGGGCCTCGAGGGCTGACTCATCGTTGATTCTTTTCACCCTTGATAGGACGGTTTTGAACCGATCTATGAAACTTCGAAGGGTTTTGACGGTCCCTGCATCATCTTCCACAAGTCCGCCCCTGGAGTTCTGTGCTCTATGAATATCGCATACTGTTTGAGGAAAGCTTCGGAGAGCTGGCTGAAGTTATCAATCGAGTTGTTCTCCAGCCCAGTAAAACCATTGAAGAGATGGTCCTTTGAGATGCTCTACAAAAAGATGTTATTGGCCGATATCTCTTTAATCCTCCCTGAAGTTGGCTCGTCCTATTGCTATGGTGAAAGTCGTGATGTGATCCGTTGGGTCGGTTTTTCCTTTGTAGATTGGGAGTTTGACCTTTCCTGGATCGGAAAGCCTTGCCTTAGAGATGCGAGCTGTGAAGGGCGTGCGTTGTGCTTCTTCAAGCACTTTAGCAATATCTGGAGCCTTGCTGACTTCTCAGTGCATCTGGGAGCAGATCGCCTTCAGATGATGAGTTGTCTTGCTCATCGTGGCTCGGAGTTCATCCAACTCGGACTGTCGCGTTTGTGTTGCTGCTCTTCGCGATATTGTGGCTTGTTGTTCCTCCCAGCGGAGGCGTTCTTCTTCGGAGAGTTCCTCAGCGAGCCGCTCTTCTTCCCTGATGTTGGCTGCTGTTTGAGCAGTCAGTGATCATCGCGGATCTTGATTATGTGTGCCGATCCATCCGCTTATGGTGCGCTCTTGTTGATATCATGTCCGCTACTTCCTGGGGTAGGGTTGGCGTTAAGATCGAGCGGACGAAGCCAGCGAAACCTTTGTGCTTTGGAGGGTGTCAAAAAGTTTAGAGTCCTCGAGGCGACGTGGTCTATGGGTCATCGCGTGAGTGATGCACCTGTTCCGCGGCTCGCCGCAGCGAGGGAGTCCAGTCGGCTCGTCATCTTGTTGTTGAAGATATCTTGCTCCTTTGATTTTTTATTGATCTCTGCGAACATGCCTTTTATCTGAGTTAGAATTTCAGGACTTGCTTCCGCGATGGGCGATGTCTGCTCCTCGGTGGATCCGTCCTCCGCAGTGTTCTTGTCTGCTGTCTCGTCGCCTATAGACTTTTTCTCTGCGGCGGCGTTTGCCGCAAGTTCTTCTGGGTCGTTGCTGTGTGATCTCTGTCAATGGTCATCTCTTAGGATCTTAGCGCGGTGGTTCTTTAGAGTAAGAAGCCATCTGTCCCCTTAGACGACGCCAAATTGTGGAGGTCGAATCTCATAAATACAATTTGTCTTAATAACTTTTTAGGGTTTGAAAACTTTTGCGAAAAAATCACTAGAACGATAGATCTCAAGAGAGTTTTTATTAAGCTGTTAGAAAGTTGTTGCAGAATACAAGTGTTCTCAAATGAATTCTCGATCCTTTATTTGAGTGAGTACAATGAACTATATAGTCTTTCTAGATAAAATGGGTCAACTAATAAAATTGGCATGACCCATTAAACAATATATCTAAATTAGGTCGATTATTTTATTAAGCTCATTTTGCTTATAGGTTTAATGTCATTTCGTCAAGACGTTGCGGAGTTGATCTCGTCGCCATATTGATTTCATAGGGATAAAATCTCACATTTACAATTAAAAAACAAAAGAATATTGTTGATGTCACATGGTCCTTCACGTGATTCTTATATTCATTTTCTTAGTTGAATGTCATGACTCATGCCCATATGAACAAAGTGCTATCCGAACCTCGACGTATTCTTGGATAAAGTTCGATTGTATTTTTATACTAATTAGTATTGTTTTTGTATTCTCAAATGAATAAACATTTTCTTTTAATCCTACACGATCATATTCAACATCAAGCTAGATTTTTAGAATTGAAACCAGGACCATCTCAAATTATTGCTTTAAAAAAAAAAAAACCATCTCAAAATTATTGGTGGACTACATTCATTTTTTTAAACGTAAATTTGATATAGTAAAACAATATTTTGAATATATAAGTCTTAATTAATGTCTATAGCTAAAAAATAATAATATTTTTTTTGTATTTGAATCGAGTCTTGTTGGATCAATCTTAATCGCTTAAAAAATTTAGAGTGATCATCCGACCCTTGAACTCTTGAGCCAAATGAATAACATTATTTTTTGTCAAATTGTAATTCAGTGTTCAAAATGTAGATGTTAAACAAATATCAAAAGTCATCACGGAATTTTCTTTTTATTAGGAATAATACTATTAATACACTTTTTAGAGTAACATATACTAATAAAAATGGTTAAGAAATCCAAGATATATTTTCACGGATATATAAAATTTTTATTATTATTACTTCTTTTTGTTGAATAACCATTTTTGGAACTGTACCACACAATATGGTTACAAATTGTTTTTAGTATATTAATTAAATAGAAAGAAAAAAAAAGCACAGAGCAAAAACAAGTGTCTAGGTACATTTGCAAAAACATCCCTTAAATTAATGACTTTACTCTATAAAAGCCCACACATCTTCTTCTTCCACTTCAAATTGATTTTCGAAAACCAACCAGTCTCCATTAGAGCACCTTGAAGGAAGCAGCAAAATTTCACATTCTTCTCCTTCAATGGCTTCCATGTCCACCGTCTTCACTAAATCAACCCCTTTCTTATCTGAACCTCTCACCAAATCCCACAAATCCGATTCCGCCGCCGTAACCGCCGTTTCGTTTCCGTCGACTTCGAGAGTTCGCGTCGGAAGAACTCTCCGAGTTAAATCTGGGCTTATAGATCCCGACGGTGGGAAGCTAGTGGAGCTCGTGGTATCAGAGCCACGACGAAGAGAGAAGAAACACGAAGCGACGGATTTGCCGAGAGTGAGATTGACGACGATCGATTTACAATGGATGCACGTTTTGAGTGAAGGTTGGGCAAGTCCACTTCGTGGGTTTATGAGGGAATCTGAGTTCCTCCAAACTCTTCACTTCAATTCGCTTCGTCTTGATGATGGATCCATCGTTAACATGTCTGTACCAATCGTTCTCGCGATCGATGATGAACAAAAAGCCCTGATCGGCGAAACGAAACGAGTCGCTCTCGTTGATTCCGGTGATAACCCCATCGCTATTCTCAGCGAGTAAGTTAACTCTTAGATCTCATTAGGTTGCTAAATCAATTGAAATGGCCCATAAGTAGTTGCATAGGATTGAGGAATCAAGCTTAGGTTTTGTTAGTTTCGTTGTTGCATAGAAAGATCAATGTTGAGTCTTGAATATGACAGTTTCTTGATTCTGTTTCTGTTTCCTTTAGTGTTGAGATTTACAAGCATCCGAAAGAGGAACGGATAGCTAGGACTTGGGGTACGACTGCACCCGGTTTGCCTTATGTAGAAGAGGCGATAACAAATGCTGGAAGCTGGCTTATTGGTGGTGATCTTGAGGTTCTTGAACCTGTTAAGTACAATGACGGGCTTGATCGTTTTAGGCTTTCGCCATCTGAGCTTCGTAAAGAGCTAGAGAAACGTGGCGCGGATGCTGTCTTTGCGTTTCAGCTTAGGAACCCGGTTCATAATGGACATGCTCTTCTTATGACTGATACTCGAAGGAGACTTCTTGAGATGGGTTACAAAAACCCGATCCTTCTGCTTCATCCGCTTGGAGGGTTCACAAAGGCGGATGATGTTCCTTTAAGCTGGCGAATGAAACAGCATGAGAAGGTAAATGCAAGCTAGTCTGTTTTGTGTGTGTGTGTGTGTTGATCTAGTTCTTTATACGAGATGCTAAAAATGGTTTCATGACTCAATTAGGTGTTGGAAGACGGTGTTCTTGATCCAGAGACAACAGTGGTTTCCATATTCCCATCTCCAATGCTCTATGCTGGTCCAACCGAAGTGCAGTGGCACGCAAAAGCTAGGATCAATGCCGGTGCTAACTTCTACATTGTAGGTAGGGATCCGGCTGGAATGGGTCATCCCGTGGAGAAACGTGATCTATACGATGCTGATCACGGAAAGAAAGTATTAAGCATGGCTCCTGGACTTGAACGACTCAACATTCTTCCTTTCAGGGTAATATATTAAACCCCGCAAACTCAAACCTCGGTATCTCCTTCAAAGATTTAAGCTTTTGAGTTCTGTTTTTTGGTTTCAATCGGTTTAGGTTGCTGCGTACGATAAGACACAAGGCAAGATGGCTTTCTTTGATCCGTCGAGGGCTCAAGATTTCTTGTTCATCTCTGGCACTAAGGTACTACAATTTCTCAGACCGATTGGTACATTATATAATCTAAGTATGGATCTTAAATTTGATGCTGTTTTGGTTTGGTTTTTATAGATGCGAGGATTGGCAAAGAACAAAGAAAGTCCACCAGATGGGTTTATGTGCCCTGGAGGTTGGAAAGTGCTTGTTGATTACTACGACAGTTTGACTATAACCGGAAATAACCGACTTCAGGAAAAGGTTCCGGTTTAAGACAGATAAACCTATTATTTCTTTGTTTTACATGATTGTAGTTTAGTAAATTAGTAACATGATTGTAGTTTCTTTAAGATTCAAGATAATGATCAAACTGTCTTTTTGTAAGATTTGGAAAGGCTTACATTAAATCAACAGTGATGAAATTTTTGATATATTGAAAGTAAGAAATAAAGTGTTAAAGTTTGGTGACTCGGCTAATCTTTGTTCATATCCGTATGTAAAATCTTTAAACAAAAATCCTGACGCAAAATTTGATCGACTTTATCAACATTGAGTGTTTAACCAAAACCAATATCCAAAAGCTTCTTTTCTTGTCATCACACATCTTTAGCGTCAAACTTCATAATTCACACAATCGTACTTCACAGTGACACGTAGTAGTCGATCGATCAGATTTTAACACATGTAATTCTTTTACCGATTAGAATCATTTATTATTTTACGTTTGTCATGTAAAACCATACTACTAATTTATTACATATAAAGAAAATTATTTCAAAGATGTTAGTCATATACCATTTCGTTTTGCTTGGACATCTTGAGCATAGTTATGGGCCAAGAACAATCTCAGTCATAATGGGCCTTTCGAGCCCATCAACATATAACGAACCAAAACCGAGGTCACCTGAGGTTTCTGTCAATCAACGACACTAGTTTCTCACTCTCTCTCTCTCTCCCGATTCATTGATTCTTCAAAACCAGTCTCGCTCTCTGTTGCCGATTCTCGTTTCTTTTCTTACCGTTCGAATCTAAAACAAAGGTATGTCTTCTTGAATCTGCTGATTTTTCTCAACCAATTTCTGAGTCATTTTCAGTCTAGGGTCTTGGACGATGGTTTGCTAAAAGAATATGTGGTAAAAACGATGACTTTGGTACATAATCGTAAAATGCAAAACACAAAGCTTTTTGGGTCTTTTGTTTCTTTTATATTTGTTAACTCTTGATGGAAAGATTTGATGATTCTCCATTAGATACTTACATGCCTGCCAACTGTTTGTTTATATGCCTGCGAGAAAAAAAAAGTTCATATATTTTTCATTCAGATTGTGTTCAATGTATAATGTCAAAACCTTTTTCCGATTCTTTGTTTGAGTAGAGTCGATTAGTCTTTACTGGTGCATGCATAGATTTAAATCCCAAGGCGATTGGAAAAATTGAAACTTTGATTCTAAAATCAGGTTACTAATGATGATATGTAAAACATAGATGTTTGGTTTCAGTGAGCCTGCTTCCTTTGGTCTCCTTTGAAAATAATGTCAGGATAGTAAAGTATTTCTATGTATATGTATGTTCTATTTATATAGCAATTTGACATTGGTTTGATTTGGTTATGAAGGTTGAAAAATGTTCCTCAAAGTCCAGTTACCATGGAATGTGATGATTCCAGCTGAAAACATGGATGCAAAAGGGCTGATGCTGAAGAGGGCTATACTGATACAGTTACTAGATGCATTTGCTTCAAAGAAAGCGACCAGCGAGCTTGGCTACTACTTGGCAGTCACAACTCTGGACAAGATCGGAGAAGGCAAAATCAGGGAGCATACCGGTGAAGTTATGTTCCCGGTAGTTTTCAGCGGAATCACTTTCAAGATCTTCAAAGGAGAGATACTTCACGGTATGGTGCACAAGGTGCTGAAGCACGGAGTCTTCCTGAGGTGTGGTCCGATCGAGAATGTTTACCTGTCCTACGCGAAGATGCCTGATTACAAGTATATTCCGGGAGAGAACGGAATCTTCATGAGCGAGAAGATGTCGAGGATTCAGGTTGAGTCTACCTTAAGATTTGTGGTGATCGCGATCAAGTGGATGGAGGCAGAGAGAGAGTTTCAGGCGTTGGCTAGCCTTGAAGGGGACTATCTTGGACCAATCTCTGAAGGGGACGATCTTGGACCAATCTCTGAAGAGGGATGCACTTGATATTCTTCATGTGATGGGGGGGTTTTTGGGCAATCTCACATGTCTATAACTCAAGTCTTTAGTTCATGTTTGGTAAGTACTCGCAAGTTGTGCAAATAATTTATGATCTTGATCTTTGAATGTAATGATATTCTCCACCTTCAAGAAGAAAGGCTGGTCTAATTTAGGTATTTGATATTTGGTACAATGCATTTTTTTTTTTTTTATTGGAGTTACCAGTTTTTTTTTTTTTTTTTTTTTTGTGACTGAAAAGTATTCATACAAAATTTGCAAGTGGAAGAAAATTAGAAAAAAAAAATTAAAGTATGACGGCAAAATTAATGATGTCAATTCTAAAATGGCTCCATTACAATGTTAGTATCTATCATTATTAAATGAAACTTTTGGAAAAGAAAAACATTATCTGCAAATGATCTTTTGTGATCAACATGTATAATATTAAGTCAAACAAAATTGTTTTATCAAAAAAAAAGGTTAAACAGAATTGTTAATACAAAGGAGAATACTAAGAAAATCTTTGAGAGATAAAACAGAATTCTAAGTCATTCTAATTTAATTGAATGATACAATTACGTACGCAAGGATGTACCAAGATTTCAAATTACTTTTTAGTTGTGAACGGGAAGAGTTCTAAAGATGAAATATCAGTATATAACACATGTGTATATGGTACTCAATAGCAGTTTGTTATATTTTCTAGTAGTTTTACAAGAAATTTAGTTTAAATAGAGTTCTTAAATATTTTAGAAAACAGTTTACGAACGACCAAAAAAAAAAAAAAAGATAGTTTACTATTTTTGTAGGATTATGATATAAAAAAGTATTCTTTTATTAAGATTAAATCTCATATACAATATCGTGTTTAGAGTAATATGTTGGTAATCACTAAAACAAAGTCTGATAAGTCGTGTATATCATAAAGAAAAATCGAAAGTTAAGGACTAAATTTAACACTTGACAATTTGAAATTATACAAATCTCTTTTTGCATTACAACTAAGACTCAAACATTAACTTTTATTGTTTTTGGTTGCCAAAGCTTTAAGCGCATATAATTTTTAATATTGCAAAAATGCTAATTTTATAAACTATTGATTTCATTCATGTAAACATTTTAAACAATAACACAGATCACATTCACAAAATCCTTTTAGAAAATAAATTGACATGGCTAATAGCACAAAATAACACAAATAACTAGTTAGAGACCATGTTCACTTTTTTTTTCTAGGATGTTAGGAGACATAAAATATTAATAAATACTATGAAAAAGCCAAAAAATTTTTTTGTATATTGATTTAGTTAGAGACCATGTTCACCATTTTCTGTTGTTGTTGTTGTTAGTTTAAATGTTTTGAAATAGGGTTTCGATTGTTTTATCACATTTTTTTAACGGTGAATCCTATGTTTCTCTGAAAATAATTTAATCCTATGATTTATTTATTTCGTTTGTTTTCTCCTCCTATGTGTAATCCATGTCATACGATGCGGAGATGTATTTGGGGTTGTTGGTAAGTGTCGGGATCGAACCAGATTCATCAAAGAGTTAAGTAGAGAGATTGGAAGAGCTCATGCTAACACAAGGGAGAATAAGAAGGTAGCACTTCGGATGGAGAGGTTAATTACGTGGAGTCCGCCGCGAGATGGCTGGATAAAACTTAACACGGACGGTGCATCGCATGGAAATCCGGGGCTTGCAACGGCTGGGGGGGGGGGGTGTTAAGAGATGGTGGTGGTCGTTGGTGTGGAGGTTTTGTGCTAAATATCGGGATATGCTCGGCGCCACTAGCAGAATTATGGGGAGTGTACTACGGGCTCTATATAGTATGGGAGCGTCGGATCACTCGACTGGAGCTCGAGGTGGATTCGGAGATAGTTGTTGGCTTTTTGACTAAGGGGATTAGGGATTCTCACCCTCTGTCTTTCTAGTACGATTGTGCTATGGCTTTATTTTGAAGGACTGGATAGTCCGAATTTTATATATGTATAGAAAGGCTAATCGTCTGGCAGATGGATTAGCTAACTATGCATTTTCTTTACCATTAGGTTTTCATTCCTTTGACTCTACACCGGATGGTTTGTGTTCGGTGTTGATGGAAGACGTTAGTGGGTCTACACGACCACGTCAAGTTCTTATGTAATTTTTCACTTCAATAATATATGGGAGGTAACACCTCCCCTTTCCGACCAAAAAAAAATGTCATACGTTTGCTATGTAAAATTTTATTTCAATTTTTTGTTTTTAGCCAAAAAGAAAAATCATTTCAACTTTTTTCTTTCACTTCATACATGCCGAGCAACCGAGCAAAACCATGCTGGAATTTAATTACGAAGCCAGGACTCAGTCAACCACTAGGGAGTAGTTGAACAATTGGCTTCTGGTTCTAGACCTCGTCTTTGGAGCTACATTGAATTGGGTTTAGGAGGCTACAAGCCTACAACATCATTTATTCTACTGAATTTTCTTATTTTAACTTTGCTCATTACTGTGACACGGTTACGGTGGCTCTAATATTTATGCCATCGATCTTTATTTTGGAGAAATGTTTTTTAAATTGTCATGCGAATTGCGATGAGAATATAAAAATAGATGTTTACTAAAAAATATGAAAATTGTCAAATTTTATGTTTATCGAAATAATATTAATTTGGGATCTTATTATATAGTTTTTTTTTTGAAGCTTTGATGATCTTATTATATAGCTATACATGTTAATTTGTTTGACTAGGAAAAAAAAGTTAATCCATGCATTTTAGTCATCTTTTTTAACTCATAATCCATTTTGTTCTAAAAATTAATACAACTAAAGTATACATCAAAATAACTTTTATCTATAAATTAAAATAATAAAAGGAAAAGCAAATGAGGAATCGGAGCAAAAAATAAGTAAAAATCTTGGAAAATGTTGAATGTGTTATAAATCATAGTGGATTGTCATAACCGGTTCCGGTCTAGTATAGCCCGGTCCGGACCATCTATACTTAGTCATAGGGCAATTTTCTTTTCTCTTTAGGAAAAGGAAAGTAATTTCCTTTTCTCTTAGGAAAAGGAAACTTCTTTTTATCACATGTATTGATCCTTATATAAAGGATACTTGATTAATGAAAGAATATACGAATTTCCCCATTCTCTTTCTCTCTATTTTACAACACGTTATCAGCACGATTGTTTCTAAATCCCTAAGCTAAAAACCCTAAAATCCGATTCTCATTAAAAAAACCCTAATTTCCGATTTTCTCACCCACCATCAACAAATCCGAACAAAGCTCAGCTCGATCTCAACAAGAAAAGTTCACACAGCCTAGTAAGGTTACGGCGAACTAGAAGCATCCTTCACAATCCATTCAAACAAAATCGGAGGTTAAGGTAAGTAATCTAAAACCTAAAGAACCCTAAATCCTAAATCCTAAATCCTAAATCTGAACCCTAAATCCTAAATCTGAATCATGCTCGCTCTTATTATTATTTGATTGATTGATTGTCTTCATCCTGATCCATAATTGTTCACGTTAAAACCCTAAAGGACCATAAAACCCTAAACCGTAGAAACCCTAAAATCAGAATCATGCTTGTTCTTATTTTTGATCGTTTGATTGCTTTCATCATAATTCATAATTATTCACGTTATGAAAACCTAATTTACATAAAACCCTAATTTTAGCAAAACCCTAAAATCGCTTGAAACCCTAATTCGCATATTTAACCTAAAATCGAATTTAGTTGTGTAACCTAATTGAATTGAATCCGTGTGCTAGTTTGATTGATTTAATTGCCATGATTGATTATTAAACCTGATTAATTATCTTAATACTGAAACTACATCGTCATCTTTCACCTGCATACGCCTTAGCAATTGACCGAACATATTCTATTTAATATCCTGCCATATTAAAACCTGAGCAACATGAACGGTTTAGAATTTGCATGATAGGTTTGCATCATGAACATATAGATATATTATGTTAGATTAATCTTGTTAGAAAATAAGATTTGTTTGAAAAGCATCATACATCCGCGGCTTGTTTTGCATTATAAACATGGACTTTAATTTTCATGATATTTAGAAAATAAGATGTATGTTTCAGATGTCGAAAATAAGCAACTTGGATTATGTTGCCCTCAATCTCTCTGGAGACAATTACCTACAGTGGGCGTTGGACACAAAGATAAATTTAAAGTCAAAAGGACTTGGCGAATGTATCACTGCGGGTAATGATGAAAACGAAAAGAATAGATACAGAACAATATCGATCATTCGCCATTATCTTGCTGAGGGTCTCAAAGACCAATACCTAACTATTGAAGATCCTCTGGACCTTTGGAATGAGTTGAAAATAAGATATGACCACCATAGAACGGTGTTGTTACCAAAGGCCAATTATGATTGGAGGAATCTCAGGTTCCAGGACTTCAAGTCCGTGGAAGAATATAACTCGGCCATGTTTAAGATAGTTTCACAATTGAAACTGTGTGGTGAGAAGATAACTGATAATGACATGTTGGAAAAGACTTTTTCCACCTTCCACACAAGCAACGTATTGTTACAACAGCAATACCGTGAAAAAGGTTTTGAGACATACTCAAAGCTTATCTCATGTCTATTACTGGCCGAGCAGAACAATACATTATTAATGAGAAACAGTGAATTGAGACCTCCTGGATCAGCCCCACTTCCTGAAGCAAATGTGGCCACAAATGCAAAGAAAGAATCTGAGAAAGAAACTAACCACGTCCAAAGAGAGTATAGACAAAGTGGCCGTGGACGTGGGGAGAGATGGCAAGGACGTGGCCGTGGCCATTTTAATCCTTACGGCCGAGGTCAAGGCCGAGGCCGCGGGTTCCAAAACGACTTTAACCGCGGAAGAGGTCGAGGTCGCGGGTACCGAACTGATTCTAACCGTGGTATCTCTTCTCAACCACAAAACTCGACCACAAAATCTGTATGCCATCGATGTGGAATGAGCAATCATTGGGCTAAGACATGTCGGACTCCCAGGCATCTAGTTAACCTCTACCAAGAAAGCCTTAAAGGGAAGAATCCAGAAACCCATATGATCCAGCATGATAACGAAGGAGATTTTGCTCATGAGCAAGATGACCAGACAAACTTTGAAACCTCAGATTTACTTAAGTGACCAAGTTGTTTTTCCATCGTCATCAATTTTCTGTTTTATGTTTGCTTTTATGATTTGCATTTACGTTTTCTAGTTTATGTTTTGGATTTTGCTATTATTTTGAACTTAATGAAAAAAGGGTGTTATTTTAAAGTCTCTAAGATGTGTTTATTATTTTGAAGAATGAATGATGATATGGATGTGTTCGTTGTGGACAGTGGGTCAAGCCACACGATTCTAAAAGACAAAAGATATTTCATTGATCTTACACTTAAAAGGGCAAATGTGACCACCATTGCGGGTATAGCAAATATGATTGAAGGGCACGGCCAGGCCCATGTTTTGTTACCTAAGGGCACGCATCTAGAAATTTCTGATGCATTATATTCACCCAGCTCAAAGAGAAGCTTAGTGAGTTTTAAAGATATCCGAATGAATGGCCTTCATGTTGAAACTAAGGGCGAAGGTAACAAAGAGTTTCTTCAAATATTCGAAATTGCCCAAGGCCATAAGAAAGTCCTAGAGACTATACCTGCCGTTTCTACAGGCCTTTATTGTGCTAAGATCAGTATGATAGAAGCAAATGCCACGGTAAACAAGGCGTTTACCAAGAATTTCACTCTTTGGCACAACCGGCTTGGCCATCCCGGTTCTAACATGATGCGAAAACTATTAACAAATACTAATGGGCACACATTGAAAGAAAGAAGAGTTATCCCAAAGAATCTCACGTGTGAAGCATGTTCACTAGGGAAACTCATTACTAGGCCGTCACCAGTTAAAGTAACTAAGGAAACAATAAACTTTCTGGAAAGAATACAAGGAGACATATGCGGACCAATACACCCACCTTGTGGGACGTTAAGATATTTTATGGTCCTTATTGATGCATCCACGAGATGGTCACATGTCTGCCTGTTGTCAACTAGAAATTTGGCGTTTGCAAGATTACTTGCCCAGATAATACGGTTAAGGGCACACTTTCCAGATTTTCCTTTAAAAACTATACGCCTTGATAATGCTGGTGAATTTACGTCCCCAGCATTTAATGATTATTGTATGTCCATGGGGGTTAAGTGTTGAACATTTTGTGGCACATGTACATACACAAAACGGCTTGGCAGAATCATTTATTAAACGCATACAATTAATAGCCAGACCATTGCTTATGAGATCACAACTCCCGGTCTCAGCTTGGGGACATGCGATTTTACATGCAGCAGAGTTAATTCGCATCAGGCCATCTAGTGAACATAAGTATTCCCCATCACAATTGATCAAGGGTCAAGAGCCAGACATATCCCATCTTAAGACATTCGGATGTGCCACTTATGTACCGATTGCACCACCACAGAGAACAAAGATGGGCTCTCAAAGGAGGATGGGGATATATGTTGGATATGATTCTCCCACGATTATTAAGTACCTTGAGCCAACCACGGGTGATCTATTTAAGGCCAGGTACGCGGATTGTCATTTTGACGAATCCACTTATCCAACACTAGGAGGAGATAATAATGAGCTGGTAAAGGAAATTACATGGAATCAAACGTCTTCAACATGGCAAGATCCTCGGACTCAAGAATGCGAATTAGAAGTTCAAAAGATAATACATTTACAAAAGCTAGCTAATCAATTGCCAGATTCCTTTGCTGACCCGAAGAGAGTAACTAAGTCATATATACCAGCTGTTAATGCACCAATTCGTATTGATGTCCAAGAGGGACACAATCAAGTTGCTACAGAGTCTCAAACACGATTAAAACGTGGCCGGCCAATAGGTTCCAAAGATAAGAACCCTCGGAAATTAAAGAAAGGTGCTGAATCCGTGGTTAAGGAATCCGAGGTCCAGGGAACCCCAGACATAACCGAACCGATGGTACCAAACAATGAGGCTCGGGACGCCGAGCTTCATGGCCCTGAAGTTCCTGATAACAATGAGATCTCAATAAATTATGTTATGTCCGGAATACAATGGAACAGAAAGTGTGTAGAAATTGATGATATATTTGCATTTAAGGTAGTACTTGAACTTATGGACATAACCGAGGATCCAGAACCCACATCAATATATGAGTGCACTCAGAGTAAAGATTGGACTAAATGGAAAGAAGCTATAAATGTGGAGTTAAATTCATTAAGGAAAAGAGATGTCTTTGGTCCAATAATCCGGACATCCTATGACATTAAACCAGTTGGACATAAATGGGTCTTTGTGAGGAAAAGGAATGAACATGGTGCAATCGTGAGATACAAAGCACGGCTAGTTGCACAAGGATTCTCACAGAGACCAGGAATAGACTATGAGGAGACGTACTCCCCTGTGGTGGATGCTACAACTTTTAGATTCTTAATAAGTCTGGCTATAAGAGAAAATTTGGATTTGCGGCTAATGGACGTAGTGACAGCATACTTATATGGTCCACTGGATAATGAGATATATATGAAAATCCTAGAGGGTATTGAGCTCAAAGATAAGACAAGTTCCCGGGAACAACATTGTATAAGATTGAATAAAGCTCTTTACGGTTTGAAACAGTCAGGTCGGATGTGGTACAATAGACTAAGTGAGTACCTAGTGAAAGAAGGCTATAAGAACGACCCCATCAGTCCGTGTATTTTCATAAAGAAATTTGATAAGGGATTCGTGGTCATTGCTGTGTACGTGGACGACCTGAACATCATGGGAACCTCTAAGGAAATTTCTCAAACAATTGAATATCTTAAGAAAGAATTTGAGATGAAAGACTTAGGAAAAACAAAGTTCTGTTTGGGATTACAACTTGAGTACATTAACAATGGAATCCTTGTGCATCAAATGGCATATACAGAAAAGGTACTCAAGAGATTTAACATGGACCAATCTCACCCATTGTCTAGCCCCATGGTCGTGAGATCTCTTGATCTAAAGAAAGATCCATTTGGTCCTAAGACGGACGATGAAGACGTCCTTGGTCCCGAAATACCATATCTCAGTGCCATAGGAGCTTTAATGTATCTGGCGAGCCACACTAGGCCAGATATATGTTTTGCCGTGAATTTGCTATCTAGATTCAGCTCATGTCCGACCCAAAGGCACTGGAACGGGATTAAACATATTCTTCGTTACCTATCAGGAACGAGAGATTTGGGTCTGTTTTATACTAACCAATCCAAAGACGGTTTAATTGGTTTTGCTGATGCAGGTTACCTTTCGGATCCACACAATGCTCGGTCTCAGACAGGTTATGTTTTTACCTATGGTGGGACGGCCATATCCTGGCGATCTATGAAACAGACCATTGCGGCTACATCATCCAACCATGCGGAGATATTGGCTATTCACGAGGCCAGCCGTGAATGTGTTTGGTTAAGGCTAATGACCCAGCACATAAGAGTTGATTGTGGGATGACCGAAGGAAAGCAGAAACCAACCGTTCTATACGAGGACAACGCAGCATGCATAGCACAGCTTAAGGACGGATACATCAAAGGTGATAGGACGAAGCACATCTTGCCAAAGTTCTTCTTCACACATGATTTGCAGAAAACCGGAGAAGTTCAAGTGCAACAAGTACGGTCAAGTGAAAATTCAGCGGACCTATTCACCAAGTCGCTTCCAACCTCAACGTTCAAGAAGCTAACTCATCAGATTGGAATGCGTCGACTGAAAGACCTTCAGTGAGGTTTCGAACAGGGGGAGTAATACGTGTTGTACTCTTTTTCCTTCACCACGGTTTTATCCCAATTGGGTTTTCTTGGTAAGGTTTTAATGAGGCAACGTCCAAAGCGTGTTACAAGCCCATTCCGGTTATGACGTCCAAGGGGGAGTGTTATAAATCATAGTGGATTGTCATAACCGGTTCCGGTCTAGTATAGCCCGGTCCGGACCATCTATACTTAGTCATAGGGCAATTTCCTTTTCTCTTTAGGAAAAGGAAAGTAATTTCCTTTTCTCTTAGGAAAAGGAAACTTCCTTTTATCACATGTATTGATTCTTATATAAAGGATACTTGATTAATGAAAGAATATACGAATTTCTCCATTCTCTTTCTCTCTATTTTACAACAGAATGTAAAATACTGGACCAAAATAAGTTGATTATATTTACCAAGGGACCTCAACCACAACCACTATGGAATTCTAGAAATCATAACTAATAAAAGTCCTAGGCCTTCCCTTGACCAGTGACTAAGATTGCTTGTCCTCAAGACCGGACTTACCAAGTAACATGATTTTGGTACTAATACCGGGTCAGTATTGTTGTATTCCATATAGTAAATTGCTTTAATGCGAAATCTCAAGATCATTTATCCACGAGTTCAAGAAAAACATCTCTAAAAGTTTGCATGAAAATCGTTCTTGAATGATTTTGTCAAGATCGGTCAATATACCTTTTACCATATAGTTGCTTGAAAGCAAATTATTTTATAGTTTTATCTTACAATTATGGATTATAATTTTAAAATTCTATGTGATTTGCTAGTTAACATGCATCCAAAGACGACGATACGCAACCGTTGTGTTCCAAAATTGCAATATCTTCGAACACTGTCTTTGTAGTCGCACACACAACACAATCAACGTTTAAGAAAGGTCCAATATTAATCAGACCACAGAAATTATTGTATTAGAAAGAACTATTCTAATTGTTAAACACACTTATAATCTTAATCAAACCGTGGATATGATTGTGTTTGCACGAACAACACAATCACCGCTCAAGAAAGCTAGATCATGTAAATCAAGCCTCAACTAAAATTCGATCATGTAACCAAGACGGTCCAGCGAAGTTAGATTGGAATTTGTCATCTGTTGTCACACTTTTGGCAATAGTTCGAGCGATCCCATTCACTTTTGTTGAGACCAATTTTGTAAAAGTTATATTCCAATTAAACATTGGGTATAAATAAAAAGAAAAGTGACAAGGTTTTAAATAGTTCGAAAGAAATAAGAAAAGAAGAACCAATTTGATGTATATCATCATTACATGAAGAAACAGCCGAACTCACTCTAATTAATTGCTAACCAATAATTGCATATTAACTAATTAAAATGCTGTCTATACTTTTATCCTACTACATAAAATTTTATTATCTGAGATATATGATACTACAAAAAGGATTGGTTTGAGGAATTCCAGCAAAAAAGATCTCTTATGTTTTAATTTAAAATACATAGAGAAATGCCCTCAAAAGTTGAAAGCTAATAATTTTGGGCTATATTGTGTCGTTTAAATTATTGATTTATATTAGAAACAAAAGTTAGAGATGAAAACTACAAAAAAATTATTAAAGATGAGGCCCATTGGCTTATAAGACTTTCTGAAAAATATTTTAAATAAGTATATACGAATTAAAACTTAAATACGATAGTCTCTGTGAATTATATTAAAATAAAAACCCATAAAAACAGAAACATCTCTAGTGTTTTTTCCAAACTTTTACAAAACCTATAAAAGATTTATGGTTACCACACCTTTTATTGTTTCCAATTATGCTCAGTGATAATAAACGGAGAGAAAATAATAACAAATTGGGTACGATGACTTTTTTGTGAACAACATGTATTATGTAGAATTTGAATCTATGCAGTAATACAAGATGCATAATTTGAATCTATGCAGTGATACAAGAACCATACTAACAAAAACCAGTTTGTTACAATCTCTGCTCAAGTAAAAGCTTACTCTTATTTGTAAGTATTCAATTCTATTTGGGAGGAGTAATTTACGCCTTAAATGGTATTATCAACCGATGGTCTCGAATATCAAAGAAGATTATGAATCAAAAATCCGAAACTTCCAAGATCTTTTAAAAAAATATATATATATAACAATTGTTTATCATAATTTCTTCTTATCATATCTTAATTTATTTATTTTAGTTAAGTTAGACTTATAGATATCTCTATCCATTTTTTGTTTTTCAAAAACACAAATTCTAGATATTAGTAGATACTAAATCACGGATTTTCTTTCACAAAATTATCTAGAGGTTCTTTAACAAAGAAAAAAAATTATCTAGAGGTTTGGTGGAGTTCTTGAAACAATAAAGTTAAAGGCTAAAATTCTAAATTTAATAAACACTTTAGAAATGGTCCAGTTTTTATATCATCGCGCCTCCAACTTAGAAACTAGGGTTTTATTATATGAAACATTTATACACATATCATATGATCTCATAATGTTGTTTAGGGTCCCAAAAAAGTGAAGCCAACTATTTAGTTAATTTAAAACAAAATTTAAATGGATTCCCAAACATTGCTTTAATTGAGCAAGACTCAAACCCTCCCGTTCAACAAGAAGTCTCTTGTTCCTCTCTGTTTCATTTTCTCAGATTTGTTCAGAAAATTGAGATTGAACACAAAGGTGATGATATGGGAAACAACAACGCAACCGCAAGTTTAACAGGTAAAACAACAAAGCATTTTTGTTTTCTCTTTTTATTCTCTCTGAATATATGTCTACGTAATTGCAGAAGAAGAGAGCTCAAAGGTTGAAACCAATGGGAAGTCTCTATTGGATTCTGTTTCCGTAGAGACCACGCAAGATCAGGTGTTTCTTGCAAGTGAAGAAAAAGAGAAAGAGTGCTTCCCTGATGCTGTTACAGGTTGCTTGACAATGGTTTCATTTGTTCCATATCATTTAGGTCACTTTTTGAATATTTTTTTGTTGGAAAAATAGGTAAAGAGACTCCTGAAACAGAACCACAGAGCCAGGAATTAGTCCATGATTCGAAAGTGAAAAATGTCGAAGAAGAGAAGCATCAGAGTGACTTGGAGAGCTTGTTAATGGAAATCGATGAGCAGGATCAGAATGAGACATCAGTTGTACAAGGTTGATCTTACTTTATTTCTCTCATCTCTTTGTATTCGCAAGAAAACCTTCTTTTTTTTTTGCTTTTACCTTTTTTGCATTTGCTATTAATGTGATTCTGTCTGTATTCATTACCAGGTATTGAGACTGTGTGTGAAGCAACAGAAGTGGATGAGTTATCTATGCTTGGAACTCAAAGTGTTGTGAGCAAATCGAATACGACGGTGTCCGGTAATGAAGATGAGATTGCCTTTGTATCTCCAAGCTTCAATAAAACTGTTGGAACAGAGGAGGAGGAGGAGGAGGAGGAGGAGGAGGAGGAGGAGGAGGAGGAGGAGGAGGAGGAGGAGGAGGAGGAGGAGGAGGAGGAGAAGGTGATCAATGAGTCTCTGGAAGAAATTGCTCATGCAGAGGAAGTTGTAAAGCTTGATCAAGAGACTGGTATGGAACAGAGTACAGGGTTTCCTGAGAACGAGCCACCGGAGATTCTGAATCTGGAATATCGCGTTGTTGTTGATGATGATGAAGTTACAAATGAAGGAAAAGCCAATCAGGCGACCTCTAAACCTACTTCGCACGAGCTAAACGTGATACAAGAGACCGGTCTTGAAGTTTATAAGGAAGAGAAGGACATGGAATTAGGAAGAGAAGCAAACCTAAAACGCATGTCGCGATGCAGATCGCTCCCAGTGAGCCAAACTAGTAGAGCTATTGGAGATGCTCTGGTTCAAAAGTTGGTTTCAGAGGTTGCGTTTCCTTCACGAAACAAGATTGGTATAGAGAAAGCCAACACGTCAGAGACTCTACTTCTTTCTTGCGTAGGAAGCAACAAAGAAGCTGGACTTGAGATACGATCTCCTACCTTTGGAAATGACATAAGACTCGAAGAAAGAAGCGATGAATTGATGGAGAAAACTCCATTACTCTCTCAGGACAAGACTGAGACATGCGAGGCTCAGGCAACAATTGTTGTGGAAGAGAAGAATGTAATGTTGAATAGAAGTGAGACTGACAAAACAAGGGGCATTGAATTGTCTCTAGGGTTATCAATGGAGCCTAGTAGGCAATCTGAAGCAGATGATAACTTCAAAGAAACCAAGGGCTCGGTAGATAACGTGTTGGACAAGAAAGCTAACGCATTAGAGACTCCGCGTGTTTCTTGTGTAGGAAGAAACAACGCACAAGTAACTACTGAAGCGATAACTGAAAGAAGCAAAGAAGCCGTACTAGAGATGCGATCTCCTAGCTTTGGTAATGACCTAAAGTTCGAAGAAAGAAGCGAAGAATTGACAGAGAAAACTTTGTTACTTTGTCAAGACAAGATAGAAACATACGAGGCAACAATCAATGTGGCAAAGAAAACTGTGATGCTGAAGAGAAGTGAGTCTGAGAAAACAAGAGGCTTTGAGTTGTCTCTAGGGTTATCAATGAAACCTGGTGAGAGATCTGAAGCAGATGATAGGTTAAAAAGAACTAAGAGCTCAGGAGATAACTTGTTGGAAAAGAAAGTTATGTTGGGTTCTATGAAAGGTAGAGTCAGAAAACGGAGCAAATCTTTGCTCTTTGGAACATGCCTTTGTTGCAATACCGCCATGAATTGAACAAGTTTACAAGAAAAAAAAGATTGATGTTTTTGTGATTTTGATGGTTTTGTTTTGTTATTAATTATTTTGGGAAATTGGGAGGAAACTAAATGAAAGTGTGGATTTGGGTTTTCTGTTTGAGGGGTTTTGGTAAAGTTTTACTGCCTTTAATTTTTATTTTATTGTTTTAGCTAAATAAAATATGGGTATGTACTCTTTTTACTATTCCATCTCTTATGTTTTATGGGATGTTTTAGCTTCGAGCATAAACAGTAAGTAACTACAAAAATAGGGGTCTAAATAGTACTAGAAGAATTTAGCTCAATTGTGGAATTTGGTTAAACTTTTAATGATTTTTGTAAAATCTGATGAAATAACTTTAAAATTAACCAAATGACAACAACTAAATATGGTGGAATAACTTTGTGCTACCTTCGATACGCTTGGCACAAATCCTGCTTTTCATACTACATAGTCATTAAATTAAATCTTAAAGCTAAACTTTGAAGTGAAACAAAGACCATAGTTGTATTATACCTACCACGGATATATATGTGTGTGTGACGATGTTGAAACTTTTTCTTATAATGATCCCTAGTAAAGCGGTAAATGCACCAACAAGTCATTTTAATGTACTCATTTGAATATGTAACGATATAAGTTGCAATGGTGACTAGCGCACCAAGTTCTTCTCTCGTAGTTATTCGTTTAGAAACTAATATTGTCTTCATCCACATAGGAAGCGCATCACAACTTTCTTAAGGGGGAGTTTGTAATGAGATTATCCCTCCCTCTCCCCCTCTTGGTTTAAATCACTATTCAGATAAATATATATCGTAGCGAAACCTAACTGATCAAATTTACTGCATAATTTGTTTTTTTTATCGATTTAGGTATTAATAAAGAAACTCTTTTCTTCATACGCTAAATAAAATTGACATTTATATGCATTTTATATTTTGATGATTTTTTTTCATACTATTCTACATTGGTGATATACATTATTTGAATTTTCATATACACAATCGTGTACATTGTTTATTCAAACACCTAACTAGGTTAAAAATATTAAGTTTAATTTTTATAATTGAAGCTAAAATATGTGATTGCAATTTCAAATTTGTAGTTTAGTACACAGATAAATCTAACTTACACAAATGTTTGTAAACTGATTTATAACATTTACTTTATCAGCATATTGTGCTGTTCTATATACACAATCTTATTCCAAGAACTCCACCTGTTGGAATGTACTGGTTACAAACCTTTTGGGTGGATGGAATCATGAGATCGAAGAGGCCTCTAATGGCTGTAGGTTTTAGAGTAAGATGCTTTTGACCGTGTGTGTCACAAGGCGGTGCAAAGATGCTTCTGTAGTAGGGATCTGGATACAAATAGTAATGTAAGGATCTGGATACAAATAGTAATGTACTGAGTAATACAAAATATCTCGCCAAAGGGTTGTGGAAAATTAGTTTCAGAATTTTAAAATTTAGAATTTTAAAATTCTTAATTAGTGATATTTTTGTAAATGGACAATTTATAGTGGTATTTTTAAAAATGGACACACCAAATATGACATTTTTACAAGTACCCCTTCCTTCTATGCATAATTACTGAAATAACCTAACCCATTTTTTTTATTTTTAACATAATCGAATTAGTATTCCCATAAATACTAATTCTCAACACTTGCAACCATCAATCAAACATCCAGCGGAAATCAATTCAACAAACGAATCATCTATTAAATCCAATAACCAATTCAAATAACCAACAGAAACCAATTCAATTCACCAATTAAACCAATTTCATAAAACTAGCAACCTAGCGGTTCTAAACAATCACATAAAGACAACCAAGCAAGACTCAAGATCATCTCGTCTTCCCAGCCATAATTCCATGATCACACCTTTTCTTTACATGCATCACATGGCAAAACGAGATGCGTGAGTATTATCACAAATACTCAGTGAGACGGTCATTCCATCTACCGGCTATACACACAGACATAAAAGAATACCATAATACCAAGCGATCAATCAATAATGCACAACACAATAATCAACACGACATTCACGTGCCAACCTCTTATGTCAATCGACACACCTCCTGGTGTCGAGCGACACAACAACTCTTGTGTTGACAGACACCAAGCAATGGTGTCTATCGACACATGACGCAATGTCAAGAAACACGAACCTATCCTCTCATGGCTCGTTCCTGCACGAAAAATGTCAACATAGACACAAAACTCATCCAAAAGACACAATCAATCATCATCACATCAATCCCAACCTCAATCAAACGCATCATGACATTCCAATTACCCAGATAAGTCATGGTCACGCACTCACCTTGATTTCGGAATGAAAAGGAATAAGAACACAAAGAACACACGAAATCAGAGATTCCTATCACTCAAACTCGGATTTCCTTTTTCTTCTACGAAGAACACGCACTAGATTCGATTCTAGAGCCTAAAAAATCACTAAAACAAGCTTTTAGGATCAAGAACACAAAGAAAATAAAAAATGATCCCTTTTCCTTTCTTAATCCTCTAAAAATCTATGTTTTCTTCTGGAAACTCTCTGAAATTGTGACACAACACGACCCCTCGACTTATATACTGAAGCCCTAGGGTTTTCTTAAACCGAACCAAAATCCAACGCTCAAAACCCAAACCTGTCGGTCCAATTCGAACGTGTGTCGATCGACACACACCCCTCCTATCGATTGACGCACACCCAAAATTCTCTATTTTGGTTCGCGGACGTTACAACTCCCCCCCACTAAACCTGATTTGACCTCGAATCACGCAACATCGAATCACCACGGTCAACACTCCTGACCAACCCGGCCAGCACCACATGAGATCAACACTCCAGATCTATGAGGTCTACATCTAGTCATATGCTCATAGCCACGTTTAGACATTGATTACTCTTAACTAATATCTCATAACTCATAACCACACCACTCACACTCTTAGGATATATCCTTCGAGCTATCGGTGCATCAAGAAATCCTCATCCCATCGAGAGAAATACTCATCTCTTAGTACTACTAAGGGAAATCCTCATCTCTCATTAGCATACAGGGAAATCCTCATCCCTCCTGGAGAAATTCTCATCTCCTAGTGAGTTATTCGGGAAAATCCTCATTCCCTAGAGCAATCAATTCTTAACGCCTATAACATCTCTGACTAGAACTACCTCATGTGGTCTCAAATTGACATCCCAATATCTCGGATATCATCTCATCCATGACCAATCCCTAGGTCAACTCTAAACAGCCCAATCATTCTCTATCCAGGAAATAAATAAGTTCTAACTCTTCATAAAACTTTAATTTCCCAACCCTCAAACACAAAATTCATGACATCCGCAGTCACACCATAAAACATACACATCTTATAAATCTCAACCATAAGAATACCCATCTTATTAAACTCATCCATAAGAAATACTCATCTTATTAACTCAAATGTAATAATCGTTACAACCCCAACGAAATTACATAACCAAAAACACATAGCAACATGCTAAACTCTGAGACTGAAACCAGAAAGATAAAACTCAAGCCTCAACTTGCTTTTCGTACCACTTCTGAAACTTTTCCTTCATCCTAGCATATAGTTTCCAAGTCTCCTTCTCAACACCGTCACAGTTCCACAAGACTCTCAACAACGGTATCTTCTTCCAGCGCAGAACCTTGACCCTCCTCTCGAGAATCCTCATAGGTTTTGCCTCTAACGTCATGTTAGATTGAAGATCATCAAGGATCCTCACCACCACCACCTCAGACTTATGCACACACTTTCTCAGAATTGACACATGGAAGACCTTATGAAATGCCTTAATAATCTGAGGTAACTCCAACCGATAAGCCACTGGTCCTACCCGTTCTACAACTTTGAACGGACCCATAAACTTCAGACTTAGCTTATTCTATTAAATGGATTTGTTAGGACCCCTCAGCATCACCATCTTGAGATACACACTATCTCCAACCTCAAACTCTAACTCTTTCCTTCTCTTATCAACATAACTCCTCTGCCGATCTTGAGCCTTCTTCATGTTCAGCTTCAAAACACGGATCTTCTCCGTCGTTTCCTGAATAAAATCTACACCATACGTGTTCCTCTCCCCCACTTGAGTCCAGCATAATGGTGTATGACTTGGCCTCCCATACAACGCTTCGTACGGAGCCATACCAATACTCGTCTGGTAGCTATTATTATACGCAAACTCTACCAAGTTTAAGTGATCCGCCCAATGACCACCATAATCTAGCACACACATCCTCAGCAAATCCTCGAGTATCTGAATCGTCCTCTCAGATTGCCCATCTGTCTGAGGATGATAAGCAGTGCTCATATGCACCTTAGTGCCCATCTTAGCCTGAAAGACTCTCCAAAATTCAGAAGTGAACCTCGGATCCTTGTCTGACACGATACTCGCTGGCACTCCGTGCAGACTCACTATCTCCCACACATACTTCCTAGCCAAAACCGCCGTTCCATCAGTCTTCTTGATGGCCAGAAAATGTGCTGACTTGGTCTGACGATTCACAATCACCCATATAGCATCAAAAGTCTGTGACACTAGCAATCCTACCACAAAGTCTATAGTAATCATATCCCACTTTCACTCTGGAATGGGTAAACTCTGCAACAAACCACTTGGAACTTGATGCTTTGCCTTCACTAACTAGCATACATCGCAAACTGCGACCTGGTTAGCAACATCCTTCTTCATCCCGACCCAATGGTAATACCATTTCAGATCACAGTACATCTTAATCGCTCTAGGATGAATAGCCAACATGCTCGCATGAGCCTCTCTCAAAATCTTGTGCCTCAAGCCTTCATCCTTAGGCACACCAGTTTGCCCGTTCACAAAAATTGTCCCGTTAGCAGAGACCTAATACGCAGAACCTACAACCCTAGAAGCATCGATCAACCCCTGATCCTCCTCTTGAGCTACTCGAATCCTGCTCAGCAAATCTGCTTGGTTAGCTGCCTCCAACCCCAAAGGCTCCTGTGAGATAATACATAACCTCAAAGTGCTAATCTCACTCACCAATGCCTCCATATCCCACTCCTAAGCCGAATTAACTCTTTTTCGACTCAAAGCATCTGCAACCAGGTTAGCATTACCAGAATGGTAACCAATCTCCAGATCATAATCTGCCACCAACTCCATCCATCGCCTTTGCCTCTGGTTCAACTCTTGTTGAGTAAAGAAATACTTTAGGCTCTTATGGTCTGTGAACACCTGAACCTTTCCGCCATAAAGATACGATCTCCAAATCTTCAAAGCAAAAATCACCGCAGCCAACTCAAGATCATGGGTAGGGTATTTGCCCTAGTGCTTCCTCAACTGCCTTGAAGCATAAGCAATTAACTTAACCTGGTGCATCAACACACAACCCATACCAACTTCCGAAGCATTTGTATACACCACGTAAGGCTCGCCCGACTCTAGCAACACCAACACTGGTGTACTAGTCAACATCTCCTTCAGCCTTGCAAAACTCTCCTCACACGCCGAACACCATACAAAAGAAATATCTTTCCCCATCAACTTCGTCATCGACTGAGCCATACTCGTAAAACTCTTGACAAATCTCCTGTAGTAACTAGTCAAACCGAGAAAACTCTTGATCTCAGTGGCATTTCTCGGTCTAGGCCACCTTCTGATAGCCTCTATCTTCGTCGGATCCACAGAAACCACATGACCGAGAAAATCCATCTCCCGCTGCCAGAAGCTGCACTTTCTCAACTTAGCATACAACTTTTTCTCCCGCAGCTTCTCCAGAACCACTCTCAGATGTACCTCGTGCTCCTCAGGGCTCCTCGAATACACCAAAATATCATCTATAAACATGATCACAAACTCATCCAGATACTCCTGAAAGACCCCGTTCATCAGCCTCATTAATGCTACTGGTGCATTAGTCAAACTGAACGGTATCACCATAAACTCAAAGTACCCATATCTCGTCCTGAAAGCAGTCTTCCTGACATCTGCCTCATCGATAGGAATCTGATGGTAACACGACGCCAAGTCAATCTTAGAGAACCAAGTAGCCCCTCGTAACTGATCCAGAAACTCATCAATCCGTGGCAGAGGATACTTGTTCTTCACAGTGACTCGGTTAAGTCCCTGGTAATCAATGCATAACCAGAATGTTCCATCCTTCTTCTTCACAAACAACATCGGTGCTCCCACGGTGAACTGCTAGGCCGAATAAATTCCTTACCCAATAGATTATCCAGCTGCTTTGCTTCTTCAGCTCTTCCAACTTTGCTGGAGCGATTCTATAAGGCGCCTTAGATATCAGAGTCGTCCTAGACTTCAACTCAATCGTGAAAGGATCAGACCGAGACGGCGGTAATCCCTGCAATGACTAAAAGACATCCTCAAAGTCCTGAACAACCCGTATATCTCTAACGTCAACCTCTCCAACAGCCTCTAACATCACAATTGTCACCAAATATGCCTTGCAACCCTTCTCAATCAGCTGCTCTGCCTGAAATGCCGAGATCACGAGACTTCCAGAAGTCGGCCTCACTCCCTGATAAACCAACTTCCCTACCTCTCGCTCAAACACAACTCGTCCCCGATAACAATCTAGATGAACTCTGTATTGATCTAGCCAATCCATACTCAGAATGACATCGTACAGCTCCACCGGACAAATACTCAGATCCGCTGGCATAGACTCCCCAGCCACCTAAATATCTACATCTCGAGCCCGACCAAAAGTAGCTAAAAACTTCCCACCAACAACTTTAACTACTCCCAACTGCTCACCGGAATCGTTTCGGCTACTGCTGCTCTCCGCATATTCCGGAGTAATGAAGCAATTCGTAGCTCTAGAATCAATCAAAACATGAGACTCAAGATCGCCCACTAACAAGGTCCCTACACTAATCCCATGTGCATAAAAACCCTAACATTCTATCAAAGATAAACAAATTCCAAAAACACAAAATTATTTAACCACTAGAATTTACCAAGTCAAGTTTTAAGATTACATGTGATCGGCCTGGCGCTAGACCCGCCCGCCTCCATCGGAGTGTGCACCCGCGGTGCTGCTGCAATCTGAGCCACCGGCTGCACTGCCAACTGCTGCAGCTTGGGATATTTTGGCTTGATATGCCCCGTCTCTCTGCAGTGATAACACACCCGAGTGTCTCGAGCTTCATCCTTCCTATGATAGCTTGCCAGCTTGTGATCCCTACTCCCACACCCGAAACATCCCAAACCACTTTGACCTCTCTGACTCGGCCCTGAAGTGCCCTCCCACTTCCTCTTCTGTCCTTGCGTAGGCTTGCGGCCCTTGCTCGGACCCACTTGCTGCTGCGAGCTCTTCGGCTGAACAGGCAGACTAACCGCCACCACCTACTCCCTTAGATCCTCCTCAATCGCCGCAACCGTCTCCACCAACTCCGCCTTCGAGGTGAACTTACTCACTCGACAGCGAGTCCTCAAATTCGGTCGAAGTCCTCTCAAGAACCTCTTCACTTGGGCCTGCTCACCCTCCATGCCCCTACCAGCATAAACTAGGAGTCGGTTAAAATCTACATCATATTCCCGGACCGACCGGTCACCCTAAGCTACCTCTTAAAATCTCAATTTCAACCGATCAACCGTCTTATGCGGGAAGAACTTGGCATTAAACTCAGCCAAAATGTCCTCCCAGACCATCTCTACCTGAACCCTCCTGGCCACAACACCCCTCCACCAGTGATGCGCATCACCATCTAGGTAATGTACTGCCAGATCAACCCGGTATCCCTCTAGACACTTGATAGAGCAAAAATTACGCTCCAGTCTCATCCGCCACTCATCGGCCTCCTCAGACTTGACACCTCCCTAGAAAAATCTCCTGTTAATCCTCTGCATCTACTCCATCATCTTAAGATAAGATGGGAGCTCCTCTACAACCGTAACCTTCGGTTGCACCTCTGCCACTGGTGGCACTACCGGAGCCTGAACCGGCATCGCTCCTGGTAACCGCTCCAACAACAGCTGTAGCAGATCCGCCAGACGGTCATCTCTATCCTGGGCTACACCTGCGGTAGCACCCACTCTAGAGCCCGCCGCATCGTCGGCCACACCGGGACCAACATCAGTCCCACCAATCCTCACACTGGCCTCACCCAGGACTCCTCCTGAACCGTATGCGAATCCGCCACCGGCTCCTGCATGGAACCTTGAGCCATACTCGTGGCAGACTCACTCACAGGTCACCGCCCACGCTCACGGCCTCCACGACCACCACGGTCTCCACAACCACCACGGCCACGACATCTAGTAACTCTACCCATCTCTCTCTGCATTACCAACAACAGAAACTAAGTATACTAGAAATTCACAAACAAATCACATAACCCTTACTGTGGAATCTCATTGAAGGCTCGAAGAAGATGATCTAGGACTCCAAACCCAAACAACAATTGACTAAATCCTCATAATCAATTAAATTCACCCGTCCTAAAACCGTAAGGGCTTCGATACCAAACTGAAACAACCCGACCTATTTTTTTTTAACATAATCGAATTAATATTCCCATAAATACTAATTCTCAACACTTGCAACCGTCTATCAAACATCCAGCGGAAATCAACTCGACAAATGAATCATCCATTAAATCCAATAACCAATTCAAATAACCAACATAAACCAATTCAATTCAACAAATAAACCAATTCCATAAAACCAGCAACCTAGCGGTTCTAAACATTCACATAAAGACAACCAAGCAAGACTCTAGATCATCTCCTCTTCCCAGCCATGATTCCACGATCACACCTTTTCTTTACCTTGCATCATATGGCAAAACGAGATGCATGAGTATTATCACAAATACTCAGTGAGACGGTCATCCCATCTACCGGCTATACACACAGGCATAAAAGAATACCATAATACCAAGCGATCAATCAATAATGCACAACACAATAATCAACACGACATTCACGTGTCAGCCTCTTGTGTCGATCGACACACCTCCTGGTGTCGAGGAACACGAGCCTATCCTCTCATGGCTCGTTCCAGGACGCATCGTATCGATCTTTGCATGAAAAACGTCAACACAGATACAAAACTCATCCAAAACACACAATCAATCATCATCACATCAATCCCAGCCTCAATCAAACGCATCATGACATTCCAATTACCCAGATAAGCCATGGTCACGAATTCACCTTGATTTCAGAATGAAAAGGGAATAAGAACACGTAGAACACACGAAATCAGAGATTCCTATCACTCAAACTCGGATTTCCTTCTTCCTTCACGAAGAACATGCACTATATTCGATTCTAGAGACTCACAAATCACTAAAACAAGTTTTTTAGGATCAAAAACACAAAAAATCAACAATGATCCCTTTTACTCTCTCAATCCTCTAAAAATCTATGTTTTCTTCAGGAAACTCTTTGAAATCGCGACACAACACGACCCCTCGGCTTATATACTGAAGCCCTAGGATTTCCTTAAACCGAACCGAAATCCGATGCTCAAAAACCGAACATGTCAGTCCAATTTGAACGTGTGTCGATCGACACACATCCCTGGTGTCGATCGACGCACACCCAAAATTCTCCATTTTGGTTTTCGAGCATTACAATTACAATAATCAAACCAAGAAATGATGCTCTGAAATAGACTAAATAGAGAGAAAAAGAGAGAGTAAGCGATGGACCCTAATACACAATAAAGCAAAATCTTTTTTTTTTTGAAATGTCTGAATTTATTATATTTTATTACAAATAATGAGAATTGTTACAAAAATAATTCTACCACAATAAACAGCAAAGCAAAAATTCTTGTTAATATATTTTCAAAAATTCACTGATTTTATCTTATGTGATTTTTCCTCTACATTCATCCCAATTTCTCCTATATTTGTTTTCCAGCTGAATATAATTCTTTTCAGTTCAGCTATTGTGTTATGAGTTAGGGCCTAGATTTCTTCCGTTTCCTAAAAAAAATATTTTGACATTTCATATTGATTCGATTTAAAAAAAACATATATACATATATATATATATATATTTTAAATCGAATCAATATGAAATGTCAAAATATGTTGACCATATATATATAATATGGTCAATTGCAAAAATAATAAAAATAATCAAGAATGTAACAAAAATTAACATATGTGGCAAAAACTCTATTATCAGATTTAGGTTAAATGGTTAAGGATTTTGTTATAATTTTTTTATTGCTATGTAATGCGATTTCCCTATATAATATGCTCTTATTTTTTTTGTAACCTAATATATACTACTAATTAAATAATATAGATTTAAATTCCAAGTTTATTAGTTTTGAGTAAAATGATGTTTTTAACAAAGGAAAACAACTCTAAAACGACACCTAAAACGAATGAAATATCATTTTTTTGTTTACATAAAAAAGTTAGACCTAATTAAAAACAAGACAACCAATAATAATAATTAAAAAAAGACATTGCTAAAGATAAATAATCACAAAATATGAAATAAATTTAATTTTTTATATAAAACAATCCAAGAATTGTTTTCTTAAAAAAAAAGTTTGATTAAAATAATGGAATTTGGTGAGCATCATCTTGACAAATTCATCCGTACTCGTAGGTCTTAAGGGCTGATCCAGTGACAACCATGGACCCATCCATAGTTTGATAATTAGCCAATAAATTTAGAATAATGGAATTTATTGATATTTAAGGGCTGATCCAATGATAACCATGGACCCGTCCATAGTTTGATAATTAGCCAATGAATTTAGAATAATGGAATTTGTTGATATGTAAAAAACAACAAAGTTTCATTAAAATAGGATCTCAAAACTTAGATAAAAAGATGTAACAAATTAAACTGGATCTGAAAATTTTCAATGAATTTAGAATAATGGAATTTGTTGAGATGTTGTGAACATAATAAAGGAGTAACAACTAACATGGCAAATAAGCATCATTGGCTTATATAAGAATTTAAAAAAGGAAGTAGTTAGCCAATGTTGAGCATCATCTTGACAAATTCGTCATAATTGACTTGACCATCACCATCCAAATCTGCCTCCTTTATCATTTGTTCAACTTCTTCATCTGTTAGCTTTTCCCCTAGATTTATCATTACATGACTCAACTGCAATTATAACAAAGCTTTTGTCATTTATAAATTAACTAACCTATTAATTTAGTACAATGTAATCACCCTCGATCGACTAAAGTATCAACTAAATATTGCATGGCACCGGTTTGGCCCATCACAGAGACTAGCTCTCCGTTTTGGTTTTTAGTTTTAGTTAAAATCAAAATCAAAATGTCACTATGAAACGACATTTATTTTTATTTTTTTGCTAAAATTATGAAACGACATTTCTAATGAGCATGCATTAATATAACTTTCCAGGATGTAACGAAAGGTATAAATATTTAATTAAACTAGGTGAAACATGTGCCTTCTGGTTCAATATCCCAATCGAATCCTACACATTTTACTCTACCTAACTATACTCCATTTAATTGTTTTTTTCTTTTCACAATGCCAGCTAGCTCTAATTACTCTAAGCCTTCACGATGCAAAACAGACTTTCCAAAAGATAAAAATAAATATTTATAACATAAATGAAACAACTATGGATCTCTTTAAAAATTGGAAGATTGTCTGACCTTGTTGTCTGATTTTTGTCATTGATACTAAACATTTCAAAGTATGATTTAGCTAGATTTATATCATTTATCAAGTTAATGCAAAATTAATTGATCAAGTTGACTCATAATTATGATGCTTAGCATGGATATGACAATATAGAGATATAGAGCATGTACCATTTAAATGAATTTGGTTCATGTACCGTAGCTAAATTCGACCAAAACCTAATTTAGATAAGGATTTAGTAGACACAAAAATCTATATAATTATGGCTCTAATCATTTATAACCAAATAAAAACACATTTAGACCCGTACATGCTATTATTGGAGGACGTTGTACAAAACGCAATCCAGTGTATTCGAACTAATTTGTTTTTATAATTTAGTAGAGAAGTCAATCATATATAAAAATTATAAATATAAATAACGAGAGAGAGAGAGAGAGAGAGAGAGAGAGAGAGAGAGAGAGAGAGAGAGAGAGAGAGAGAGAGAGAGAGAGAGAGAGAGAGAGAGAGAGAGAGAGAGAGAGAGAGAGAGAGAGAGAGAGAGAGAGAGAGAGAGAGAGAGAGAGAGAGAGAGAGAGAGTTACGGACCTCACTGGCAGAGATATAACCATTTTGGTCTTTGTCAAAGACATTGAAAGCTTCTTTAAGCTCTTCTTCTACATCACTTTCCTATAACATCACCATCACAACAACTTAGCAAATAAATAAAGCTATGGTCATTTAGCTCTTCCACAAATTAAATCTTTTGGTAGAGAAGAAGTAAAAAAGAAACTTATCTTTTGCTAAACTAACGATAAACAAGTTGGAGGAATATATAAAAAGACAAAAAAATACTTGCTGTAATGTAAAACTGAATATTTCTCACTTAATGTATTTCTATAAAAATCTAAGAAACTAGAAGACAGAAGTGTAATGAATGAGACAGCTCCATTGTGACAACGAATCAAAAACAATATAGACAAAAGTCATTCACTTGATGTAACCAATAGTGTAAAAGTGTTCAGTTCTTCAAAAACAAAAACACTATAATTAAAAATGTAAGTAAATATATATTTGAACACCAAGTGTATTTAGCTAGAAAAGTACTAATTTAGACAAAATATAGAGGTCACATTATGGAGTGACGTTTACGACGAGATTAATATTACATGGTTTGATCTCGGTCTCTGGCTTAGAAGGATTACGGTCCAAAACTTCTTTGTAATTAAAAAAAAAAGATCAAGAGAGAGAAGAACCTGAAGTTTTTTGGCCATGAGATTGAGAAACTCAGCAAATTCAATGGTGCCATTACCATCAGAGTCGATCTCAGTGATCATATCTTGAAGTTCTTGTTCTGTTGGATTCTGATCCAACGAACGTATCACTGTTGCTAATTCTTCCAAAGTTATACAACCTATTATTGGATTCCAAAACAACAAACATATTCATTTTATTGTCACAAACATATATGATCATCTAGAGAGAGAGAGAGAGAGAGAGAGAGAAAAAGAGAGAGAACCGTCGCCGTCTTTGTCAAAGAGACAAAAGGCTTCTTTAAACTCAATGATCTGATCTTGTGTCAGTGATTTCTCTTCCATTGTTTTCTGGAAATTTTCTCGGGAGAGAGAGAGAGAGAGAGAGAGAGAGAGAGAGAGAGAGAGAGAGAGAGAGAGAGAAGAAAGAGCTCTAGGTTTGAAGTGCTTGAATCTCTGAATTTTGGTCTATTTGTAGAGTTGTAACAAGACCTTTCTACTTTGGACTTATGTATTTTTTCAACTACTTTAAGCCCTTTATGTAAGTAATTCTCGAATTAATTTAAATTCAAAAGATAATATTTTTTTTCTACGACTCTTGAACCCAACAGTTTAATTCTAGTCACATGACACAATCGCATAAAATAATTGTTGCTGTTCTCGAGTTTATATTCAATTTTAAATCATCAATTAAAATTTGCAATATTCTAAAATCGACCGTCTAGACTTCTAAATGTATGTGTAGATGGCCAAAGCATACTCTTCATTAACCGTCTATGTCTCTGATTCTTCCAATATGGACTCGATTCTCCAACTTTCCTCCTTCATGGAGAGATCATTTCAACAATCTTAGTCCATTTTGGAGAGAATGTTTTTACCATTATCTTTTTCTCTTATGAAGGGTATTTTTAAATTATAGCCGTGAAGGTTATATCTCTGTTTTACCATTTCTAATTGCATTGGAGTTGAGGCTTCAAAATAAGTCACAAAGATTTGTAAAGAATTATTCACACAATCGATAAAACAAAGACAAAAATGTATTCGTGTTAATGCTTTTCTCTTATTATTTTCGTTTTTTTATTTGTTCTTTCGTGACCAAAAACAAAACATTTGCGTTTATAGGAAAAACTATTAGTAATAAGTTGTACGTACGTACGTGTATATGTATGAACATAAATGTGTAGTAGTGTCGACAGCTGTAATGGTTAGATCATTGGGAGACAAAAAGCATTGAAAATGGTAGACCAAGCCAATACCATTACTTTGAAGGTTGACAAATTTCCCGTACCGTTTCATTTGGTTCTAATTTGTTCTCCAAATAAATTCCATTTTATATGAAAATTTACTTATATACATATAGGGAAATTTTTTAATTCTTGTTTGGAAATGAAATGTGCTAGAACAAGAGATAAAATTTCCACAGGAAATAATATCTCAAATCTTAGCATATGATATATATTACATGTCGTCTAAGGATATTTTCTGTTTATATTATATATATATATACATGTAGACACTTATAAAAAATTTGTAAGTCGATTTTTTTTTAAAATATATATATATATATACAGTGATTAATAGCTTTTATACATGTAGACACTTATGAATAATTCATTCACCAGAGATTTTAATGGGCATTAAACGTAACATCGTTTCTTCTTCTAAATCTATAACTATAATTGCATTTTTTACACGTTTGTTCCTATATTTTTTCCAAAATAAATGATACGATTGATTTATTTATAAGTTTTTGGGAATAAAGACGGTGATAATGCTAACTTGTAAAAAAAATTATGTTTTTATAGCAACATGTAATATAAGGATTTTAAGTTGGATGGTATTCTGGTTACTGATAGACTAATTTGGATATGCAAAAATCACACAACACTAATTTATTTTTCTAATTATTGGCTTAAATAACTGTGACTGTTTTTGGTAAATTTGAATAAAATATTTTCCACGTCATAGATCACAATTAACAAGAATATCTACTGCTAAAAGATCGTAATCAGACCATCGATTGCTAAGTAAGATTTTAGGAGAGACTGCATTGAATCTGGTATTCCAACAATAGGGAAAATGCATGTATATTACACTGTTAGCTACGTTGAATTGACCCTATCGTCTGCATTATAAGTTCAAAGACACGATAAAATAAAATACTTAAAAATAATTAGAGATAGCAAATCAATGGACCAACAAAAACCCGAAATGATATGCTTTAAATCGGTCGAATAGATCGATTCAACTTTTCATGACGTGAATTTGGTATATCAAATTTTTAAAAATTTTGGGAATTTTCTTTCAATAGTTATCTTTGACTTTAATACTCTTGATTGAAAGTTGAAAAAAATGTAGACTTCCTATTAAGGCTATGAATGGGAACATGATTTTTTTAGTGTACGGCACACTTAAGTATATCATTTGCCTTTTAATTTCCATTCACAAAATTTTATATATTATAGTCAAAAAGTAAATGACACATAAGTGGTACAATTTTTGTTTATCTTTTAGTGAAAATGAAGGAAGAACCATAAGCGGTCCAATACACTAGAAAAATATGGAATATTATCTACTTTACATTTTTCAAGACATTTTTATTAATATATTTTTATTCAAAATCATTTTTTTTCATGTATAGGTATTCTTCTTTTCTCTGCTCTTGTGAACATACTCTCACCACTCTATAATAGAGTACTACACCTTTTCTCACGTTAAACAAAAAATACTACACATCTTTTTTTTTCCGTTTGAAAGGTACTTAATATTTTATTATGTTAATTAATGAAATTTGTTATTAACTTTAATTATATTATACATATTGTATTATATATACTGCTAATATAGATAACATAATTTTTTTATGTAAATAGTGTTTTAATTAATTACAATCATGTTTTACTTACTATTTGATTATAAGTGATTGTAGTTATAAAATTAGAAGAAACCTCCCTATAATAAATTCTATATATCTTAAACAAAATATAATTATGACAATGATAGTATTAATTTTATATATTATGCCTCATTTAAAAAAATTATAATATGTGCATGTGGAGTTTAAGTATGTTTAATAATATGGATGATTATGTCTAAACGATATGTTTGTTTGATATTAAAATTTATGTTTTCTAATATGATCCTTTAAATGATATGTATATGTTTTATAACAAGAAAAGTAGAATTTATCAATCGGGATAATTTTGTTTTATAGTATGAACGGTTGATTATATTAGTTAAATAGTTGTATGTATTATATTTAAATTTAAAATAAATATGGTAATACTGACAACATATAAATTTAGTAAAATTATATTTTCTTTTTAAAACATTAACCATATATTATAATATTAAATATTTCGTTATAGTAATTTGAATTTTTTTTTGGAGTTTTGTTAAAGTAATATGTATTTTGTTTCTAATGTAACAATTATAATTGTTTATGATTGTTGTAAATGATTAAACTAAGTTGCAATAAATTAATTTTAGTAATATTATTTTTTTTAGTAGATATGACATCAAATCGCCGAGAAAACATAAATTCTTTTTTGCAAGAAGATACAATTTCTCTTACGGAAACAGCAACACGGGTAAAATACTTGTTATTTATTGTTCTAATATTACTATCGTTAGAGTTTAAATTCATGACAATTTTTGAAATTTGTAGAATGAAGCTAATTTCAAATGGAATCCTACTACTGAAAGAAATTTTTTTGAGTTGTACGATCAAGAGATTGTCATGAATAATTACCGTTTAAAAGATCCTTTACCTCTTGGTAAACAATTCGTGGTTGAAAACTTTAACCAGGAGTTTGATCTATAACCTATAAGTTTTTTCAAAGAAAAACTTGATAACATGAAAAAAAACTACAAGAAGTATTTGGCTCTTATGGATTCAACCGGTATCGTGGTTGATCCCATTACCTCCGTGATTAACGCACCCGATTCATGGTGGAAAGATCGTGAAGTAAGTACTCTTAAGCTTAGTCAATTAAAATATACAAGATGTTTTATTAATTTTTTTTTTTGTATAGGTATGTAAAACTATACATTCATTTAAAAAAATGTCACAAAAAAACTGGGATATAATGCAACGCTGTTTCAGATTATACAATGTACAATCCCAATCACAACACTCTGTTAACCAGAGAAGAGAAGAGCTTGTTAACGAAGGCGCAACTAACAATGAAAACCACCTGTACCAAGGAGGATATGGCGATGAGATGCCAGACTATCAAGTTCCAGAGACAGAAGAGGACGAAGAAGTGTATCGTGTTAACACTGACGATGCAACACCCTTCGAACGATTTTACCCATGAAACTACGGACCATAGGTCTGCAACGGTTACTCCGGTCCAAATTCCTGCTTCGAGAGTTCAAAATCGAGGTAGAGGAAGACGAGGTACTACAATAGAAAGATCTGCTAGAAATTCACGTGTCTCACTTGGGAGTGGTTCACGCGGAAGTCGGAAAAAAAATCATTTGAGACGATCTTAACAAATACAATGACGGGCTTTAGGGAGTTTCAGCGCCAAAGTTTACAACAATTACGCCCAAATATGTTCGACCAAGAAGATTACAACAATTTTGATTTGGCTGTAAAGATATTTGAATCGATGGAGCTTCCGAGTGATACAAACTTTTATTGGGCTTGCATTCAAGCACTCAGAGAAGACGAATTCTGGCGTAAATATTTCATTGATAGAGCTGAAAATAGCTTTGAAGAGAAGATACAGTTTTTACAAGCTCTAACTGGTTTTACGAAAGATGATGAACGTGTGGGGAAACGCTTAAGTTCGGGTAAACCTTTTGGAAGTCCAAGTTCAGGCGGTTTTCATTCAAGTAGTCCATCTTCTGGTGGTAGTCCAAACTTCAGGTGGCCAATGGGGTCAAACTTTTGCTAACCAATGGGGTCATGGTCAACAGTGGGGTTCATCGCCAAATCCACAACAATGGGGTACACCACCAAATGCTCAACAATGGGGGTTCATCGCCAAATGCTCCACAATGGGGAACACCTCCAAGTGGGCAACACTGAAGTTCACCATTTATTGCTCCACACTGGGGTTCGTCCTTAAGTGGTCAACAATGGGGTTCATCGCCAAATGCTTCACAATGGATCCCTCCAACAAATGTTCAACGTGGATTTTTCCTGGGAACCCAAGACGAAACTACAACAAATTCTCAAGAAGGAGCTTGTGAACCACGAAGACGTAGAGCAGGAGGATTATTTAACATTTGGGGTAGCCAACGAAGACCTAATTTAAATGAACCTCATCAAAACGATTCCAACGAAGATGATTAGATTAGTAACTTGTGCGCTTTGTTAGTAATGGTTGTCTTGTTCTGCTTTATGCTCTAATAAAGTATTTTACTTATAATGTGTTTTGGTTCATGTAATTTTATTTCCTATCAATCTAATAAATTTGTGTTTTTTGTGTTCTCAAATGTCAGGCTTTTCGTAAATGTCAGTTACGGTCACAGAAAATTCAGTATCTTAGCTACGAAGAGAGAATTGAGTTGTGGAATTTGGAGAATGAGCAATTTGAAGAGTTAATAATCCAACCAGTATTGAGTTACTACAGTCGGTACTTTCGAAGAGGACCTATCCAAACAGATAATGGTTTGGGGTGGAGAAATATTTGGCGTCGATTACAAGAAGATCATGCTGCTTGTCTTCAGTTACTACGAATGTCACTTGGTTGTTTCCGAACATTGTGTGATACACTAGAGACTACGTATGGCTTACGACCAACATTTAATGTAAGCATTGAAGAGAGTGTGGCCATGTTTCTACGGATATGTGGACACAACGAAGTTCAAAGAGATGTTGGATTACGGTTTGGACAAACTCAAGAAACAGTGAAGAGGAAATTCTTTGAAGTGGTTAAAGCGACTGAGTTACTTGCATGTGATTATATCAAAACTCCAACAAACCATGAACTACGCAGGATTCCTGATCGACTACGAATGGATGGAAGATACTTTCCCTATTTTAGTGGATTTGTTGGAGCAATGGATGGGGTTCATGTACGTGCTAAGGTAAAACCTGAATTACAAGGAATGTATTGGAGTCGACATGATAGAACATCATTCAACATCATGGCAATATGTGATTTGGATATGTTGTTCACATATGTTTGGAATGGAGCACCAGGATCTTGTCATGATACAGCAGTTCTCGCGATGGTGCAAGAGAGTGATTCTGAATTTCCTGTGCCTCCGGCTGATAAGTATTATCTAGTTGATTCTGGCTATCCAAATAAACAAGGCTTCCTTGCTCCCTACCGGTCTTCACGGAACAAGGTTTTTCGATATCATATGTCACAATTCGACAATGCTAATTCTCCTCGAAATAAGCAGGAACTGTTTAATCGTTGGTATGCATCTTTACGTTCAGTTATTGAGAGGAAATTTGGAGTTTGGAAGAAAAAATGGAGGATTCTTTGTGAATTTCCTAGATATAATACTGATGTGCAAAAGAGATTGGTACTGGCTACCATGGGACTACATAATTTTATCAGAATTTCAAATTTTACAGATGATGATTTTGCAGAATCAATGGGACATACCGAAAATGATAACACAAATTCTCAGAGTGATTTAGGTGACATGGAAACAGTAGAGATAGCTGATGGAGATCTTATGGTGAACATCAGAGACAATATTGTAGAGACATTATGAGTAAATAAAAATAATCTATATTAAAGATTTTTGTTTTAACCAGTATATGGTGTATTTGAATTTATTTTCTATATAATGTTTAAAATATAACTATGAATAGTTATGTTAATTCTATTTATAATTTATATTTTTAAAATTTAAATAATTTTAGAAAATTTAGTTATGAAAATTACGAATTTTAAATTCTATATAAATTATAATAAATATGTACAGTGTTTTGGATCGCTTTTTATCCGCTTTCACCATTCAAACATACATTTTCGACCGCTAGATTCGCTCAATACGCATTTGTTCCGCTCGATCTGCTTGATCCGTTCCACCTGATACGCTTTCTCCATTCGGAGCCTAAATGTCCATGCAATTCTGATCAAGAATCAAGATATAATGAAAATAATACTCCTTCCATTTCAAAATAATTGTCATTTTAGAGTTTTTTACACAAATTAAGAAAACATATTAAAAGTCTATTTTACCCTTAATTAATATAATGTTTTATTTGATATAAATAATTAATGAGATTAAAGATAGAGATAAAAATGGAAAAATTAGTCATAAATATGCATTGAAATTGCAAAATGACAAGTAATATGAAACAAAAAATTAAAGCTAGAATGACAACTATTTTGAAACGGAGGGAGTATTAGTTTTAAAAAGTAATATTTTTTTGTGATAAACATATGTAGTTAATTGGTTTGCAATAGTGTCTTCATTTTATCATCATCTAAATTTGAATTCAAGATTTATATAATTCCACCAATTTTCTTTTCTACGGAGAGATCAATTCTACAAAAAAACTCTGATCGATTCTCACCAATTCTTTTTAGCGGAGAAAATGATTTTACCAATATATTCTTTTTCAGAGCGAATTGTTAACTCTGCCGCAAAAAGAAAGTTGCTCGTCGTACGAGCTATTAGTGAATTATTTGCATTATTTGGTCTTGAAATTATTTGAAGTATGTTTTCAGTTTTGAATCGATTTCGATGACTAGAGATTTCTCCGTAGGTGAAAGCTTTTCTGATTGCTCGGACAACTTTAGGAATAATTCCTCAGGCTATTGTTTTTACTTAGAGCAATTAGCATGTATAACCCATTTTCACCTTTTTCCACATTTTTCTCTAACTAATTGGTTTATATTATGAATTTTTTTTTTTGTTATTAACCAAATTGACTTTTTTTTTCTTTTTTTCTATCATCTCGATTTTGTGTTGTATGTTCTTTCCTCTTTCGTGATTTTAGTTAGTAATCCAATGTTTTTGAAAAACAAAAACAAAAAAAGATGGAAAAAAGACAATTCATGTAAAAAAAAAATAGCTATGTGAGTTGGGAGTTGGGACACGTTAACTCGTTAAGGGTTTGGTCTACATTTTCCTCGCACGAAAGGTTGTGTCGGTTTTTGGATGCATTTTTAATCACTTCTTTTTTCTTCACTATTTCAAAAGTATTTAAAAAGGTATTAAAAAAACTAAGACAGAAAATCCAAGACTTTGTTAGAATATAACGATAATTGGGACACGTTAACTCGCTAAGGGCTTAGACTTTATCAATGATGAAATAATTCACAAAGGTTTATCTTATTCCATAGCAATAAAATCTATAGCTAATATAATTTTTTCATATTTCCTATTGGTTCAAATTGGTGAGAAGTAAGACTTTGGTGCAAAACGTCAGCAACTTGTTCCTTCATAGAAATGTGCTCGCTTTTCTAAACATAATCACATACCCACATGACAATTATAGTTTCGATATGTTTGTGAAATACTTAATTAACTTGCGGATCGTACGATCCAATAACCAAATCATTATACATTTTTAGAAATACTTCTAAATATGTGTAAAATGAAGATGTAACAATCGTTCCATGATCCAAGTAGTGGTTGAAATGTTGGAGGTGAAACACCAAACACTAGAGGAGAGAGAAAAATTACTGATATTATACACAGCCGGTCCTGAGTATAAGTAAGGACGGTTTTGAGGGTGTACAACCGCACCTGGCCCAATTTTTATTTTTATAAATATCTTTTACAGACGAGGGCCCTAAATTTTGGAGAAAATTTTTTTATGGAAAAATGGCGACTGAAAAGTTTAGAAAAACTAGAAAATTAAGTTTAAAGAAAGAAGAAGGTGAACACGTGAATAATTTGTGAGCCTAAGCATGATTTTTGTTACTTTTTTATCTATTTTTATAATCTCATAATTTTAATATTTTATTTAGTTAGTGTAATAAGGCTCTGTTTTGTCGTTTAGCACATGACCATTATAAGTTTGGACCGCCGTGGGTACAAGTCTATGAACTATTGGCTTGGGGCCATTGAGTTTAAATACTTTTTAGGCGCCAACTATGGAAGAGATTAATTGGTTCATATAAGTCTTTGAATATGTGTAAGAGACTTTGAGTTCGAGACACTTCTAAAGGTTTTATTTCTCCATATTTTATTTTTAAGCAAAATAATATAATACAGAAAAGCAAACAGAGTAGTAATCCTACAAGTTGTTAAAGAACAAATCCTTTACTAGAAATAACTTTCAAAGGGAATCAAAACGATAAGAACAATCTCTGAAATTTGATAAACAAAACTTTTTTTTCTTGAAACAGACTTCGTAAGTCTGGTTTCAGAGCACGATAGCTCCCTCGGGGTGTTTGGGAGTTACAGGACTGAGGTCGTGATGGCGGATAATGACGATTCGGAGACAGATTGGCTGTAGAAGAAAAGAAAACCAACCAAGAGACGAGAGGAGAAGAGTGAAGAAGAATTTAGATCATAGATCTTAAACTCGAGATGGTTAGGTTTTTTTCTTTTTATAGGAGAAATACATACAATTCAATCAGAGTAAACCAAATGTGAAGAGGAGTGGACCAATACACAGTATCAAAAAAAAAAACAATTAGTGAAACATAACAAGAAAATGTGAAGTCTGACTAGTTCTCTTAACTTGGAGCTTTATCACTAACTTTTTGGGCAATCCAACCAAGCCCATCATGCAATCCTTCTCCAGTGACTGCACAACTTGCTTGAATATGCCAATCATGGTTCTTGATACTATGAAGGTTAAGTGCGTCCGTGATTTCAACAGGGCTCATAGCGTCTTTCAGGTCTTGTTTATTTGCAAACACAAGTATGACCGAGTTCTGAAGATCCTCGTGGCCGAGTAATCTGAAAAGCTCATCTTTCATTAAAGATATTCTTGCTCTGTCTGTGCTATCGATAACCACGATTACATATAGTATGTTGCCCACAATGTTCTCAGCCTATCTTGCCCACCAAGATCCCAGACCTGTTAAGACAAAAATTGTAAGAAGCAATGTGCATCAACTTAAGATTTGCAAAGCCGGAAACCGTAGGACAAATAGCAATGCAATAACATAAAAATGCCCAATTGAATTTGACCGTATACATGAAGGATACACAAATCCTTATCGAAACCATAAGAATTATGTCAATGTCAATAAGTTCAAAACTTTGAGCTTGTGAAGTTTATGATGACAGGAACAGAAACCGAGCATCCGATTCAACAGAAGAACACGTAAAAACAGTCGAATTTATGTAACAATTCAAACCTCCATTTCCATGTCCTTACAGTAAAACCAAGAATTCTTGAAACACGGATTTATATGTCAAGAAAGTTCAAAACTTTGAGCTTGTGAAGCAAGAACAGATACCAAGCATCCGATTCAACAAAAGATCACGTAGAAACAGTCGAATTTATGTTACAACTCAAACTTCCATTTCCATGTCCTTACACTAAAACCAAGAATTCTTGATACACAGATTTATATATCAAGAAAGTTCAAAACTTTGAACTTGCAAGATTTATATGTAAAATTATCAAATTTTGAATCTTTTTCCTTTCACTGTTTAGGAAAAAAATGATTCTTGCAAGACACCTTAAGATAAAGTTTTGATTTTGACCCGAATTGGAGATCTACGAGAGCGAGAATCAGATTATATTAAAAAAACGATCCAAAACTGTTCCTTGTTTAACCGACAAAAATTGACAAGAAAAATCAATCAAGAATCTGAGATCAAACCTGGATTAAAGCTTAAATAGTGGCGGTTGCTGTTTGCAACCGGCGATGTCTGGTTTGATCTGAATCGAAAAAAAAAAAAAAAAAAAAATCGAGTCCCGGAGAAAAAAATGTTGACCGTATACGCAAAGTTTCTTCTTTATGAATTTGATCGTATACTACACAAATCCTTATAAAAAAAATGTTGTATAAAATGAAAATTTTTACATGATAAAATAAAAAAAATATTTTCTTTTTTTTTAAATAATTTATTTTTTAAAGTTTTCATACATATTAAAAAAACATATTAAATTTTAACTAATTTTTTACTTTTAGATCTCATCGTTTTTAGTTTTTTTTTGCTTTTAGATCTCGTTGTTTTTAGAGTCTATCAAGTTTTCGTTATGGTTTCATTTAAGATTTGGTTTCAGATCTGTTCTCGGTTCGTGGATGAAGTTCGAAGGTATGGTCTTGTCTAGGTCTCCATCGGCGCTTAAGGAAGGGCTAGTGTTAGTTGTCGTTTGCGAGACTGTCAATTTGAATGGTTTTGTGGTCTCTTTCGGTGAAAGTTCCGATCAATTCCTTTTCGCAGCTTGCTTTCGTTTTCTATGTTGACTGGTTTTCTAGATCTGAAGTGTTTCCCCTCGACGATTTGTGTCTCGTTTATCAGTTTGCTTTGAACGATGCTTTCCCCGGGCTCGGTGTGTCCTTTAAGCTCTTGATCTCTGGTTAGTATATGGGTTTGCCTTCTCTCCTCCTTGTTTATTCATTGGCGAAGGTGTTGTGGAGTTGTTCATGTAACAGGTTGACTTCTCGTTGGTGTTGATGAAGATGTTATCGGGACAGTTTTTCCCCGTCCAATAGTTTAGTGCCCTTGCTCTCCGTATTTTCTGAATAATTCTTCTTGCATTTCAACAGCTTTCCCTCAATAATATTGGGTTGAGCCAGTGAAAAAGCCTCGGAGTGGTTTGGATTCTATTTGTTTATCTTTGTTGGTGGTCTTCTCTGCGTTAGTTTCAAATTGCTACAGTCATCCGTGTTGGCTTTATCCCTAGTCACGATCCGTGGAGGAAGTGATTTCTAAGATCTCTTCAGTTCTTGCGTTTCCCGTATTTCCATGTTGTGAATTTAGGTTCAGTGCTAGCCTCCCATTTCTACCATTTGTTTTAGTTGTATGCTCGCAGAGTTGGCTACGATTTGATTGGATTCTTCGTAGCTCGGGGTCTTGTTTTGGTCAAAAGATTTAAGTTGGATTTTCAGTTGTAGTTTTTGTCATGTCGTTCTTGTTGACATCGGCTTCGTATTTCATTCTCGTATTCCATCCTCGAATTTCACAGTTTAATACATAATATTTCAGATGACAAAAATGAGAGTTTTCACATATATTAAAAAAATACATTAAATTTTAACTATAAATGTATTATTTTTTTGGCTAAACAATTTTCTATAACTTTTAGCCAATAGTAATTCAATAAAATCAATTAATATGTCTTGAAATTCACAATTTATCTTCATTATTTAATAAAGATCTGCATAGAAAATGTGAGATATCAATCTTTAAAAAAAAAAAAAATTCCAGAACATCAAATATTAAGAAACGGAGGGAATACATTATTATTAAGATCAAAAGTGGTTAAAGTTTGGCGAATAAAGATTTCTATGAAAAAGAAACTAATGGCATCAATGAAAAACACTTATCAAACATGGATTTATATGTGATGATTGATAATATTGTTTATAAAATATTATATAAGTTTTTATGAGATTAGTCACATGAATTTTTTTTTTAATTTAACTCTATAATATTTTTGAACTATTTTTATGATTCAATTACACAATTAATATATACTTCTTCCGTTTGTTATTGAGTGATGTTTTAAAAGATTTTTTTTGTTTCAAATTAAATGACGTTTTCAAGTTTCTATGCAAAATTAATTGTAATTTTGGTGGACTGTTTAATTATGCATATTTATTTTTTAATTGTTAAAATATTTTAGGTAGATAAAATTGATTTTTTATTTTAGAAAACAATAAAAACTGAAATGATTTCTTAATTAGAGTCCATAAACTTTAAACATCTTGTTGTTACAAATAGAGGAAGTATTTATAATTCGTAAGAATATTTTTTCACTTATATATATAAGTCTCCATGATATGAATTGTGACATTGGAATGATGATATAAATTGATCTCTAATAATTTAAGAATCATATTTAAATAGTATTTCAAAATATTTTTGTAATTCAGCAAGTAACTAAATAAAGTTTAAATATATATATTAATAATATTTAATGTGTTTAACCGCGTATTTAACCCGGAACCTAATCTGTAACGCCCGTGAACCAAAAATTAGAGTTTTTGGGATGGGTATCGATCGACACCAACTTCGTATTGAACCCTAGGGCTTGTGTATAAAGTCGAGCAGCGGTGTGTTTGTCGCATTTTTGGGGAGAAAAACAGTGAATTTGAGTGGATTGAGAAAAGATAAGGGATCATTGTTGATTTTCTTGTGTTCTTGATCCTAAAAGCTTGAAATTGTGACTTGTGAGGCTCTAGAATCGAGTTTGGGTTGTGTTATTCGTGAAGAAAGAAGAAAATCCGGTTGTTGAGTGTTAGGAGCCTCTGATTTCGTGTGTTATTCGCTGTTCTTACTCCATTTCATTCCAGAATCAAGGTGAGTGTGTGACCATGGCTTATCTGGGTAATTGGAATGTTCATGATGCGTTTGCTTGAAAATTGGATTGATTTGATGATTGATGATTGCGTGTTTTGGGTGTTTTCGTGTTGTTGAGTGTATGTGTTAACGTTTCTGTGCAGAAGATCGATATGTTGCGTCCTGGAAATGAGCCATGAGAGGAGAGGCTCGTTTTCTTCGACACTGCGACGAGTGTCGATCGACACCAGTGTTGCTAGTGTTGGTCGACACTAGAAGGGTGTCGATCGACACCAGAGTCTGGAAACTCGAATTATCATGTCGTTCTGGTTGATTGAATTGTCTTGGTATTATGGTATTCCTTTAAGCCTGTGTGTATAGCCGGTAGATGGAATGATCGTCTCACTGAGTATTTGTGATAATACTCATGCATCTCTTTTAACCATGTGATGCAAGTAAAGAAAAGATGTGACCGTGGGATCATGGCTGTGAAGAGGAGATGATCTAGGGTCTCGTTTGTTGTTGCGTTTATGTATTGTTTAGAATTGCTAAATTGCTGGTTTAAGGAATTGTTCAAATTGGTTTTTGTTGGTTCGATGAATTATGGGATTTATTGGTTCATTTGTTTTGTTTAATGGGGTTTGATTTTCGCTGGTTGTTTGATGTATTAAATTTATTTTTGAGGATTATTATTTATGGGTATAATAATCTGATTTTAAAAAAATTGGGTAGAGTTGTTTCATAATCTAGTATCATAATAATACAGTACATAGTTATAAAAGAGGCGTACCGATAATTTGTATGGTGTTTCTAATTTTTGGTTGTTCTGTTCAAATACCTTTTGTATCTTAGCAATTTTCATGTCATGTTGTGTTTGAGAATAACTTTTGCTCTAGTGACTGTTGTCTTGAAGTTTTTGTTTGGGTTTTGACTTTTTAATTCCTTGCTTGTCCACAAGATTTCTAAAAGATCTTAAAGCTAGTTTCAGTTCAGGAAATGATCCCAAAAATGCAAGGTGTTTCTTTTTCTTGGTGAAACAATTGTATTGATCCATGTGCATATAATACATATATGGGGAAACTCTATGTTCTTTAATTGATTAATTTATTCTTAAGGATTAGTAAAACCAGAACCAAAACATGGTGCAATAAGAGTCTTAAGGTTGATTCAGTGACAAACTTGGTTATAAATCGAATGTCATATTATAAAAACATAATGTGCATGTGTAGTGCAGTGGATATTTTCAACCGGTTGGATCCAGAAGATCTGGTTCGGGCATGTGCAGTGGCAAAGCCTTGGAAACTAATTGGTAGATTTTGTTTTCTTTAATTCAACTTAGCTATGCTTATATGATATGTTATGTATTGTGATGAGATTTATCTTTGTTTGCTTCTCAATTTCATGATTAGATTATCTTTGTTTGCTTCTCAATTTTAGTGGAAGGTAACCATCTGCTCAGGACTACGTTTCAAAATACTGTGAAGCCAGCTTCCACAGTAACTTTTACTCAAGAACTTGGCGATTACGACATGTTACTTACTGTGATGGCACACTTAAAGGACAATCAATGCATAACTCAAGGCTTGGCTTCTTCTTCCACTCTTTCGGCACTTTGTATCTTCTTCCACTCTTTCGGTACTTTGTAGAATCGACAATACTCTATCTAAGACCAACCCCCCCCCCCCCAGAGTATTGTCGATTCAAGAATACTCAATGTTGTTTTCTTAATTACAGCCTAACGAACGGTTCGAGATTACACATCATTATGTGCATTTTTTTGTCCATTTACAAATTGCAGCCTAACGAACGGTTCGAGATTGCACATCATAATGTGCATTTTTTTTTGTCCATACAAATTGCATTTTGAAGAAGTGTTGATGTGAGATATTGTCAAAACCTTGTGAAATTGTAAAAAGGTTTTCTTGTTTGTTTCGTTTAGAGGCAATGCCAATTTATAGTGGTTACAACATTGACCTAGTATCGACTTAATACAAACCATGGGCTTAGCCCGTTATAGACCCAATACCTCCCCTCAAGGTGGAGTGTGGAGGTTACAAACACCCAACTTGGTAAAAAAGGCTTCAAACTCTCGACGCCCTAATGCTTTCGTCATGATGTCTGCAAGTTGAGATGTTGTAGACACATGTTTGGTTGAAATGGTTCCACGAATAATCTCGTCCCGAATGAAATGACAATATTTGTCAATGTGTTTAGTGCGAGCATGGAAGACTGGATTCGCTGCGATTTTAATAGCCGACAAGCTATCAGAGTGAACCACAGTGGGAGATGTACATTGGATACCAAACGACGGAAGTAACTCGCGTAACCAGAGAATTTCACAAAGAGTATCAACCATAGCCCGATATTCGGCTTCAGCCGATGATAAAGCCACGACATCCTGTTTCCGTGTTTTCCAAGATAACGGTGAACCACCAAGTTGTATAAACCATCCAGTAAGAGACCGACGAGTAAGTGGACAAGACGCCCAATCAGAATCACACCAAGCAGTAAGTGTCAATTCTGTGTTGGAACGAAGCAAAATACCCTGACCAGGACTGTTTTTTAGATAACAAACCACTCGCAAGGCTGCTTCCCAGTGATCAGCCTTAGAAGCATTCATGAATTGGGAGAGGATGTGAATTACATAAGACAACTCCGGACGTGTAACCCCAAGATAAATAAGACGACCAATCAGGCGATGATACTTAGAAGGATCGGGAATAGTATCACCTTTGGCGAGCGCAAGTTTATGATTTTGCTCAAGAGGAAATGAAGTCGGTTTAACGCCAAGAAGTCCTGTTTCAGTGATGATATCGATAGCATACTTACGTTGACACAAATATATACCACTCGGACTTCGAGCAACCTCTATACCCAGAAAGTAGCGCAACACACCAAGGTCTTTCATGCGGAAACATGAGCTCAAATATTTCTTGAATTCACAAATGACATCAACACTATTGCCCGTAATAATAAGATCATTGACATAAACTAAAACATGAATCCGAATCCCTGCATTCTCGAATGTGAATAAAGAGTAATCAGAACCATTTTGCTCGAAGCCATACTCTATCAAAGTCGAGCTTAACTTTGCGAACCAACAGCGAGGAGCTTGTTTGAGGCCATATAACGATTTATGAAGACGACACACCTTATTTTTGGCATCCGCACGAAAACCAGGAGGTAACTGCATGTAGACTTCTTCATCCAAATCCCCATGAAGAAACGCATTATGGACGTCCATTTGGTGAACCTCCCAGTCTAGGGAAACTACTTGTTGGAGAAACGCCCATACCGTGATCATCTTAGCTACCGGAGCAAATGTTTCGTTGTAGTCGATCCCTTCTTTTTGATTGTTTCCAAGAATAACGAGCCGAGCTTTATGTCATTCTAGATCAACATCGGCTCTAAATTTCAGACGGAAAACCCATTTACAGCCAAGGGCTTTCTTGCCTGGTGGAAGATCAACAATCGAGAATGTACCAGCATCTTGGAGTGAGATGATCTCATCTTTTACAGCAAATCTCCAATTTTCATCAAGTATAGCTTCATTGTAGTGTTTGGGCTCAATCCCAGACGTAATAGCCAAAATATAAGCCTAATAGTTTTTGGAGAATTGAGAGCTGGAGACATAGTTATCGAGTGGATAAGGTGTTGCAGAAGGAGAAGGCTCGTGAAGTAGGGTAGTGATATAATCAGCGAGCTTGATTGGTGGATTCTTCTTGCGTTTACCACGGCCTAGAGTTTCTGGTTCATCAGATGTATCAGCCGGTGAAGACGAGACGACTGTTTTCGAAGGAGGCAATGATGACAAATCGGAAAGAGGAGAAGGGCCTGCGGGCAGTGGATCAATAGCATCCGACATAGGAGGTGAAGACACAACAGTCTCAAGATCATCATCAAGAACAGAAGACCCGAAGGGCCTTGTAGTATCAAGAACTTCGTTAGGGATGAATATTTCTGAAATGTCAACATCTTCTTCATCGACAACCCGTGATGGTGCAGGCAAAGAGGGAGACACTATAATCGGAGCTATCTCTTGGAATGGAAAAGACTTTTCATGGAAAATTACATCCCTTGAGACGGAGATAGTTCGAGTGTCAAGATTATATACTCGCCAACCTTTCTTTGCAAATGGGTAACCGAGAAAGACTAATTTCTGACTACGAGCCGCAAATTTGTCACCGCCATGTTTTTGGTTGTGGACATAGCAAAGACATCCAAAAACCCGTAAGTGATTCATCGGTGGAGGTCGGTTGTATACAAGTTCAAATGGAGTCTTTCCATTTAGTAATTTCGATGGAGTTCGATTTATTAAATACCCTGCAGCGAGTGCGCAATAACCCCAAAACTCTATTGGTAGGTGAGCTTGAAATCGAAGAGCATGTGCAACGTTAAGAATATGCCGATGTTTTCTTTCTACTCGGCCATTTTGCTGAGGCGTACCGACACATGATGTTTCATGAATGATGCCTAGTTGTGCGAAGAAAGAGGACAAAGTCACAAATTCAGAACCGTTATCACTCCTTACGGTTTTGACTTGAACCGAAAATTGTCGTGTGACAAGAGCAAGAAAATTCTTGAGATGTTGTGGTGCTTCTTGTTTTGATTTTAGTAAATAAATCCAAACTCCCCGAGGAAAATCATCGACAACCGTGAGAAAGTATCTAGAACCACATATAGCTGTTTTCCGGTATGGACCCCAAAGATCGCAGTGAATCATTTCAAACGCAAAACTTGTCTTATGATTACTCAAAGGAAATGAATCTCTAGTATGTTTAGCACGAATACAAATATCACACTCCTTTGAGTCAAAATCATGCTTATTACTAAAATCAATAAAATCCAACATCTCCAAAGCTTTAGAAGACGGATGTCCCAAACGCCGATGCCAAACTGCAACTGGTAATGAATCTATGTTTTGCACCGCCGCTGAAAACTCAAATCCTCTAAAAAAATATAGTCCTTTACTCTACTCACCCGCTCCAATCAGCATCCTCGTGATGCGGTCCTGAATAACACATAGTCGATCAGTAATCTGAAACACACAACCATTCTCTCGAGTCAACTGTGAAACTGAAATTAGATGACACTGTAATCCATCGACAAAAAACACGTTCTGAAGAGTGAGAGATGATCCAAGGTACACCCGACCATGTTTAGTAGATGTTGTTAAACGACCATCCGGAAGTTTAATCAAAACCAGAGCCATATCACAAACGTCAAGCAAATATTCAAGAGTTCCCGTCATATGATTTGACGCACCCGTATCAATGATCCAAGATTCAATAAAGAGCTTACCGGTAAGACGTGTGTTGGAACGCGGTTTTCTTTCACCAAGCATCTGAATTAATGTCTTCCATTGATCGTCACTAAGACCGCTAATTCCAACTCAATCCGCGTCGGTAAGAGGTGAGTAAGTTCCAATATTGTGAGCATGCATATGATTGACTTGATTTGAAGCTGACGGCTTGCTCTTAGTCGATCCATGAGAAGTAGTAATTGAACCATGAGATGCGCCGTTTGTGACTAAATTTCCACGAGATAAGTTTCCCTTTGATTGAGTTCGTGGGTTGTCTTCCCACCAAGGAGGATAACCGATTTTCTTGAAGCAGTTTTCGGCTAAGTGACCCGTACAACCACACAAAGTGCAAGTGATCGATAACCCTCTGTTTTGAGAGAAATTTTGCTGACCCGAAGCAGTTTGAACTGCGAAGCTAACTCCGTCAGCTCTTTCTTCATGCATTCGACCTAGAAGCTTTGATTCTTCGTCCTGAGAGAGAGCATTATATGCTTCTTCTAGTGTTCACAAAGGGACCCGAGAAAGCAAAGCAGATTTTACTTGGCCATACTTTGTTTCATCGAGACCCATAAGAAATTGATGAAGTTTATCCTCTTCTCGTTCCTTTCGAACCTCTTCCATGGTCTTGGCTTGTTGAAAATCCGCAAGACTTCTCCATAATTGAGTGAGTTTTCCATAGTAAGCTTCGATAGCTAATCCTTTCTGTCGACATGTAGCCAATTTTGTTTGGAGGCGTTGAACTCGTTGGCCATTCTTCAAATCAAATCGTTTTTGAATATGCATCCAGAGTTCGTGAGAATCATCGATATGAGCCATAGAGGTAGAGAGATTGTCATCGAGTGTAAGCTTCATCCACAAGACTACAAGAGCGTTATTTGCAATCCAATCTTCATAGTCCTCAGATGCTTCTTCTGGTTGAGGTATAGAACCATCTGCGAAACCGAATTTCTCTCTGGCTTTGAGAGCCAACCGCAAGTTTGTAGCCCATTCATCGTAGTTAGGACCACGCAACAAGGGTTTGGAGATTAGAGTGCTCGGATTATCACCTGAGGAGAGATCATAAGGCGAAATTGTGCGCCGAGTTTCTACGCGTGCTGGTGTTTTGGCAGTAACCATAGCTGAATCCGTGTTCGACATTTGAAGAGGTAAGATCGAAAACTAGATCAACAAGAAAAACGGAAGCTAATTGTGAAGATCGTGAACCAAAACCCGGTAGTAGTTAGGGTTTTAAGGCTCTGATACCATGTCAAAACCTTGTGAAGTTGTAAAAAGGTTTTCTTGTTTGTTTCGTTTAGAGGCAATGCCAATTTATAGTGGTTACAACATTGACCTAGTATCGGCTCAATACAAATCATGGGCTTAGCCCGATATAGATCCAATAGATATTAATGGTTTAGACCTGTTTGAAGAAGTGTTTATGCGAGAGGTTCGTCAATGCCCAATAGCTGCATGGATTCCCTATATGTTGGCAATACCAATCCCTCGAGCCCCGTGTGAGTGCCATAGTTAGTTACGCCATATATATTCTTTTTGCGCCTTTAATCCATTTTTCACTGTATTGTCGATGAGCTTTACTAGTCTCTGTTAGTGGTGATGGTTGTTCACTGTTCCTTCTCATGTTTCTTTCTCTCCATATATACGATAGTTTGAAAAATATATCGCATAGCAAAGAGAGAAATATAATCATGAGTAGTATCAGAAACGTATGTGAGGGTCTCGTTAATCAGCCGAGTAGTTTGTTTCATGATTCCTCGAGTGAGAACCTTACACACTTCACATGAGAACTCACAAGTAAAGAAAATATGGTTTCGTGTCTCCAAAGTGTGTCTGCAAAAGATTACCAGTTTTTAATCACAATAAAACATGGTAAGGCTTCTACGATTTTCTTTATTCGTTTGGTAGTTTCGCTTCTATTATGTTTAGTTATTTTCAGCTATTAAATATTTGTTGGACATACATTTTCTCTATTTTGGTCTTTGTAAACTTTACATCTTTACTTCATTGGAGATTAAATCTAAATGAATTTCAGTTAGGCCAAAAAATCACAATAAACATAATCTTGTTCAAACATGTAGTGATTACCGAACAATCGAACTACCTAATAAAATTTTGGACGTATATAATAGCAAAATTTTCTCTCTATCTAAAGTGTTCACATAAGCAAAACAATTTTTTATAATAAATTTTATTTTAATGTTTCATTTAATTCATGTTTATGTATATTTATTGTTACTTATAACTACTAAAATTTATAATTCAATAAAATACGAAAAATAAATAAATAAACGACTAAAAGTTATATATTCAAAATTATTTGAGTATTTTAATATTGTAAATATAAATTACAACAAGAAATATATTTTATTTTAGAGCAATAAAAACAATATGAGTTTATGATAATGATATGCTCAAATTTGCCCTGAGCTACTCTCTCAAATTAAGAGATCGATGTAATACTTAGGGGTCGAATCCACAGGGAATCAATTCACACAATCGACTAAAGAATTCAAATTTTGCTAAGTAAATAGTGGTGAATGAAATAGAAACAGCAAAGTAAACAAGTGAATGATGATAAAGATTCTAGTAATCAATTGGACAAAAAGTTAGGCTATAGGTAATTCGCAGGAATGAATCGAAATACGGTTGTGTCGATCAACACAGATGTCCGTGTCGATCGACACGAGGATAAAAAACAGTTAGGATTTTATTAAGAACGGTTCTAGAACTCAAACACGAATATAAAACCAATCAACTTTCGTTGCAAAGATTATCTATGACTAAATCCCTAAATTCCAAATTTCTTTGCAAATTCAGTGAATAAAGACAAGCATTAAATTCAGGTTCGATTAGTTCACAAAATTACTAAGCCAAATTTCTTTGCGAATAGATAATTTTTCTCATCTAAGATTATGTCAGGTTGTTAATAATACTTTCGCATCTATTAAAGCAACCTAGGATATCCAATTTCAGTTGATCAATCCTAAAATCAGAGTTAAACAATCTAGATGAAGAACATAAAGATAAATCCTAACAGATTTTCAATCCTATCAATTTCTCATCAAACCCTTGAATTACCCTAAACCTAACAAGCAAACTACTCATACATAGATGCAGTAAACATTATGAATGAATAAAATTGCATAAAAAAATAAACTTAGAGATACAAAGGTTTGAAATCTGAAGGTCTGGAAGTCCCGAAATCTCTCCTAAAGCTCTCCTCTCTCCCCAGTCTCAATTAAAAACTAGATAAAAACATAAAAGCCTAAGGAAAAACTATATATAAAGTGTAAAATTCGGATTGGGCTTCTTGTACAACTTCTGGGCTTTTTGGGCAAAAATGGAATTTCCTCAAAACTTGTAATCTTCTCGTGTTAGACGGGAATGTCGATCAACACACAAGGTCGTGTCGATCGACACAGCCTTGAAAACTCGATTCCGACTTGATCACTTCGGCTCTTCTTTCCTCGATGCTCCAAAATGCTCCAAAAGCTCTCATTAAGCTCCAATCGTCCATTAACCTACAAAGACTCAAAAAGACTCGAAAAATACCAAAAAGACTCTATGAAAAGGACTTATATCATGGTAAAAAACGGGTAAAAACCATGATATATCAACTCCCCCAGACTTAGCATTTGCTTGCCCTCAAGCAAAACATACACCAAGAATGTGAAAGGGGTTTAAAAACGCAAAAACTTACCTTCCCTTGGAGTACTGGACCGAACCCTTTCAACAAGTAATCCACATAATGCAAAACCAACTCAAAAACAGACCACCATGTACTTCTGCATAAACATTCGCAGCCTCCCAAATTCATCCACGACTTATCAACATAACCCGCTAGTCCTCATTGCTGGGTCTCGTCCCAGATCTCAATGCCAAGAACCTTCTAGACTCATTCCCATACTATACCATGACTAGTGAATCATACAACCTTTGGTACTCTTTCTCTCCCCTGGACTTATTCGATTCAGAAACTCAAAAATAGTGCTTTCACTACTATTGTTCCTTGTGAGGAGACAGGTTCGTGAGATCGCTCGTCCTCTACATCTGTTCTAAGGGACTCAGACTGCTGCTTTTGAGCTCCAGGTGATCACCTCTTGAGTACTGACTCACTGTAATTTCATTTCCTCATCTTATACTCAAGAACTATCATATCACCCCAAATCATTCATTTTATTTATTTATTTATTTATTTATTGAATGAATAAAGGAGAGGAATACCATTATTTTCAACAGAGATTGCACTTGTCAGGTATGAATGAGGAATTAAGCTCTATGAACATAAATCACCGAGGAGACCGCATAATTAGCTCGAACTTGGCGGATTATGCTGGAAGTAACAGATGTCTCTAGTTAACTGGTCAGCCTTAGGATTTCCCATTAGTCTGCCTTCGAAATTGATCCTGGAAAAATGGTCACACAATTGAAAGAGACAATCCACTAAACCAAAAGAAGGATCATTGTTTCCAACAGACTATTTTGACTCAATAAAACGTTTTGGACTGACTTTCAAAAACAAACACAAAGTTAGTAACTACCTCCCCCAGACTTAAACAACACTGTCCCTGGTGTTATCAAGCCTAGAGTTGGTGAAAGAACTAGAAAAGAAAAAGAAAACTCCAATTGAAAACAACGAGAACTTACCTGTTGTAGGGTGTGTCGATCGACACACTGTTGTTTCCTCGTCTCGTCTTTTTTTTTTATGAGATAAATAAACCTGAAACACTTAGACTAAAACTAAAAGTTAGTAAACAAAGGGAAAAATAAAACAAAAATAAGTAGACTTACCAGTGGGTTGCCTCCCACTAAGCGCTTGTTTTCAGTCATTAGCTTGACTGTGTCAGGCTCAGGCTTTTGGTGGATCTTTGAGGGGTCTTATGTCTCCCTCATCCGTTGATAACCTTGCGTTTGATCGCCCTCCACCTCCAGACTTCCAAGGACCAACACCAGGGAAAAGCTTAATGGTGTTTTGCAGCATCTCTTGAAAAACTACCTCTCCTTTCTCACTTAACTCTAAGGGGATGATGATTCTGAACTTGGAAAAAGGTTTGGTTGTCTTTTTGCGCTTCACCTTGCAGGCAGTCAAGTCTCCATTAGATCTCAAAGATGGTGAAGTCAAAAGTGGGGCACATTGGATCTTCTTCGTGTTATCTCCAAGGTCTGAACTCCGCTTTCCTCCATTTGTAACAGTCATACAAGAATTCTCCTTGACATAAACTGCGGGGTAGAAGACATCCTTGTTGATCTTAGAGAAGGAGATTCTCTGATTGGGAAAATCCACAATCGCACCTATAGTAGCAAGGAATGATGACACAAGAATCAATGGTTTCTCGCTGTCCTTCTTCGTCTCCATGATGTGAAAATCCACTAGAACTAGACAATCTCCTACTTGAAGCATCAAGTCAAGAATGAACCCTTTCGAAAATGTTGAAGAATAGTCAGCGAGCTCGAGAGACATCTTCGAAGGCTGCAAATCCTTAATCCCCAGCTTCCTTGCAACAGACTGAGACATGATATTCACATTAGCTCCAGTGTCACAGAGAATTCTTAAATTCCATACCTTTGATTGAGCAAGGAACAATGAACATCCCTGGATTCGGTATCTTAGTCAACTTCCTCAGCGGTGGTTGAGCATGTCTCCCTTTTTCCTCTGGTGATTTGACACTAAAAGCATGTGGATATGGAATCTTGGGCTGGTAGACTCTTTCCTCTGATTTGGATGAAGGTTTTGACGCATCTGGGTAGAACTGGGACCCGTGTCGATTGACATTGTCCTTGTGTCGATCGACATGAGTTTTCTGTGTGAACCTCGTGTCAAGCTTTGTGTCGATCGCGGTCGATGCAAGTCCGATTTCGTAGATATCTTCAAGGTGTGTCGATCAACACACTCCATCTATGTCGATCGACACAGGTTCAACAGATTCCAAGTTCGAGTTTTCTTCAAGCTCCACAAATTTTTCCTCATCTAGACCCTTTTCAGCAGCTGGAAACACCTCTTTTTCACTCTCCAAAGTGATAGCATTGACGTGTAGTCTCGAATTCATGTCAGTCTTTTTCGGAAGAAAACCTTCTTGCCTCTTAATTGACTCCGCGGTTTGAGCAACTTGAATATCCAGCTTCTTGACATGGGCGTTCAAAGCTTCGAACTTCCCATTCAGATCTTGGTACATGGCATCCATCTTCCCATTGAAGCTCACAGTCATCTTCTGTTGACCTTCCAAGAGCTGCATTAGCATAGATTTCATCTCGCTACTCTCTGATGAATGAGCAGGTGGTGTCTAATGAGAAGAAGAACCGTAGTTCCTAGTATAATTGCTCTGGAAAAGCTTCTGATAGTCGTTCTTCTGATACCCTTGTTGATTACCATACCTCTGACCCTGAAAACCAGCTCCACCAACGTAGTTGTAATCTTTTTCATCCTGCTCTTCCTCTGGAATGAAAGTCTCTACCTCTTGAGCAAACTGAACAGTCTTCTTTCCCACTAGAAGATTATGCACAGAATCCAGCTTAGCCTTAACCTCTGCAATTTGGCTTCCATCCATGTTCCCACCAAGCTTCTTCCTCTCGAAGTCTGCGTTCTTGGTACTATTGCTAGAAGCCAAGTTATCAATAAGAATCAGTGCATCCTCTAGATATCTGGTGTTGAAGTTCCCATTGCTAGCAGAATCCAGAGCCATCTGATACCTCCAATCAATACCTCTGAAGAATATGCCCAATAACTGAACGTCGCTGAAACAGTGATGAGGACAATCTCTCTGGTAGGACTTGAATCTCCCCTATGAAGCCTTGAATGCCTCAGTCGGTCCTTGCTTGAAAGTAGAGATCTTGGTCCTCAGATCCTCGGATCTCGCCTCATCAAAGAAGTTGCTGAGGAAAGCATTTTTGGTGTCCTCCCAAGTAGTCAGCGATCCCGGCTCCAGCTGCTTCAACCAGTAGGCTGCTTTTCCACTAAGAGAGTAGGGGAAAAGCTTGCAGTAGAGGTAGTCGCTAGAGACTCCATTAGCCTTGATGCTAGATGCTAAGTCCTCAAACCTCTCGATGTGGTCCATGGGGTGCTCAGAGGAAAGACCATGAAATGGGTGCTGAGCCACAAGTGAGAAGAAAACAAGCTTCAACTCAAAATCGCTCCTCTGGAATGCAGGAGGGCGAATTGCAGCCCTATTAGCGTAGAACTCATATGGCCTATTGTACTCTCCCAGAGTACGCCCACGCCCAGCCGGCTCTTGGCAATGCATAACATGCTGCTCTTCCACAATCACAACCCCATTCTCATCTAACCTCTGACCCTGAGCATTACGTCTACGACCCTCACTATCCTGAAGAAACCCATCTTCACCTCTAATAAGAACTAACGGATTCATGTTGGCTGCCTTTCTTGTTGCTCAGTTAGCTTGCTCCAACTTTCCAATCTCAAGGTTGAGATCAACTAGCTCTTCGTTCTGGTTGCTTCTGGTAACGCGATTAGGCATAAACCTGAAACACACAAGATAAAAAGAAAATAACAAGTAAGTAACAAATTAAAAAAAAAAACTTAGACAAAATTCTAGTATCAAAAATCGAATGGTGATTTTGATTCCCGGGCAACGGCGCCAAAATTTGATATGCTCAAATTTGCCCTGAGCTACTCTCTCAAATTAAGAGATCGATGTAATACTTAGGGGTCGAATCCACAGGGAATCAATTCACACAATCGACTAAAGAATTCAAATTTTGCTAAGTAAATAGTGGTGAATGAAATAAAAACAGCAAAGTAAATAAGTGAATGATGATAAAGGTTCTAGTAATCAATTGGACAAAAAGTTAGGCTGTGGGTAATTCACAGGAATGAATCGAAATACGGCTGTGTCGATCAACACAGATGTTCGTGTCGATCGACACGAGGATAAAAAACGGTTAGGATTTTATTAAGAACGGTTCTAGAACTCAAACACGAATATAAAACCAATCAAGTTTAGTTGCAAAGATTATCTATGACTAAATCCCTACATTCCAAATTTCTTTGCAAATTCAGTGAATAAAGACAAGCATTAAGTTAAGGTTCGATTAGTTCACAAAATTATTAAGCCAAATTTCTTTGCGAATAGATAATTTTGCTCATCTAAGATTATGTCAGGTTGTTAATAATACTTTCGCATCTATTAAAGCAACCTAGGATATCCAATTTCAGTTGATCAATCCTAAAATCAGAGTTAAAACAATCTAAATGAAGAACATAAAGATAAATCCTAACAGATTTTCAATCCTATCAATTTCTCATCAAACCCTTGAATTACCCTAAACCTAACAAGCAAACTACTCATACATAGATGTAGTAAACATTATGAATGAATAAAATTGCATAAAAAGATAGAGTTAGAGATACAAAGGTTTGAAATCTGAAGGTCTGGAAGTCCCGAAATCTCTCCTAAAGCTCTCCTCTCTCCCCAGTCTCAATTAAAAACTAGATAAAAACATAAAACCCTAAGGAAAAACTATATATAAAGTGTAAAATTCGGATTGGGCTTCTTGTACAACTTCTGGGGTTTTTGGGCAAAAACGGAATTTCCTCAAAACTTGTAATCTTCTCGTGTTAGACGAGAATGTCGATCGACACACAAGGTCGTGTCGATCGACACAGCCTTGAAAACTTGACTCCGACTTGATCACTTCGGCTCTTCTTTCCTCGATGCTCCAAAATGCTCAAAAGCTCTCATTAAGCTCCAATCGTCTATTAACCTACAAAGACTCAAAAAGACTCGAAAAATACCAAAAAGACTCTATGAAAAGGGCTTATATCATGGTAAAAAATGGGTAAAAACCATGATATATCAGATAAGTTGATAATGATAAATGTTTACATATTCAATTTCAGAATTGTAATATGTAAAATAAATATAAATATATATAAAAATATATATATAGATAAATGACATAAAAAAAAGACTAAATGATTTGAGTGTCAAACGATTATTGAGAAGCTAGAGATCTGAAGAGAAAGAAGATATATCATTTCACTAAAAAGTTATTGAACTATCTCACTAAAATATAATAAAATAAGGTGATAATTTGTAACATACCTTTTTTATTCAAAATGTTATATTTGAATTTTATGAAAGTATCAAAGAAAAATTTGAAAGTGTTATAATACCATTACTTTAAATATATAAGAGGTATAATTTTTTTCACATAACAAGTAAAAAATTAATGATAACTTTATTCATAAATTGTACAACAAAGCATACAAAGAATGATATATGAACTTTATAGTATATCACATGTGAAAATGTAATTTTACACAAAGATATTTGATAAATCTACATCTGAATCAAATGCTTTCGAACAAAAAAAGTCTAGGAAACAAAATTATTTGAAATTTTTTTTAAAAAAATTTAGATTGTGCATATTGTTTTAACAATATTACTATGTGGTATCCATCATTTCAACACCACTATTTTAACATAATGAAAATTATTGATAAAAATTATAGTAAATATATACATATATATATATATATATATTTATAATTTAAGAAAATAACGAAAACATAAAAGTAAATAACTAAATCAAAATTTTGTTATTAAACTTAATAAAATTGTAAAACAAAAAATCGCGCATCGCACTAGTCAATTCTAGTTTTATAAATAAGAGGTTAATCTCCACACATGAAAAAATTGTTTACAATCATCAAGCTAGAATCCGAATGCAAAAGCTCTCACAATACTCAAACGAGTGATGAAAAAGAAAGAGATAGTTGAGGATGAGAAGCTTAAAAAGCTTATCTCGAAAAACCAATCTTCAAGCTCAATCGTGATTCCTTTTGAGTTGATAAAGAAGATGAGCACTTGTGGGTCGTATAATATATTCAGTGTCACGGACCTGAAATTACAACAGCTAAAGGAGCTTTTTCGAATAGTCTCTCGACAATAAAAGTCGAGATAACATAGATGCGGCCCGCTGTATGATCTTGAAGCAGAAACAGCATCAATAAAAGAGAGTCTTCTCTGGCTTTGAACATGAGTGGAGTGAGATCCCAAAAAGAGACAACAAAAGAGCCTTGAAGGAGAACATTAATTTCATCCTTTGAATGGCCACTTCTCTTGCACATCTTCTCCTTGTAATGAAACTTTTCTTACCTGAAAAGGAGACTAGAAAATACGAACAACTCCACAAAGGAGTAAACATGACAAAAAAGACTGTCCAAACATACACATACCAAACACAATACGTGGGATGTTGAAACACAAAAATTCTTTTGAGAATAAAACCACAAAGGATGAGACTTTATCAAAGATAGTAAAACTGATTTCAACTTGAAACGATCCAACCCGTAAATTTAAAAAAATTTCCCTTCCGGATTACTATTATCACAAATAGTAATCCTCAACGGGTCAACAACACAACTGCGGAACAATACGAGCAATAACCAATAACAACATTCAATAATCCCACACTTATTGAACACTAACAATACCAAGTCAATCCCATAACAACAATCCAAATCAACCATAAACCATAATCCAAATAACATCACAAGTCAATAACAATCCAACACGTTCCAGAATTACTAACACTCTAGCAATCCTACAATAACGAGCAGACAATCAAATCCCTAGACCATCTCCTCTTCCTCGCCTTGATCCCATGATCACACCTTGTCTTTACCTGCATCACATGGTTATACGAGATGCGTGAGTATTATCATAAATACTCAGTGAGACGGACGTCCTTCCCTGTCAGCTTCGTCATCGGCTGCGCCATACTCGCAAAACCCTTGACAAACCTCCGATAATAACCTGCCAACCCGAGAAAACTCCGAATCTCGATGGCATTCCTTGGTCTATGCCACCCTCTTATAGCCTCTATCTTAGCCAGATCCACAGAAACTCCCTCTGCAAACACTACATGGCTAAGGAAGCTCATCTCTCGCTGCCAGAAGCTGCACTTGCTCAACTTCGTGTACAGCTTCTGCTCCCGAAGCTTCTCCAGAACTGCTCTCAAATGCATCTCATGCTCCTCCGAACTCCTCGAATACACCAAAATATCATCAATGAAGATGATCACAAACATATCCAGATACTCCTGGAACACCCCATTCATCAACCTCATGAACGCGGCTGGCGCATTCGTCAACCCAAAAGGCATCACTACGAACTCATAATGCCCATATCTCGTCCTGAATGCAGTCTTCCTAACGTATGCCTCGTCGATAGGGATTTGATTGTAACCCGAAGCCAAATCGATCTTAAAGAACCAGGTAGCCCCTCGCAGCTGGTCCAACAACTCGTCGATGCGCGGCAGAGGATACCTGTTCTTCAAAGTGACCCAGTTAAGTCCCCGGTAATCGATGCACAACTGGAAACTCCCATCCTTCTTCTTCACAAACAACACCAGCGCTCCCCACGGTGAAACACTAGGTCGTATAAATCCCTTACCCAACAAATCATCCAGCTGCTTCTTCGGCGCTGCCATCTCTGCTGGAACCATGCGGTAAGACGCCTTGGATATTGGAGCGTCCAAGGCTCTAACTCAATCGTGAAAGGATCATACCGAGACGGTGGTAATCCTTGCAACGACTGAAAAAAACATCCGGGAAGTCCTGAACAACTCGAATATCCCCAACTGCGACCTCTCTCACAGACTCTGTCATCACTATCTTCGCCAAATACGCCTCGCAGCCCTTCTCAATCAGCTGGTCAGCCTGAATCACCGAAATCATCAAACTCCCGGAAGTCAGCCTCACCCCCTGGTAAACCAACCTCCCCGCCTCTTGCTCAAACACCATTCAGCCCCGACGACAATCCAGATGGACTCTGTACTGATCCAACCAATCCATCCCGAGAATGACGTCGTACAACTCCACTGGACTAATGATCAAATCTGTGGGCATTAACTCTCCCGCCACCAGAACATCCACACCACGAGCCCGCCCATAAGTAGCTAACGACTTGCCACCAGCAACCCTCACCACTCCCGGCTGCTCACCGGAATTGCTCTGGATACCGCTCGTCTCTGCACACTCCGGAGTAATGAAGCTATTCGTAGCTCCAGATTCGAACAGCAAATGCGACTCACACCCGCCTACAACTAAGGTCCCTGCACAAATTCTATGTGCTTAAGAAGCCTAACACTCTAGCACAGTCTCACAATTTCCAAACAGACAAACAATTCAAATGCCAACGAATTTAAAAAGTCGAGTTCGGAATTACCTGTGATCGGTGTGGCGCTAGAACCTCCCGCCTCCACCGAAGTGAAAACCCGCGGTGCCGCTGCAATCTGAGCCAACGGCTGCGCTGCCATCGGCTGCACTACCGCCACCGCCATCTGCTGCAGCTTAGGACACTTGGGCTTGATATGCCCCGGCTCCCTGCAGTGAAAGTACACCTGAGCCGCCCAAGCCTCTCTCCTCGTCAGACAGTCCGCCACCTTGTGATCCATGCTACCACACCCGTAGCATCCTGAACCACCCTGACTTCTCGGACTGGCTCCTGAAATGCCCTCCCACTTCTTCTTCTATCCCTGAGCAGGCTTGCCGCCCCTGCTCGCACTCGCATGCTGCTGCGACCTCCTCTGCTGCTGTACCGGTGGACTAACCACCACAGCCTGCTCTCTGAGATCCTCTTCGATCGCAGCAGCTGTCTCAACCAACTTCGCCCTCATGGCAAACTTGCTCGCCCTACAACAAGTCCTCAGATCTGGACAAAGTCCCCTTAGGAACCTCTTCACCTGGGCATGTTCGCCCTCCAGATCTCTACCAGCATGTACTAGAAGTCGACCGAACTCCTCATCGTACTCCCAGACCGAACGGTCACCCTGAGCCAACACCAGAAATCGCAACTCCAAGCGATCCACTGCCTCCGGCGGAAAGTACTTGGCGTTGAATTCCGCCACAAAGTCCTCCAAAGTCATACCCGCCTGAGCTCTTCTAGCCACCACACCTCGCCACCAAAGGTGCGCATCACCGTCAAGGTAATGAACCGCTAGGTCCACCCTGTATCCCATTGGACACCAAAGCGACTGGAAGTTCTGCTCCATTCTGCTCCTCCATAAGTCTGCCTCCTCAGGCTTCGCACCGCCCGAGAAGATCCGGTGCAAATCCTCTGCATCTGCTGCATCATCCTAAGGTAGGATGGGAGCTCCTCAGCGACCGCCAAACCCGGCTGCTCACCAGCCCTCTCCGGCTGAACACCAGCCACACCTGGCTGAACACCCGCCAGTCCTGACTGAACACCCGGAGCCTGACCCGGAGCCGGCACCCCACCTGGTAACCGCTCCAGAAGCAACTGTAGCAGATTCGCCAGACGATCATCGCGATCCGAGGCAACACCTGCGCCAGCACCCCCACCCGGGCCCACCGCACCAACAGCCATAGCAGGAGCCACACCAGCCCCACCAGTACCCACACATGCACTCATAGCTGCCCCACCCACGGACCCCTCCAGAAATGTTTGCGAATCCGCCACACTCGCGACATCAGACTCCAACACAAGTCCTCGCCCGTGCCCACGCCCACGGCCAACTCGGCCTCCACGGCCCCTGCCTCTAGCACCTCTCGCCATCTCACTCTGCACTACCAGCAGAACTAAGAATACTAGAAAACAGAAAATCACACGCAGAAACCAAACACATACTGTGGGATCTCATCGAAGGCTCGGAGAAGATGATCTAGGACTCCAAACCCACATAACAATCAATCAATTAACTCACATAATCTATCAATTGCACCCGCCCTAGAACCATAAGGGCTCTGATACCAAAATGAAATGACCCAACCCGTAAATTTAAAAAATTTTCCCTTCCGGATTACTATTATCACAAATAGTAATCCTCAACGGGTCAACAACACAACTGCGGAACAATACGAGAAATAACCAATAACAACATTCAATAATTCCATACTTATTGAACACTAACAATACCAAGTAAATCCCGTAACAACAATCCAAATCAACCATAAACCATAATCCAAATAACAGCACAAGTCAATAACAATCTAACACGTTCCAGAATTACTAACACCCTAGCAATCCTATAATAACGAGCAGACAATCGAGTCATGGGATTGGTTGATCATGAGATACTCCAAGAGAAAGAAGCAACCATTTAATCCAGATGATTTCTTTCAATGTAATCGCCATTGCCCGATATTCAGCCTCCTTTGAAGAAAGAGAAACCGTGTCTTGTTTCTTTGTCTTCCAAGATATTGGTGATTGCCCGAGTTGTATGAACCAACCTGTCAAAGATCGTCTAGTAAGGTGGACATCCCGCCCAATCGGAATCACACCAAGCAGTAAGCATGAGAGGAGAATCAAATCGTAAAAGGATTCCTTGACCAGGATTACCTTTGAGATAACGAACAACACGTAAAGCGGCTTCCCAATGAGCTACTTTATGACGTTGCATGAATTGTGATAAAACGTGAATGGAGTAAGCTAACTCAGGTCTGGTCACACCGAGATAGATGATACGTCCTACCAGTCAGCGATAGCTAGCAGGATCATTTAAATCAACACCATCATCTAATGTCAATCGATGATTTTGTTCAAGAGGAAAACTAACCAGTTTGGCAGCAAGGAGCCCAACTTCTACAAGCACATCTAGAGCATATTTTATCTGACATAAATAGATTTCCGAAGCATTCCTTGCAACTTTAATCCCAAGAAAATATATTAAAACTCCCAAGTCTTTCATTCTAAAACACGATCCAGGATAGTCTTTGAATGCTTGAACCGCTGTATGTGAGCTCCCACTAATAATTAAATCATCAACGTATACTAAAACAAGAATACATGATCCATCTTTGTTGTAGATAAACAACAAATGATCAGCAGGAGACTGTTTAAAACCATAAGAAAGCAACGCCGAATTCAACTTTGCAAACCAACAACGTGGGGCTTGTTTTAACCCGTAAAGCGATTTTCGAAGACGCAGAACTTTTGACTTGTCATTGGAATGAAAACCAGGAGGAAGACGCATATAAACTTCCTCATGTAAATCCCCGTGTAGAAATGCATTGTGCACGTCCATTTGATACACTTCCCAATTCCAAGCAGCTGAGATTTCAAGAAAACATCTTACTGTTGTCATTTTTGCAAACGTCTCGTCATAGTCATCGCCTTCGACTTGATTATTCCCAAGAACAACGAGACAAGCTTTGTAACGTTCAATTGTGTCGTCAGAGTTGTGTTTGATCCGATATACCCACTTACACCCAAATGCCTTCTTGCCTTTGGGTAATGTTTCAACCATCCAAGAGTCATTATCTTCTTGAGCAACAACTTCATCCTTCATTGCACACTTCCATACGTCATCAAGCATAGCCTGGGAGTAGCTTTTCGGTTCAATGTTACTGATGATCACATTCAAATAGGCTTGGTGAGAGATTGAGAAACGATCACAACTAAAAAAATCTGAAATTGGATAGAACACAGTGGATTCTTCACAAGGCATCATAACGACGCGGTTAAGAATATAGTCGTTAAGTCTGATCGGAGGTACGCGTTGCCGGAGTCCTCGGCCAAGTTGTTCCGGAGACGCAACAATCGGTGATTCAGCTGGTGGTGTGTCAATCGACGGCTGTTCAGAGATAACCGAAGTCATATTATTGTCAACAATAACCTCGTTATTGATCAGAGAGTCACTAATGATTTCGTCTGACACATCATGATTCACATGTGGAGTAACATCATGGTTCACAGGTGTAGTAACATCAACAAGAAACTCATCTTCTTCAATCAAAGGAACCATAACAGAAGGAAGATCCGCCCTTGGTGATGCAGAGATAGACTGACATGGGAAATCATTTTCACAAAACAAAACATCACGAGAAACTGAATTTTTCTTCGAAACAAAATCATAAACTCTCCACCCTTTCTTTCCGAATGGGTAACCAATGAAAACACATTTCAGACTTCGTGATGTAAATTTATCTCCACCGTGAGCTCTATTATGAACATGGCATAGTGAACCAAACACTCGTAGATGATTAAGTGGCGGAGGATGATCATAAAGCATTTCAATGGCGTCTTGCCATTGAGTACACTTGATGGAGTTCTATTGATCAGATAACTCGCTGTTAACGTACAATGTCCCCAAAACTCAATGGGCAAGTGTGCTTGAAACCGAAGAGCACGGGCAACGTTGAGGATGTACCGATGCTTTCACTCCACACGCCCATTTTGTTGGGGAGTGGCAACACACGAAGTTTCGTGTATGATTCCTTTGCTTTGAAAGAAATCCTATAAACATATAGATTCAGAGCCATTGTCGCTTCTGATGGTTAGAATTTTCTTATCAAATTGGCGCTCAATAAGTGCTACAAATTTTTTTAAAAACGATGGAGCCTCAAGTTTCGATGGTAAGAGATAAATCCAGATTGTTCGCGAGTATTCATCCAGAATGGTGAGAAAGTATCTAGAGCCACACATGGCAGGAGTGCGATATGGGCCCCAAAGATCAGTGTGAACTAGTTGAAAAGTCTCGGTACTTTTATTATTTATTAAAGGAAAAACATCACGAGTTTGCTTTGCTCGAATACAAATGTCACAAGCTTTGCTATCAAGATCATCAAAACAAGAAAACCCAAAATTAGGTAGCTTCGATACAACTTTAGAAGATGGATGTCCTAAACGCTTATGCCACACACTTGGAGACACCTTATCACCATGCTCCATCGCATCGGCAAACTCCATTTCTGTAAAGAAGTATAATCCATTTGATTGTTCACCCGCTCCAATCAGGATCCTCGTGGTGCGGTCCTGAACAACACACAGCTTGTCAGTGATTTGGAAAACACAACCACTATCACATGCTAACTGTGAAACTGATATTATATGACATCTCAAATCATCGATGAAAAACACATTCTGCAAGCACAAGCGACTGCCTAATTTCGCTGTTCCTTGTTGCCTTGAAACACTAAACCGTCCATCAGGCAATTTTATCATAACTGGTGCCTACTACTTATATCAGTCAAGTAGTCGATGCTTCCAGTCATGTGATTGGAAGCTCCTGTGTCATAAATCCAAGTTTCGTAAAAAGATTTACCTGAGAGACGCGGTTGTCCTTCCACATTGCGTTTGGCTAACATTGCGCTCACTCCTTTCCATTGTGAATCCGTGAGCCCACTCAAGCCAACACGATCTTCCTCTCCAATGACAGCATGAGCAGCGTGACTTGTGCTTGGAGCTATTTTCACGGCATGAGCCGAGCTTGGAGCTCTGTTTTGAGATCCCGCCGAGACATGTTCTGGAATTGGGGTGGTAGAGTCACGGTTTCACGGACGATCTCCCCACCAAGGCGGATATCCAGTGGTGCGAAAGCATTGCTCAGCGACATGCCCTGTTCTACCACAACTTTTGCACACACCAGTCGCGGCTCGAGTCTTGTCATTCGGAGGACCGCGATTGAGAGGCACCATTTGAGCTGCAAAGCTTACCCCATCGACGCGGCTGTCTAGAGCAACAACCACCATTATGCTGTCTTCATCTTGAGTCAGTGTGAGATACACGTCATCAAGTGTCGGAATGGTATTTGAGAGATCAAAGCAGAACGAAGTTATGTGCATGAGTCATCAAGTCCTCGAACAAACTCATACACTCGATCTTCGCGCTCCTTTGCGAGTTCAACACCAATATTACAAGTGCAATGACCACACTTACACACCTTGAGATGTCGATAATCGTTCAGCATCGTCCATAATTGAGTCATGGACCCGTAATAGGCTTCAATAGATCTTCCGTTCTATCGAGCCATTGCCAAATCAGCCTTGATTTTTCCAATCTTGGCTCCATTTTTCACCGAGAAGCGTTTCTGAATATGCTCCCACAAGTCTTTGCCGATGTCCACTGTTTGCAAAGTGGTTCGCAGCGATAGATCCACGGTAAATTTGATCCATGAAACCACCAAAGCGTTGTTACAACGCCAATCTTCCAGATCCGCAGAGTCATCAGCAGGCTGTGGAATTTTGAAACCAAAATTCTTCCGAGCCATCAGCGAGAGACGTAGATTCGCTGACCACTCATCATAGTTTGATCCACGAAGAAGGGGCTGTGAAATAACACAACCATGGTTGTCACTTGGAGACAGATCGTATGGAGAGATGGTTCGTCAGGATGTTGCCATAGTCTCTTGAGTCATAGCCACCACAGTTGATTTGTCGGAGGAAGTCATCGCGCCGAAAAGAGGATCGAATTAGGGTTTAGAATTTCGAAATTTCCTAAAAACGCTCTGATACCATGTCAAGAAAACAGAGTATGAAAAAGGTTTTCTTGTATTTATTGTAGATGGCTCAAGTCTCTATATATATACAACGAGGATTGCCTTAAACGACAATGTGCAGAATATAAGCCTTCCTAACTTATATGGAGCTAAATATTCACAACTTATTACAACGTGATATACAAGCATATCTCAATAAAAATGCATTCGCAAATTCATAACATATTGCGTATGTTGTAGACTCAGTTTCTTCACTTAAAATTTGGGTCTAACGATCGAGAACATGAATTTATTTCTTCCATTGAAGGTCACTGAGTATGTAAAGACTACATGTTTAAAGATTATATAGTTCAAAAGTGTGTCTCAGTGGTATTTCGAACGATGGTTTAGTGAGAAACGGTATTCTATAAAACTTCTATTTATTCTTTGAAATGATTTTATATTTTTATATTTGTTTTATCAAATGATATTTGATATTTTTATATGTGGAAATTAGATAATAGAAAAAATATTGCTAAGTCTTACATCTATAATTGCAATTATATACTTAAAAATATAAAAATTTAAAACAATATTTACAATTATACATAACAAGAGTGAAAAGAATAAGAGAAACTATTATTTTGTTAAGAAACAGATTAAAAGTATTTACACAAAATTATAATATAAGTTTAAATAATTAAAATGGTTGTATTTTGTGATTTCATATTTTGAAAAAATGAAATTTTAAATAAAACTATAAGCGGAAGAAAAATAAAAAAATCTCTATGCCTGGAAAAATAGACTATATCATATCATGTAAATGTAATTAATATTTTAACTAAAATATAATAGAAATATTTTGGGAACATCACGAAGTGAAAATTTAAAGTTGGTGTGTAAAAAAATAGATACATGTTTACAATAGATACTTTGGAGTATATTTTTATTGAAAATTAAGTTTTTGGTTCAACAAATAATTTTATGTTATTATTTTTATTAATAAAAGAGGAGAGTAAAAGAATATATTAAAAAAATAATGAGAATTTAAAGATAAATAATTAAGTCTAAACAATTTTTGGAAATTCTAGTGTATATATATAATTATTTAGTTAACTTTAAAAGACAACATTCGTTTATTTGTCTAAAGCCCCATGAACCTTAGGCACAACATGCAACATTAACTAATCACTAAAAAACTTCAATTAGATGTAATAACAACCAACATCACACATGTCACATTATGATGAACCGATTACATAATCATTTTTTTTTTTGAACAACAACCAATTTACATGATCTTTATTCAAAAGAAACAACATAAAATAAAGCCATACCAAAATATCTCTTATAACATTATTAGAACTTAGCTTGTAGATCTCTGACCACATTAGGATCCATCTGGAGTGCTCTTGCAAGAAAATTAGGGTCTATGGGTGGGTTAGACCCAAACACTGTGTTAGCAATCGTGATAACACCTGCGTTTTGGCTGCTCAAACTAGCGATTGCAACCGCTGGAATTCGTCCTATGTTGAATTGGAAATGGACAAGTCCCTCAGGAAACACAAATACATCACCCACGTTAAGCGTCTTAGCGAAAAGGCGGTTTCCATCTTGGTTTGATGAGATAAACCCAACAAGTAGGGTTCCTTGTTGAACAACCAAGATCTCGCTGGCACGTGGATGAGTGTGAGGTGGGTTCTGACCGTTTGGTGCATAGTCTATACGGACAAGTGAGATTCCAAGGGTGTTTAATCCTCCAAGGTTGTTAACATTGACGGTAGTCACATTGGATCCGACCACGTTATTTGTATTTCCAGCTCTGTTGAGCCCTGGGAAAAAGAAATCCTCCGCGGAAACGGCCCTTTGGTCCTTGCAGAACTTTCCATTCACAAAGACTAACCATGATTTTAAAACATGAGTATAAGTAATGCAATAAGTATCATAACAAGCATATTAAAGAAGTTACGAAATCGTTATTCGCATACCTCCATCTGCTGGTGTATTGACGCCGACGCAGAAATCTTGAAGGGGGCTTGGGTCAGAAGCAATGGCTAATGGAAGTGTCAAGGCCAAGAGAGATAAAACTGCAAGAAAGGAGAGACTCTTCATTGTCATATGTAGGTATTGAGACGATTCTTAGAAGAAAAGAAAGATTATGTTAATTTGTTGATTTTGGTTTTGAGATACTTACGAGACAAAGAATTCAATTTATAGATTGTTGTGGGGTTTGAACAAGTCCGTATGTATATGCTACATTCTTTCTTCAACATGCAAACGTGTAGCTTTCATAATCTTGAAGTTTGAAACGGTAAAATGTTGATTAAAGCGTGTTCTCTCAAGTTGTATTATGTTGGGAATTATTAAACTATCTTATCGTTACCATGTTTAAGTGTAGCTTCCATTATATAGAAGTATAAAATGGGAAAATGTTGATTAAACCGTGTTCCGTCAAAGTCGTCTTATGTTGGGAGGTATTTAAATTACTGTATTGTTGCCATGTTTATGTTAGTAATATCTTAAATGCAAAAAAATAAAGAAAAATAGATCTTCAATTGTTAAAATAAGGCACCTGAAGTTTTAAATATCAAGTGTTGGTGTTGATAAACTGTTTAATATAAGTTTTTTCTCAAGTTGTCATTGAACTAACGTGATGAATTTGGTAATCTAGTTTCAATTGCATGTGAGTTGACTTTAAATAATGTCAAATGTGACTTTGATGATTTTTGGTTTGATTGTTTCGTTAAGCAATAAGACACGACCATATCAACTTATACAAATATGAGTTGATAATTGGAAGAAAACAGAATATTACTTCTCATGGGGAAAAATGCAAAAAAAACTCCAAAAAATATTTGTTTCACCTAAAAAATCCCAACAAAAAAAATTATGATAATTAAACTCCAATCTTTTAATTTAATGCAAATAAAATCCCAATTTTTTAATTTAACGCAAATTAAACCTAATTTTTTAATTTAATGCAAACTAAACTCCCAAAATAAATGTTGTCACATAATTAACATATTTAGAGGCGGTTTAAGAGAACAAAATGACTCGCAACTTAGAATGGAGTTCAACAACAAGACACATATAAAGATTTATCATAGATTCGAGTAGATAATGCAATTCCGTGTTCAATTTTTTCATTTATAATATCTAGATTGTAGTTTCTTAACTTCTAATTTTGTATGGATTTTAAAGTTTTTCAATTTGAATATGAATAGATTTGTTGATAATAATTGTTTAATAAACGTAAAACCTTAAATCAGACCATTAAATCTTAATAAATTTACAACATTTATTTTTGGGGTTTAATTTGCGTTAGATTAAAAAGTTGAGGTTTAATTTACGTTAAATTAAAAATTGGAGTTTAATTTCTGTTAAATTAAAAAATTGTGGTTTAATTATTAGCACTTTTTTTGTTGGGATTTTTTTAGGTGAAACAAAGATTCTTTAAGATTTTTTTTTGCATTTTTTCCCTTCTCAGGGAAAGGAATATCCTACTTTTTCGAATAAATTTTGATTCGAACGTTACTACATAAACGTAAAGAAAAAGATAGTGGTATGGTTTAAGAGCCTAAATGCAAAACCAATAATCACGTTTAGACATACGAAATTTTATGTCGATAACATGCTATAAATCTATGTTGCAAAGTTGATTTGCAACAGAATTGCGTAGAAACAATTTATGCCATTACTTTGTTGCGCTGGGTAAATTTAGCAACGAGAATTTCATTTTGATCTATAATAGAACACAAAACTTAGCAACATAAACCATAGCGTTAACCACAAATGTTATTGTATAAAAGAAAAAAAAATGTTATTGTATAGATAATAATAATAATAATAATAATAATAATAATAATAATAATAATAATAATAATAATAATAATAATAATAATAATAATAATAATAATAATAATAATAATAATAATAATAATAATAATAATAATAATAATAATAATAATAATAATAATAATAATCATAATAATAATAATAATAATAATAATAATAATAATAATAATAATAATAATAATAATAATAATAATAATAATAAATCACTATTCCACATTTGAAAACAACATAACAATATTCTACACAACAAACAATTAATCCCTCCTAACACTTTCTTCAAGTGTTTGGATCATCAACGCAAGAAGACATAGGCGACGGTTTTAAAATCTTAAGTTGCTTTGGATTCGTTAACTCCATAAATCTTTTGTAATTTTTCCAAGTAGTTTTTTCTCTTTGTTTTTTTATTTCTTTTTGCCAAAGGGTTGCTCTAGATTCGTTAACACCAATAGGTTTTCTCTAATGTAACACCTAATCTTTCATTTTAATGATATTAATAGTTTAGCAAAGAAAAATAAAAAATAATAATAATAAAAAGAATGACTATTGTACTTTAGTCGTGAGCTTTGGTAATATTATGTCGCAAATTTTACGAAAATTTAGTAATGGTTATTCTATACAAAAATTTGCCTTCACGTTTTGGCACAAGTTTTATCATGAATCCATTGTTAAACTTAGCATTAGATTGGAAAAAAATTATAGAGAAACTAAATTTACTGGATTAAATTTCATAGAAAGTCTAAAAAGAAAAATTAAAGAATTAATGTTCAGGAGAGATTTTCATAGTCTCGGGACAAATGAATGTGTTCAAAAATAACATAAGATTATAAAGTAGGGAAAATTGAAAATAAAAGACATCTACAATAGACTTTGTCCATCTATACCTTTATTTGAAATATCTCATTTATGCCTAAATTACTCTTTTTGTATAAATAATTAATTTTTTTCAAATTTTTTTTGTTAAATATGCGAGAAACAATTGAATAAGACTTTTTATCAAAGGAGCAATTGTTGTTAGATAATCAAGAGGTTAAATTTTAGACTTACAAATTCGTTCTAGATTGTGTAGAAGATATTTTCTGAAATTTGTACATGTTCTAAAACCCGCAGATTACGTAATATGAATATTGTACATGTTCTAAAAAGTTTAGAGTACACTAACGTTCTACAAACTTTAGAAGACCATTTGAAAATACGTCAACTGGACTTTTCTCTATGTTCTTCATAATTTAGAATACGTATTCATCTATTTGCTCTATGTTCTTCAATATTTAGAATACATATTCTTCTTTGCTATATGTTTTCCAAAATTTTGAATACGTATTCTTCTATACGTAGAATCCCAAAAATTAAGGAAACTAAATATTTCAAATCTTTAAATGAATCTTTCGGTTTAAAAAATCAAATATATTGTGCATTCTGAAAAATTTAGAATACATATTCTGTTTTTTATGGAATTCAGTAAATTGTCCATTTTTCTTCTATATAACCTAACGTTTTTCTGATGAATTTTTTTTTTTTTTTATGTGTTTAGAACTTGAACATGATCAGATGTATGTAACTAATGCATAGTGTATATATACCAAGTATAAGTGATTAAAGATTTGCATTATAAAAGCAAACTTGTAAATAAACGTAGAGTAAATGCAATTAGCTATTTCTTAAAAGGATTTAATGGTTCATAAGGGCTTTCATAAATAATTAGAAAATGTTTTAAAAGAATTATTCGTGAAACTTCAAAAATATGACTAAATTATTAAGAATGTTATCACAGTTTCGAATTAAAAGAATGAGTAATTGCATTCAAATTCTGTAATTCATTAACAAAAACATGTTAAACAATCAGAACACCAATTTGTATTGTTTTTTTGACGATTCAAGAATAAATCTAAATTGAAAAACAATTTGTGTTGGTTTCTTAACAATTCGGTAACAAACTAGATTTCAATATTTATAAGATTGCTATTTGGTTATTTTTGTATTAAAAAAAATATTATTATTGATTAAATAAAAATTATGAAAACAAAAGAGAGAAGGAAGGTTCGAACTTGATACATCTCTTAAAAATTTATATCTCATCAACCAACTCAACCAATAAATATTATTGTAAATTACTCCCTAAAATATGATTAAATATAATAGTTATGATTAAGGATATAATAGGATTTTAAATAAATTAAAGTATATATCACCAAATTTAAGTAATAAAGGTATAGATGAACAAACTACAAAAAACTCATTCTTTCTTTCCAATTTTCCCTATAAAGTAAGTGGATAAGCGAAGGCAAAACAAACATTGTGCAAACAATTTTCGGTGGACAAAACCCGGTCTATGCAAAACAAACATTATTAAATCTCGTGTGTCCAGACTCGTGTTATTGGTTATTGATTTTTGTTTTCTTACTAAAATGTTTATTGATAAAACATGTTTATAAAAACTGAAAATAAGGTTAAGCATGTAAAACATAATTTTGATCATAGACATGTTCGTTTAGTGTTTTTAATTTTGTCAATCATGTTACATATATAGTTAGCCTGTTAACAATATATATTATAATGGCTTCACATCGTTTGATTATAAGAAGTATATATGTGTATATATCTATGTATATATATGTATTCACAGCTGAAAGGAATCTTATTTTGTAAAAGGTTAACTTAAATTTTGCAGTGCCGGTCCTGAGAATTTAAGGACCACAAGCAAAAAAAAAAATTTGGGCCGGTAATTATTAATGTTTTGAAAAAAAAAAAAATTTATGTATATATATGTATCCACAACTGAAAAGAATCTTATTTTGTAAAAGGTTAACTTACACTTTGCAGGGTCGGCCCTGAGAATTTAAGGGCCACTAGCAAAAAAAGAATTTGGACCAGTAATTATTGATGTTTTGAAAGAAAAAAGAAATCAAATGTTTAAATGGCTAAAGAAATTTTATGCATATTTATGGATCGATAATATATATAAACAAAACATCAAAAAATTTGGGCCGTAAGCACGGGCTTGGCCCACTTGCTTTCAGGGTCGGCCCTGCACTTTGAAAAGCTAATTTTATCAGTTGAGTTCTAGTTATTTAATAATCGTACTATTGTTTAGAATGATCGTCGTTTGCTTTGGATATAATCGCTTATACTTCTATGCGATACATGGTTTAAAAATCATAATATTATTGTTCGATGATCACTGCTAATTGATTTATGATCATGACTTTTAAAAATCAGCTATTTTCTGTTTGTTTGTTCTCATGTACAAATTGATGTTGAGTGAATAAAATTTATGAATCGCATCTAGTTGACTTTGGTCCACTCCCTGAAGTGAATGTGATATCTTATATGTGAAAAAGATCACATTAATAACACTAAGCCAAGGAAGTGGCTATAGAAATTGTCTTGAATTGTCAAGATGGAGGTCAATGTGTTTATTTCAAGAACTTAAATTCTCACCAGAAGTGAGAAAAAAAAAATTATAAAAAATAAGAGTGTAGTGAAAGAATCTAGTGTGAGTACAATATCAAGTAGTGTAGTGAAAACTCCTGAAGAGCATTGTCTATCGGAACGCAATTTGATATCATGGATGCGTTATATTCTCCCAAGTCTCAAATATTTATATGATAATAATGATGATAAAATACAAGACACAAGTATGTTGTTGATTCTATAGTGGAATTCAATTTGAGATGGATGAACTTAACTTGAAGTTTGATCATCTCAAGGGGAAGAATGAAAGAATCTCACATAGACTAAGTGACATATCATAAAGATTATATTCATTACATGGCCATAAAAGATATAAGATATAGTATATGGTCCAAATCAGTATATATTTTTATTGTAGTTAAGATATTCAAAAAGGATAAACCTGAAGATTCATATCATCTCCAGGAGAATAATTAGATAATCTCACATACACAATAAAGTGACATAAGTATCTAGAAGATTATGTTCACTGCGTGTTATTAAAATTCACTACAAGTAACATATCCAAAATATTTTATTCACTATAAGTTCTTTGGAACAAAATATTAAAGGAAACGTGTGATCACCAAAATGTAATATTTAAGACTACAAGACTTGAAGTCTGTAAGTGAATGTAACTCAGTTATATTGAAAGAATATATCTAATGCAGAAAATCGTAAAGCAGTCATATTGTGATGTTGTCTTGTAGACACAAAGTCGTGAAAAAGAAATTTAAGAAGTATACTGAACTATACATAGTCTTTTAAAGCTCAGAAAACAATGAGTTATTGATGAGAAATACAAGAGTATATATAAGGATATAAAGCTTGGGGAGAAAGTACAACTTAGAAAACAAGTTAGAAGGTTCCAGAACATGGACCTATAATGGACATCCACCTAATGGGTTTATAACAGTCTCTATTCTATTGATGATTTTTTAAGGTTCAAATTAAAATAGCTCAACGTGACTAGAGAAAAATTAGAGTTATAGAGTTTTAAGTCCTAATCAATGGATCTAGACCATGAAACATTGGATATAAAATAAGAATCTAAAGCTTTGTTAAAACTAAAAATTCTACTAAATATATAGTGATATCTTTTTTTTTTTTTTTGAAAATATAGAGATATCTTTATAATAATTTTATTATAGTGATATCTTTATAATAATTTATTATTTTTCACTAGGTTATACTTTTGATGGTAACATTCGGAACTGAGTTTTACCGAATACATGTAATTAAACAGATTTTTCTTATAACGCCCCAACCGCCGTCGAGCTATCGGTATGCAAGGGAAATCCTCATCCCCTCGAGAGAAATCCTCATCTCTCAATAACATACAGGGGAAATCCTCATCCCCTCAGACGAAATCCTCATGGCCCAAAGCCCACTCTCAGCCCGTGGACCCACCCCTGTCCGACTGTCGGTGCGTTAGTCCGGAAGGCTCAAAAGACTTGTTTACTAACCCTGCAAATCACCACGTGATCTTTCCCCGTGTTTTGTCCTCACTCACACGGTACTAGAAATGACTTCCCAATAGGTCACCCATCCTTAAATTGCTCCAGCTCAAGCACGTTTAACTCTGGAGTTTTCTCTGGATGTGTGACAGAAAAGATAAGTGCACTTTGGTGATATAGGTAGCCAAATCAATTCTCTTAAGCCTCTCCGCATGCACCACATAGTTTCTAAAACCGGGATGTTACAATCACCCCCACTAACTGATCGCAACATCCTCGTTGCATACCAGGATCGTTACCCCCGATAGTGTGACTCACACACTCATCAGGGTTTGCTCTTATACCACTTATAACGCCCCGACCGTCGTCGAGCTATCGGTATGCAGGAGAAATCTTCATCCCCTCGAGAGAAATCCTCATCTCTCAATAACATACAGGGGAAATCCTCATCTCTTCAGGAGAAATCATCATCTCCTAATAGGTCCAGCGCCCACTCTCGGCCCGTGGGCCCACCCCTGTCTGACGGTCGGTGCGTTAGTCCGGAGGTTTGAAAGACTTGTTTACTAAGACCATCCACAATGAGACAGTTGAATAAAAAATTAAATTGTTTAATCATTCCAATGGTAGTGTTGAAAAAAAAGAAATGCAGACGTGGCTTAACTCATGTTGAATTTTTTCAACAGGTTGAAAAAAATATATGTAGGACCTCAATGGCCACGTGTGGCATTTTGGATGCAACACGCAGGATGTTTGTGGTACACTGGCTAGCACGCACGTTAGCACGTACAAAAAATTGGCCCACATGAAGATTGTGACACATGTGTGTTTTCTATTGGCTGTTGAGGATTTTTATAAAAAATTTTATCTTGATTATTTAAAATCAATTATCTATAGTAAAAAACTTTATATTTTTATAATTTTTATATCAAAATTCATTATTTTTCTTAATTTATAAATAAAAATTTGTTTCATTTAATTTGGACAAAAATTTTTTTTTTAATTATTTTCCGATAAACTCTTATCTATATTTTAAAGTATCTTTTAAAAAAATAGTTAACTAAAAATATAAAATCAGATGTAAAATTATAAAAATAAAAATAGTAGAATACTGTGTTGAATTTTATTAAACAAAAACCATTGTAGATGGTAAAAATGGATGAAATGTTGAATTGTTAGGTGGAAGAGAAAGAAGATGATCTGGAATGTTAAAAAACAAAAAGAGGGTGTTGAATTTATAAATCATTGTACATAGTCTAACCTTGCAAATCACCATGTGATCTTTCCCCGTGTTTTATCTTCACTCACACGGTACTAGAAATGACTTCCCAGTAGGTCACCCATCCTTAAATTGCTCCAGCCCAAGCACCCTTAACTCTGGAGTTCTCTCTGGATGTATGACGAAAAAAATAAGTGCACTTTGGTGATATAGGTAGTCAAATCAATTCTTTTAAGCCTCTCCGCATGCACCACATAGTTCCTGAAACCGGGATATTACATTTCTGAATTTGTTTGTTTGGACAGTTTCAATTTCGTTTATGTTTATGAGATGTTATCTACTTTTTATGGGTGTAGTCTAATGTCTACTCTCTCTAATGGATATGTTGTTTCCCATGTAAAATAGTTATATTTCTTGTGAGATTCTGATTAATATAACATGTTAGCTGACAAAATATTATTAGAAATTAGATTTTGACCGTACGGCAATCGCAGGATTAAATAATTAAATAGGTTGACTAATCGATTTTAATATATATAATTTTTATATTTAATCATATGACAAAGTATATAATTTATAATATCTATAAACGTACAAAAATGATATTTATTGTTCACAAATATAATAAAATTTAATACTTTTAATCAAACATATGTTAATGCAATTAGTTTAAATTTTTTTATATGTAAAATTAATCAAAACATATGCAAATGTTTAAGTGCAAATTTTTATTATTCGTGTAAATTATAGAAAATAAGATAAATCTAATATTAGATTTATATGAATTTATTGGAAATAACAAAAAAAAGATAATATATGTTTTCTAATAATAAAATGTATAGATATTTGCGAGCATGACTAAATCTGTAGACTACATCATAAAGTTATATGTATAGTGTACTAATATAAATATATACACAATAGATAATATTGTTATATATAAATATGATAATGAAAACTTGTTCATGTATATAAAAAAATAAAATAGATGATATATGGTAAGTCTAAGTTGTTACATTTAATTGGATTTATATTTTTAAAACATATATTAATGGACTTATATTAAAAATTTAATGAGAATATGTAGAGATTCCACCAAAGCATATAGTTTTACATAAAATATTTTGATTGGTTAATTTAAATAAAGTGACCTTTGAATTGCTAATTGAGTGACACATAAGATTTTCTCTTTAGTGTCTTCTTAATTAATATATAGAGGATTAGTGACTGAATTTTCTTTTTATTGTCTAGATTTATGAATTATTACAAATTAGGAGAACAATTACACGGACGATTATATAACAAACAATTTTAGTCTTGACATGCGGGACTACTCCGGACGACTTTTCTTACACCACACTGGAAATCTCTTGTAATTTTGCTTGCCTTATAATTTGTATTCTCCAGGATTCGAACACCATACTTATAGGTGTAAAAGCATTAATGAACTTTCTGTCAAACCACTTGACTGAAGAGGCTTCCTCTTAGTGAGTGAGTTTAGTGTCAAGTTTATAACGAAGAAGTGAGTTTAGTGTCAAGTTTATGACGAAGAAGTATGGGAAATTTTGACAAATTCATGAAACTAATTAAAGGCGGAGTAAGGCCCAACTTTGCAATTTCGAGAGCCCAATTCAACATTGAAGACAAAACTAGTGTTCTAAAATACGGTCTAGGCATCCGCGTATACGGCGTTCAGGCGCTATACAGTGGCATGCTACCATATTTATGTTATACGTATTTTTAAATGAAAAAAAAAAATATTTGAAAAAAGTCTAATAGCAAAGCCCAGCATGCGAGCCCATAACCAGAGAGTGCATTTCTAAATCTAATGGAGTTTTTCTTTTTCTGAAAAAATTATAAATCTAAGGGTTGCGTTAAAGATGTGTAACAAATTGCTCAAAAAATTTTGGGGGATTTTAAAATCAATGTTGAGTGGATAACAATTTACTAGTTGATCAATCCAAATTTTTGTAGCCGTAGAAATTTATTTAACGATAAAATAAAGTTGTATAAAAGATTGCGGTTTTGGAAAAATTTATTAACTATGACTAGTAAAAGAGAACTAGAAAAAAAAAAAAAAACTTTATATTATCTAATTTTTTACTACAATTTAATATTAAAAAAAAAACACAATAAAATCCAAAAAACTAAAAATAAAAAAGGATAAGAACACAAAAATCAGTCATAGTCGAAACTAGACCCGAAAGAAGTGGAAGCAAAACAATTAAAAAACACAAAAGAAAATTGGAAATAAAGGATGGGTTTTTTGGAGTTTGTTCATCTATACCTTTATTACTTAAATTTGGTGATATATACTTTAATTTAGTTAAAATCAAATTATGCCTTTAATTATAACTATTATATTTAATCATATTTTAGGGAGTAATTTACAATAATATTTATTGGTTGACTTGGTTGATGAGTTATAAATTTTTAAGAGATGTCTCAAGTTCGAACCTTCCTTCTCTCTTTTGTTTTAATAATTTTTATTTAATCAATAATAATAATTTTTTAATACAAAATAACCAAACAGCAACCTTATAAATAATAAAATCTAATTTGTTACCGAATCGTTAAGAAACCAACACAAATTGTTTTTCAATTTAGATTTATTCTTGAACCGTCAAAAAAACAATACAAATTGGTGTTCTGATTGTTTAACATGTTTTTGTTAATAAATTACAGAATTTAAATGCAATTACTCATGCTTTTAATTCGAAACTGTGATAACATTCTTAATAATTTAGTCATATTTTTGAAGTTTCACGAATAATTCTTTTAAAACATTTTCTAATTATTTATGAAGGCCCTTATGAACCATTAAATCCTTTTAAGAAATAGCTAATTGCATTTACTCTACGTTTATTTACAAGTTTGATTTTATACTGCAAATCTTTAATCACTTATACTTGGTATATGTACACTATGCATTAGTTACATACATTTGATCATGTTCAAGTTCTAAACACATAAAAATAAAGAAAATTCATCAGAAAAACATTAGGTTATATAGAAGGAAAATGGACAATTTCCTGAATTCCAAAAAAAACAGAATATGTATTCTAAATTTTTCAGAATGCACAATATATTTGATTTCTTAAACCGAAAGATTCATTTAAAGATTTGAAATATTTAGTTTTCTTAATTTTCGGGATTCTACATATAGAAAAATACGTATTCTAAATTTTGGAGAACATATAGCAAATAGAAGAATATGTATTCTAAATATTGAAGAACATAGAGCAACTAAAAGAATACGTATTCTAAATTATGAAGAACATAGAACAAAGTCCAGTTGACGTATTCTGAAATGGTCTTCTAAAGTTTGTAGAACGTTAGTGTACTCTAAACTTTTTAAAACATGTACAATATTCATATTACGTAATCTGCGGGTTTTAGAACATGTACAAATTTCAGAAAATATCTTCTACACAATCTAGAACGAATTTATAAATCTAAAATTTAACCTCTTGATTATCAAACAACAATTGCTCATTTGATAAAAAGTCTTATTCAATTGTTTTTCATATATTTAACAAAAAAATTTGAAAAAATTAATTATTTATACAAAAAGGATAATTTAGGCATAAATGAGATATCTAATATAATATTTTAAGGTTTTTTTGGTCAGACTCTCTGAGGGGCTGCCACGTGTCCCCTTATTTTTTTCCTTTTGCGTTTTGATTCAGAAGCCTAAAATAAAATAAAAAATAAATAAAAAAATATTCAGCGACAAAAGAACGCTTTCTCTCTCGAATCTCTCTCCCTCTCGTATGAGGCTGCGAAGGCGATTTCAGCAAAACAAAAGTGATTCCGGGGTTTAAATCGAAGTGAAGAAGCTCGAAAATGCTCGCGACGAATCCTATCGAAGATTTTGCTTTTCCGGCTACCTTTCCGGCGAAATCGAGTTTTGTTGGCCGAATCCGACGCGGGTTTCCTTCTTCTCGATTTGGTTCCGGCATAAGAGTGTGCTCTCTTCCTCCTTCTACATCTTTCAAGGTTAATCTCCTTTTCTCTCTAATTCTGCTTCAATTTTGTCCCTTCTTTGCTACTTCAAGTTTTTTCCATCGTTTGGAAATTCTTAAACGTGTGAAGAATGTTTATGATAAAGGTGATACTGAGTTAAAAGCGAATTTGCTCCAGTACGGTACTTGATTTTGACCAGTATGGTTTCTTCGCATGATCTCGAGGTAAACATAGATCGTTTGAGCTCTTTTCTTTGATGTTGTTCGCTTGGGATATGTAACACGAGTAGTGTTTGTGATACATTAAACTCAAATGTTGTAATATGTTTTTCTACTAAGATCATCTCTGTTTGCTGCAGCTTGCTTTTGTGAAGTAGCAGATGACTTTGCATTGGTTGTTTTGGGGATGTTAAATGACATGGTGAAGTTCCCGAAAATAATGCCAAAGACCAGGTTAGCTGCTGTGCGAGTTTTTGCAAAAATGGGATGCTCACATGTAATTGCTAATAGAGCATTCAAGGTTCTTTGTTCAATTCTCATTTCATATGCTTCTAATGCTCAAAGATTTTCATGTATAGTATTAGTATGCAGTCAAAAATTTTGTGGTAAAGAAAGACTTGCTGAAACGGGATCCAATTTGTTCTTTGTTCAATTCTCATTCCATATGTTTCTAATGCTCAAAGATTTTCATGTATAGTATTAGTATGCAGTCAAGAATTTTGTGGTAAAGAAAGACTTGCTGAAACGGGATCCAATTTTGACGTCTATTCAATGTAGTAGTAGATTGGAGTATCTATTCTTTTCATTTAAGTCTGCCGGTGTACGAACTATCATATTTGTTAAATTTCAGTCAACCATTTTGTTTAATTGCAGATCTGTATGAAGCTAATGCTGGAGTCTTCAAAAGAGGACAATTTGGTTCCATTCCTGGTTTCCCTGACTAAACTTGCTTCAAGATCTACTCATCTTACTTCTGAACTGGTATGTTCTTTTTCGCTTTTTTCTTCCTCCTACACACGAACTATCCCTTACGCTCAATATGTTGGCCTTTGTGAAAGTTAACTTCTAGATTACCAATTGTTTGGTAGAAATAATTAATAGAGAAGATTGGCATTTTTTGGTTTGACATGCGGCATCTCACATTCATGTTATGAGTTTTAATTTTTGGATAGATTTTTATCTAATATAATATAGTAAGCTTTTTTCAAACCAAAGTTATGAGAGGCTGCCATGTGTCACCTACTCTTTTGACATGTATTTTTTTAAGAGAAAAATAAAAATTTATATCTATTTTTCTCTTTCTAATAACTTTGACAATCAACTCCAACAATTTAATAACTAATTCTAATTTTAATTAATTCCAATAAGTTGTAATATATATTTGTCATTGTTTTTTTCTTGTTTTTGGTACCATAAAAATATGATTACAAATTAAATGTGTTATTGTAAATTTTTAAACGGTTTGGAAAATATATATTTTATTTATTAAACCAAACAATATACTACATCAACAAAACTTAATAGCACATAAAATTTTTTTGTGCAATTATTAAATTAAAACCCAACAATATACTACACCAAAAAAAACTTAATAACACATAAAAAAATAATTAGTGCAATTAAAAATTTTTCTACTAGAGAAAGTATTAACCAAAAACTTTTCAAAGAAAAATCTACTCCACCACAAATTGTGAATCCATAAAAACTCTTTTTTATTTTTATTATTCATTCCACACTGTAATCAAGACGATAAAAATATAATATAGTAAGGTTTTTTCCAACCAAAGTTATGAGAGGCTGCCATGTGTCACCTACTCTTTTGACATGTGTTTTTTAAATTTATTTATTTAAGAGAAAATAAAAATTTATATCTTTTTTTTCTTTCTAATAACTTTGACAATCAATTCCAACAATTTAATAGCTAATTCTAATGTTAATTAATTCCAATAAGTTGTAATATATATTAGCCATTAGTTTTTTTTTGTTTTTGGTACCCATAAAAAATATGATTCCAAATTAAATGTGTTATTGTAAATTTTTAAACGGTTTGGAAATTATATATTTTATTTATTAAACCAAACAATATACTACATCAACAAAATTTAATAGCACATAAAATTTTTTTTGTGCAATTATTAAATTAAAACCCAACAATATACTACACCAAAAAAAAATTAATAACACATAAAAAAAATAATTAGTGCAATTAAAAAAATTTCTACTAGAGAAAGTATTAACCAAGAACTTTTGAAAGAAAAATCTACTCCACCACAAATTGTGAATTCATAAAACTCTTTTTTTTTATTATTCCTTCCACACTGTAATCACGACGATAAAAACATAATACATTTCACCAATGAGTCAGTGTGAAAGATAAAAATTACATCAAAACGATCAAAAGAGAGACAAAAATACAATCAAACAATAATTATTCTCTTTTTACGATTGAAAGTTCTAATGAAATAAACATAGATATAAGTTCCAACATCTCTGTTGAGGTGATGCATATGTTTAAGTAAAGGCGTCAAACGTACTACAACTTGTCGGATCAATAAATTTCTTTTTACGAACGTGTTTGATGCAAGAAAAAAGAAAGACCAAACATATTTCTTAACTTTACTTTACATTTTTATTAACTTACATAATATATATCTCCTACAAGTTTATGTCAATTCATATACAAATTTTTATTAATGAACAATCTCTTTCTTTTACATATAACATTGTATCAATAATTTAGTATAAATGTTTAGTTTTCGAACCTAGATAATTATTTAGTATAAACATCAAAATTTGTAATATTAAATTCATAAATAATCAATAAGTTAAAATATTATTGCATATTTTATAATTTTAATTTTTAAACCCACGCATCGCATGGGCAATCTTTAGTTTCAAATAAAGTTATAGATGGATAAAGTCTATTGTAGATCTTCAATTTTCAATTTTTCCAAAACACAAAGCATATATACAAGGCCACGACACCGACAAGAAACTGGTCACCGGGCACACAAAAACCAAAGTTTTAGTTGTCCAGACGTGAGAGAGCAAAAAGATTTTTTTTATAGAGAAAAAATATGCAATTTCTTAATTAACTTAAATTACAGTTCGACCAACATTTTTTTATTATACTGTTATATATGTTTTATTATAATTTTTACTTTTAATTATACCATTTATTTTATCACTAATCTAAAAATTCTTAATTGGTTAGAGTTACAAAAGATGTATAGTTTATACCACGGTGATATAGAACAGAGGAGAATACCCAAAAATATATATAAACTAGAGATTTTCCACACATCTTAAAAATTAAAATTATAAAATATGCAATAATATTTTAACTTATTGATTATTTATGAATTTAGTATTACAAATTTTGATGTTTATACTAAATAATTATCTACGTTCGAAAGCTAAACATTTGTAACAAATTATTGATACAATGTTAAATGTTAAAGAAAGAGATTATTCGTTAATAAAAATTTATATATGAATTGAAATAAACTTGTAGGAGATATTTATTATGTAAATTAATAAAAATATAAAGTAACGTTAATAAATATGTTTGATCTTCTTTTTTCTTGCATCAAACACGTTCGTAAAAAGAAATTTATTGATCCGACAAGTTGTAGTACTTATGTTTATGTTTATTTCATTAGAACTTTGAATTGTCAAAAAAAAAATTATTGCTTGATTATATTTTTTTCTCTCTTTTGATCGTTTTGATGTGATTTTTATCTTTCACATCGACTCATTGGTAAATTATATTATGTTTTTTTTCGTCGTGATTACTGTGTGGAAGGAATAATAAAAATAAAAAAAAAGAGTTTTTATGGATTCACAATTTGTGGTGGAGTAGATTTTTCTTTTAAAAGTTTTGGTTAATACTTTTTTTAGTATAAATTTTTTATTTGTACTAATTATGTTTTTATGTGTTATTAAGTTTTTTTTTGGCATAGTATATTTTTGGGGTTTAATTTAATAATTGCACAATTTTCTTATGTTCTATTAAGTTTTGTTGGTATAGTATATTGTTTGGTTCAATAAATAAAATATATATTTTCCAAACCGTTTAAAATTTTACAATAAAACATTTAATTTGGAATCATATTTTTTATGGGTACCAAAAAAAAACAATGGCTAATATATATTAAAACTTATTAGAATTAATTAACATTAGAATTAGCTATTAAATTGTTTGAATTGATTGTCAAATTTATTAGAAAGAGAAAAATAGATATAAATTTTTTATTTTTCTCTTAAATAAATAAATTTAAAAAAAACATATGTCAAAAGAGTATGTGACATATGACAGCCTCTCATAACTTTGGTTTAAAAAAACCTTACTATATTATATTTGAAACGACCCAACCCGTAGAAATTTAAAAAAATTTCGGATTCAGATTATTATTATCACAAATAATAATCCTCAACGGTCAACAACACAATACGCGGAACTCAACATCAATTATTGAACAATACCATTCAATAAATCTCATAGTTTATTGAAACTAAACCAACTCCAAATCCAAATTCAACAACATAACCAATAAACCAATCTACACAGTTCCAAAATTACTAACACCCTACCAATTCTAACAATCCAACAAGAAACCGAGACACTAGATAATCTCCTCTTCCCGGCCACGATTCCACGATCACATCTTGCCTTTACCTGCATCACATGGTTATACGAGATGTGTGAGTATTATCACAAATACTTATTGAGACGGTCATCCCCTCTACAAGGCTATACACACAGACATAAGAAAATGGTACAATACCAACGTGAACAATCAACAAGGCAAATCACGAACAATCAACATAAAAATTGCACAACTGCACATGCGTCGATCGACACAACCACCCTGTGTCGATCGAGACAGAACAATTGTGTCGATCGACGCAACGTCACAGATCGTAGAATCAAACCTATCCTCACATCGTTCAATTCTAAATCATAACACAATCAATTCCCTGCACAAATCCACTCAAAAATCACACGAAATCCACCAATAACAACAATCAAACGCATCCTATCAATCTCTTTACTCAGATAAGACATGGTCATGCACTCACCTTAGATCTGGAAAAGAAAATAAAGAAGAGGATGAAAACGCGAAGGATAAGTCTCCAAATCCGGAATCCACACTCAACACACGCACAATCACTCCAGGAACGATCTCCCAAGCCTCCCAAATGAATCTCTTTCTCACAAACTCTCTAGATCTTTTTGAAAACTAAAAGTCCTCAAAAACGCGGCCACTGCTTATTTATAGGGAAGCCCTAGGGTTTCACCCTTAACCGGCCCGCAAACCAACATTTAAATCGAACCAATCTGGTTCGATTTAACCTTGCGTCGATCGACGCATACCACCTCTGTCGATCGACACACGACCCAAAATCACAATTTTTGGTTCGCGGTCGTTACAACTCTCCCCCACTAACATGGATTCGACCTCGAATCACGCTACGCCGTCACACTATGGTCATCACACCTGATATCAGCCCTCTGGCCCAACCCGGCCAGCTCTACTGATATCAACACTCCTGGCCCGACCCGGCCAGCATTACTTGAGATCAAACACCCGATCTCTGAAATTCCACTAGTTTCGTACTATAACCCCATAACACCGTCTCACCACAGCTACCATCCTGACCAAACCCGGTCAGCACCACATGAGATCATATCCCGATCTCCGAAACTCATCTAGTCTCATACTTACAAATCACATCCAGACATTATTGCTAATAACTCATATACACATACACCATACCCACTCTCAGGATCGTCGCCCCTTGAGCTATCGGTATGCAGGGAACCCACTATCCCTTGGAGAGAACCACCATCCCTCAAAGTATATGTAGGGAACCCACCGTCCCCTAGAGATAACCACCATCTCTCGAGTATATGCAGAAAACCCACTATCCCCTGGAGAGAACCACCATTCCTCAAGTATATACAGGAAACCACTATTCCCTGGAGCAATAACTCTGCGACGTGCATCATAAGCACCTGTCGACTAAAATCACCTCCTGTGGCTCCATCATGACATCCCTTAATCCAGAACGTCATCTCATCCATGACCACTCGCTAGGTCATCCGAAACCACCCCCTACTAAGGTGTTTCAACCAGAGTCCCTGGAAAAAGATAAGTTCTAACTCACTGATATACCCTATATTTTACCACTTTTTCTATCTATTTTACTATGGTTTTTATATATATTAATAAAGCTTTTAGACCAAAAGAGGTAGTTTTCTCGTATATATAGATTTTAAGGTCTTAACAGATTTTATGATCAAAAGGATGTAAAATGGAGCAAAAGGAGTGTAATCTATGATGCAGCTACTCATCCAAGTCAAAGGAACCAAGCCAAGTCATTTTATCTTGAAGTTAATGCACATTCTCTAACTGGACAGAACGTATATGCCAGAAGTTCACTAAAGAACGGAGGATCAAATCAGTTGGGAATTTAATTAAACTTGGTACGGAGATAGCCCTTTGAGTTAGCTTTCCAATGGAGTTGTAATTTCATAAATTGGAGCTGTACTTTGGAAGATACACCCGAAACACTGAGGACATGTCAAACTGCCTTCGAAGTGCAGTTAATGCAGAATGGAGCCAAGCACCGGGCCAGCCCATGGGCTGATATCCAGACCTTTCCCGACCTTCTAGAAGAGTCATGGAAGCTTCCAATACCGGTCATGCAACCTGTCCGTTATTTGGACCGATATTGCCTCAGTTTCGACCAAAAAGACGTATTTACCCGAAGAAACCCTAGCCGACTTAAGCCTCCTTAAACCCCTATATATACTTGCTTTTAGCCTCTCTAGGAACTCAAGCAGCCGGCCTTAACAGCCTAAATTAATAACTAAACATGTATTTCGCTTTTCTCTTGTTCTTAATGCATATTTGATTCTAGAAGCTTTTAAGGATAGATTGACTTTGCCCTATTGCGAAGAGATGAGATCTAACTCCTTACGCTTAGATAGATCAACGAATTATACTGTCTATGTGCTTTACTCTTGCTGCTACGTATTGCAAGACATGTTAGAGTTATAGCTTTGATTTGATTTCTATGCACTTTCTTAATTGTATGTCTTTACGCATTTAATCGTTTAGAGTTTTATTCTAGAATTGATTCTTCATCTTTATTTATACTCAAAGCACGAATTGGCTTAGATATCCAAGGAGTGATATTAGGTTGATATACTCTCCAAAAACTTGTTATATCTCCGGACCTAGTATTCGATGAGCTAGGCATCTTAACAATTCGATAGGTTAGTTAAGGAGTCTAGTGAACAATCAATCTTGAGCATAAAGCATGTTTTCACCTTGTAATAACCTGCGATAGTTGAGTCTATTAGGGTGCAAAACATAGATGGTTAGTTACTTCACGATAGTGGGATGACCTTACCTTAGTGATATGAGTTCTAGAACAACTAGTATTAAAATCCTAAATCGATTGCTTGTGTATTGCCTGATTTCTAATCTTAATTGATATATATCCCTTTACTTTTGTTACTTTGTTATTTGCTTCCATAAAATCCTAAAAACCAAATAATATGTTCCTTTAGCTTAATCCGAATCATATAGGTTTGTAGCGCATTCATCACTTAGTCCTCAGTGGAACGATCCCTAAGTAATACAATTGTCTTAACTGTGCACTTGTAGTTCTCTAGGGTTATAAATTTAAAGACCTAATTGCATAAACCCTACATAGAAATTTTATGCACACCAAGTTTTTTGGCGCCGTTACCGGAGACTTTTGTTTGATTGCCTGCAAATTTTTTGATAAAGATTAAGTCTAAGTTGTTTTTCCTTTTTGATTTTTCTAATTTTTTCGTTTTTGTTTTTGGTTTTTAATCTTTGTGTGTTTCATAGATTTGTCAATGGAGCATCACAATCCAAAGAGAATGGCGAGCCCTTACCCTCGTGAAAAAAGTTGGAGATTACATCCCCATGCCTCAGGAATTTCATCAACCGCCACTTTCTCACAACAATCGGTACAATCCAACCTTGTATCGTCCTTGGGAAGCTTATGAAGGAGAAAGTCGCCCTCATCCTCATCGCATCCGTCCGCCACTATCACCACCATCCCCACTCAAACCGCCCAGAAGACAACCTCGATGCCTTGATGCATCGATTTGTGGAAGACACTAAAAAAGCCATCCGTGATGTCGACACCAAGATCGAGACCATAAACTCATCTCTTGAGGAGACGTTTGAGGTCCTTATTGATCAATTTGAGAAGATTGAATCACGTTTGGCCCAATTGGAGGAGATAGAAGAGGTTCATACTCGACATCATCACGAAGATAAAGACGACATCGTCGATATCAAGCAGAAGATTGATCAAACTTATGACCAATTAGAAGAAACAGTAAAGGACACTAAGAAAGACGTTGGAAGGCATAATAATCAACTAAATTTTCAGTAGCTATTAAGGCATACCATGCTGCTCAAGCCGTGGGAGAAGTCAAGATCAACCAAGGCGAACTCACCTCGAAAGTGGAAGAATTGGAGAACGATAATATGCTAACTTTACAAACCCTTCAAGCTGTTCGTTTTGACCTTGACCACCATGATAAGGAGATCATTGACATGACAACGAAGCAATCGAAACCTCTAACCATGTGAAGAACCTAGAAGATCGTTTGAAGAGAATCGAAGAAACAGTGCAAGTTTGCCTTCAATTGGAAACAATAGAAGGAAAATCTACACCCAATGCTAATTGCTGCACTCTTATTTCCCTTAAAGAGGACGATTCCACCTCTAATCAAGACAAAGACGAAGTCTCAAGACCATTGAAAAGGCAAATACGAGCAAAAGAAAGCTCACGGCGAGAATTTCGGTAAAACCTCCCCCAAAAGGATGCAAGCTTGCCGAGAGGACCACCAAGAGGACACCTTTCATAAGTGATGAGATGCTACAAGTATTCAATTCCCTTGTGAAAGAACTCCCTCAAGAGTTGTCCTTTGAAGAAGCATGGAGAGAACGACCATCTTTGAGAAAGTGTTTCTCACAAAGCAAAGAAGACGATTTCATGATTGAGGAGCTATTTGATCGAGCTCAGAATCCTCACAAATACTTTAAGATCCTTTGCAATATCCTCGATCCAGTTCCTTTCACCATCTCTTGTTCTATTCGTGGTTTCAAATTTGACGATGCACTTTGCGATTCGAGAGCCGGAATCAACGTTCTTTCAGAATCTCTTGTGAGAATGATGAAGATCACCAACCTTCGGCCATCACGGATACGAATTGCACTCGCCAACGGTGCATCTACACTTTCATTAGGCGAAATCCACAATTTCCCTTTGCACATTGGAGATTGCATCATTCCGGTAGACTTCGAAGTGGCGACTATGAATGATTGTTCAACACCCTTCATCCTTGGAAGACCATTCTTGGCTACTGCTAGAGCTATCATGGACTATCCTCTAGGACGAATATCTTTCACTAACATAGATACTAGTGTCTATCATTATGCCGCACCGCCTGGATTTCGAGCTAAACAAACTCGATACATTCCTTCGGAGAAACGAGAAGTGTCGATCAATGAGCCAAATCAATTCGATGAAGATGGAGAACACGACCTAAGGAGACCTCATTTACATGCTAAAGGCAACCTCAAGCCTTTAGAAGACCTTCCACCACCCTAAAAACCCAAGGAGTCGAGCTATCCGACTTAAAACAAGCGCTTTATGGGAGGCAAGCCATATTTATGTTTTTGATTTTATTGATTTGCTTATTCTAAGTTTTTGGATTTGATTTTATTTTTCTAAATATTGTTATTCATTATTTTATCTATCTATGAATTTTTCAGGCTTTTATAAATTGTTTTTTTTCAAAAATAAATGTGAATTTTTAAGAAGAACGACGAAGAGGAGATCGAACACGCTTGTTCTGTTCATGGAATGACTGGAGCTCAATCTCAGCTCGGAATGTTTTGAAATTTGGTATGCACAAAGGAGACAGTCTTATAAAGCTATAGGAAAAAGAAGAACATGATTTGCTATTACGGTTAGCAAGTTATGACCGATTGAACAAGACCGTCTAGGAAGGTTACGAAGCCGCATCTTCAAGCTTTTTCACAGTTCAAGCCACCACGAACTAGGCTACACTCTTCATACCATTTGAAAGATCTCGTTCTCAAGAATCCGTAGCATCTTTTGGATCTCAAATCCGATGTGTATAGACGAAGAAAAAGCTCGACGAAAAATTGCATGGACCGCGACAAGATGCCTCTTACCGCGACACGAGGCAATACCGGACCAGATATCGACCGACGTCCTCGACCGGTATCTCGTCCCGATCATACCGCGACACGAGTGACCCAGTACCGGTCACGCGTGCCGGTCATAAATCATGACCGGTACTAGAGCAAAAATGCCGCGATCCTGCCATAATCTCACCGCATCCTACCGCGAGGCAGTTCCACCATACCCCCACCGCAATCCTGCCGCACCCCTACCGCATTTTCTGCCTCGACCCATGGTAAGTTTTGGTCCTGATTTCGGACCGCGATACCGACCTGTAGCCGGACTGGTACGCGACACCTTCCCGCGACACGACCATCGTCTGCATCCTACCTGCAATACCGACCCGCGGTACCGACCGGTATTCAATCCGGTACACGTGCCCTATACCTCCCGATCCGTCTCGCGTCTCGTCCTGTCCCAATACGTGTCCTTCCTGCCTCGACCCGAAACCTTCTCGCCTCGACCCGAAACCTTCTCGCCTCGACCCGAAACCTTCCCGCGACACGGTACCGGCAGAACACCCCGACCGAAACTCGGATTGGTATGTGTCGTCTCGAAGCCACCCGACCGTCCCGACTCGTCCCGCATCCGTTTTTGTCCCGATATCGGTCGACTAACCCGACCGATACCTCAACCGGTACGCGACCCCGATACGACCCATCCCCTCCCGACCCGCAACAAGACACAACCCACACCTTCCCGAACCATCCCGCGACACGATACCGACCGACACCGCCGACCGGTACCCCAACCCAAATTGCCCCGACCCGCGACTCCACACCCATCCGACCACCGTCTCGTGCAGTGCACCACCTAGGACCCGAGCCACTACTCGACCATCCTTGGCCGCGACTAGCCACCCGACACCTTGACCGGTTTTGGCCAAACCGCGTCCCCATCACCCACCCCGACTAACCGGAGTCACGAGCCATGGACCACCGAACCACCGAGCCGACCACCTAACCGTTTGGTCAAAAGAGGTTAATTTTTTCTTTCTCACTTTTTTAATTATTTTAAAACTATTTTTCACACATAATTTTTACGAACCAATTTATTTTCAGAAAAGTACTCAAATAGCATAGAAAAGTTGTTATATTACTAGAATAACATACATCTTTTAGAAAGGAAACTTAACTTAAACGACACATAAATTAGGTAATATTACTAGAAGTATACAAAACTTTTTTTTATTACTGATTTATTTTAAATGCCCAGCGTGCCCTTGAAATTACGTTATGACAAAAAACCCAATTACAAGAATGCCATTACTTTTGAGTGCCACGTCAGATAAAATCCGGCGCCACATAGGAAATCGCTGACGTGTATTAATGAACTCAGCCGTAAAGCATTACGGCGGTATTGACGGCTGAGTTATATATACGATGTGGCTGACTTAAAAAAATTGACTGATTTACATATACAAATAAGCCAAACGATACGGCTGACTTACAAAACGTGGCTGATTTAAGATCTTCTGGCTGACTTAAGATTTATGTGACGGCTGAGTTTAAAAAAATCTGCCTGATTTATGAGCTAATGGCTGATTTACGTACATATATGACGGCTGATTTGTACATCGGCTGGTTGAGATATGTTTCTCACGATGACGGAATGATCATCGACTGGCTGTGTTACTAAACGGACGGCTGACCTATGAAAGATTGTTACGGCTGATTTAAGTATAATTAACGTAAATCAGCCGTGTTTAGCTTGATTAATAGTAAACTCGGCCATATTACGTCTGATTTATTAGCGAAAGATTAATTACTACAATAGCATTCATTTGACGGCTGATTTATTGGACGATACAGCTGACATAATATTTTCCAGCTGATCTACGCCCTTTTATGACCTCTTTTCGAACCCAATTTTTGTTGTTTTTATTACTGAAATAGTATTCACGTTGCAACTGACTTACATATGCATTTGATGACTGATTTTGTTAGGCTGATTTACGTTTTCATTTTGTGGCTCACTTGCCATATAAGCAAAAAATTAATGACATCAAATCCGATTTTCCATGTCATCAGCTCCTATTTTCCATGTCATTTTCCATGTCATTGTTAGAGTTTTATGTTGTGACGTTGTGTCTTCTTCTTCTTCTTCATCTATTTGTCTTCTTTATCATCTGATACCCAGAAACTTAATCGTCACCCTCTTCATCTATTTTCCTTCCTCATTATTTTTTTTTCATTGATCTTTGTTCGAGATCTTATGGATCCGGTAATTATTGTTTCCGGTAACTGGGTCAAGAAAAACAGATACGTATTCAACACCGACGGTAGATGGTGTAGAAATCTGTATTTAAATGATGAAACAACACACGACGAACTTATGAAGTCTGTACTCGATGATTACGGATTAAACGAGTCGAGCCATCACATTCAGCTGAGCTACATGTTCTCGAATAAAACTTTGAAAACAATGGCGCACGATACTCCACCAGTTTACGTCTCCAATACTCGACAGTTTATAGGTTTTCTAAGCCTAAGGAAATTCGAACAGATACGTCTCTGTGTAGAGATTACGGAGAAAAAGGAGAGCGAAATTAGTCGGAATGACGAAGTGAGAGAGAAGAAGAAAAGGTTATTCAGTTATGGCTCAAAAGTAGAATCTACATGCGAAGATTACGGTGGTTTAAGTAATGATAATTGTCCTGGTGTTGAAACAAAATACGAAGATAAATGCGACAATGAAGACATGGATTGCGCAAGTAAAATGGAAGGTGAAGAATACGAAGTAGGCGGAGAATCCGAAGTAGGCGAACAAGACGAAGAAGATGATGAATTTGAAAGCCGATTTGATATGTTCGACGACTCGGATGGTGCTTCATCTGAAAATGATAACTTCAGTTCATACGGTGAGTCTCCAACACAAGACGAAGATTCACCGACGCTACCACCTAAGAAGAGAGCTCACAACATGTTGGTGAGCGGATCGGAAAGGAATACAGAGGTTCTAAGGTTGGAGATGTCTTCGCTAAACCTCGCGGTAGGGCAACGATACGAGAGTAAAGCCGATTTGGAGAGACGACTGAAACTTCTTACGGTGAGAGATCAATTTGATTTTGATGTAGACGTATCCAATTCGGACACACTCATTGTTAAGTGTTGGGTTGATGGATGTCTCTAGAGAGTTCGTGCTTCTACAGAAGGGGAATTACCGGTATTTTATGTTCGTATTTACGATTCGGAGCATTCATGTTCTGTAACTGAGCGTTCTAATCGATCTCGACAAGCAACACCAGATATTTTAGGCCAGTTGTACAGGGATTATCTCGGCGATGTTGGTCCGTCAGTTCGACCTAAGAGTGTCGGAATAACTATCAATAAGCATTTTGGTGTAAAGGTAATTATTAGTACGTTGCAGCTGACTTATTTGTAAAGTACAGCTGATTTTTTAGTACGTCTAGGCTGACTTATTTGTATATTACAGCTTATTTATTCGTACGTTGCGACTGACTTCTATTTCAGCTGATTTTTAGTACGTTTTGGCTGACTTATTTTTATATTTCAGCTAATTTATTGGTACGTTGCGGCTGACTTCTATTTCAGCTGATTTTTAGTACGTTTTGGCTGACTTATTTTTATATTTCATCTGGTTTATTGGTATGTTGCGGCTGACTTCTATTTCAGCTGATTTTTAATATGTTTTGGCTGACTTATTTTTATATTTCAGATGATTTATTGGTACGTTGCGGCTGACTTATTTGTTTATTACAGCTGCTTTACTTGTACTTTATGTTTTCCGTGTGGACAGATGGATTATTGGAAATCACATAGGACGCTAAAAATTGCAAGGGAAATCGATATGGGAACTCCTGAGAGTGGGTTTGAAGACTTGCCTCCTTACCTATATATGATAAGAAGGGCAAATCCGGGTACGGTTACGCGTCTTCAAATTGATGAGTTTGGAAGATTCATGTATGTGTTCCTTGCGTTTGGTGCGAGCATAAATGGGTTTCCTTTCATGCGCAAAGTTGTCATTGTCGACGGTACGTTTCTTAACAGTAAATACAAAGGGACACTTCTCACAGCACTAGCTCAAGATGGTAACTTTCAGATTTTTCCAATAGCCTTCGGTGTGGTTGACACTTAAAATGATGATTCATGGCAATGGTTTTTTACGCAACTAAAAATTTTGATTCCTGACGATGAGGGTCTTGCGATTATATCGGACAGGCATAATTCGATAGGAAAAGCAATTGGAAATGTGTTTCCGTTGGCTTCTCGTGGAATTTGCACTTACCATTTATATAAGAACATTTTGCAACGGTACAAAGGAAAAGATGTCTTTCGTCTGGTGAGGAAAGCGGCAAAACGTTTTAGGGTTTCTGACTTTAATACGTTGTTAGAGGATATTGAAGTGATTAATCCTGAACTTCATGACTACCTCCAAAGAGCTGATGTCCGACTGTGGGCGCGTGTTCATTTCCCGGGCCAAAGGTACAATTTGATGACTACGAACATAGCGGAATCAATGAACAGAGCACTGTCAAATGCTAGAAGTCTTCACATTGTTCGACTATTAGAATCGATACGGGTTATGATGACTAGATGGTTTGAAGAACGGAGAGAGGAAGCGAAATCGCAGCTAACCACGCTTTCGCGTGGTGTCGAGAAACTACTACATGTAATTCAGCCATTACAGTTCATAAGTCAGTCGTTATTGTTCCATAACCCAGCCTTTATGATAAGCCAGCCGTAATGTTTAATAATTTTTTATGAATAAATAGGGCCGTGTCCTTGCCGCCAGACTTATGACGGTACAAAGGATTGATCCTTATCACACGGAAGTTAAATATGGATCGTCTTTGCATATTGTGAATTTGGAAACGAGAAAATGCACATGTCGGCGTTTTGAACACGAGAAATTACCATGCGTGCATGCAATCGCAGCTGCCGAGGACAGGAAAATTTGTCGTATATCCTTGTGCAGTCCTTACTACAACAGCAGTTATTTGGTAAATGCATACGCTGAGTCGATCATGCCGATAGATTCAGTGCTCCAAGTTCTAAATAACGTTGCTAACCAACCGTGCTTGCCCCCGCTTGTGCGTCAACAACCAGGAAGGCCTAAGAAAAGTAGGATGAAATCTGCTTTAGAAGTTGCCCTTGACAACAAACGTCCTAGGAAACGACACGCATGTTCCCGTTGTAAACAGTCTGGGCATAATGCAAAAACTTGTCCGATTTAAAAGTGTTGTTTGGATATGTATGGATTTGTGTTTTTGTTAATGCGATAAATCAGCCGTAAAGATTGAATTATTGTCAATAAACGACTGAGTTATGATTACAACACGGCTGATTGTCAATAAACGACGATGAGATTGGGTTAGATGAGGAAGAAGATGAAGATGGTAACACGTCCAACCGCGTAATATTTTAAAAACAAATCATAATATTTTAAAACAAATAATATTTAAAAAAGATTAGAGTTCCCAAAAGATTAATCATTACTCCTAGTATAGGGAGCCATATAACAGTCAGCATAGCGTCTCTAGAGTACGAAACGTGATAAAATTGAATAAATAATGTTTTTTTTTTCCGCCGAAAATACGAAACGTCGCGAGATAAATTGAATAAATTGAGTTTTTTTTTCCCGCCCAAAATACGAAACATCGAGAGATAAATTACACGTTTCGACTGACTTATATGCACCTAATGGCTGACTTATGGCACGTTTCGGCTGACTTATACGTTGAAAGAGAACCTATGCCTCAACATTATTTATCTCGATTTTAGGGTATGTTTGAGGTTTGGCCGAGTTATATACACGACAGTGCTGCGGTATGTCTTAGTAAGGGCTGATTTTTGTTTTTGTTACATCGATAAATCAGCCGTCAATTGAATTATAATACGACTGAGTTATGTAGACTTCTCGAGTAGTCTATGGATGGCACTGTTGATATTTAAATTTGGCAAATTGTTGTACTTAATCTATAAGGTTATAACTTAATAAGCAATAGTTTCATCCAAAAGAAGCTTTAGTTTCATCCAAAAGAAAAAAAAACAAGCAATATAGTTTCATCCAAAAAAAAAACAAGCCAAAGTTTCATCAAAACAAAAAAAAAGATAAGGAGGGAAGAACTTGGTGGAAGGAAACTAGAGGCATCATGCCTCGATCTTGGAGCAGAACTTGAGCATAGGAAGAGATGCTTTGTCTTCCCAAACCAACTCCAACACAAAAGATTCGTACGCCTTAATGTCAATAGCCTTGAAGAATTCTCTAACCCCTGAACCAAAGCGCAACCTCATACGTATGTCTGGCACGCATAGATACACTGGCCACTCTACTCCATGCTGGTCCAAAATAATAATCTCCTTCCCTCCTGCTTTTTCCATCTGGTGAGCCCTAGTGAAGCTCAGTGGAATATGCTGCATAAGAAAGAGACAATAAGCTCTTGACAAAGCATCAGTAACGAAAAAAATAAGGGAACAAAACTCCTTCAAGAAAGTTTACTTAAACTTACAAGTCTAGAATCTTTTAGACTAACTGGTGTGACAGTTAGTGTTACAAATCGGTTTTCACTTTGACTACTCTCACTGGTTTCTCTCTTCTTCTCTTTGTCCTCCTCCTCCTCTTCCTCCTCTTCCTCCTCCCCCTCCACATCATCATCATCATCAACGTTGTTGCTAGACTGTACATATTGAATCTCACAGCAACTAGGTCCAAGACCAGTGACGTGGAACAAAAAATCTCCTTCGTGTCTGAAAATGACGAAGTCTCCGACTCGGAAATCATGAGCAACTGCGAACTCTTTCCATCCAAAGATGAGTGTCTGACCTTCCATCTTAACTTTCCATGTTTTCTCAGACGCGTCCGACTTAAGCTCCATCATATTTCTTTCGTTTCTTCCTTCTATGTATTTCGAGAAGAACTTCACCGGAATGCTCTGCAACAAACACAAACCGTAAAGAAGAAGAAAGACATTGAGAGGGAGGGAAGAAGGGAGATTACGTACGAGGTGGGAGTGGAAGCCGGGAAGAAGAGGTTGAAAGAAATGTGGGTTTGTAGGAGATTTACATACTTGATCCGCCATTGTCGAAGTTGGAAAAGGAGCTTCAAAGATAAAAAAAACCCTAAGTTTATGAGTGTTGTTCGTAATCCTCCTAATACTTATGGAGTATTCTCTCTACATGGTTCAAAATCTTGAACAGAGGAAGTCGAAGAAACTTACATGGATCTTCTTTCGTGAAGTTCGCAGAGGAAGTCAGAAGTTTTGGTTTCGCAAGAGAGGAGAAAGAGAGGAGCCGCGTTGTTTCACAACCTAGGGTTTAGAAACAAAAGCCAAAGGTGGAGATTTTATATGTTCTGATTTTTTTTTCGTGTATATGATTAAAGGGTTACTTATCTAATGCGTGTAAAGGTGAAGTCATGAACGAAGTTTCGGCTAAGTTATATCAAATGTTAGGCTGTGTTATTACAAACAATTTAGGCTGAGTTATTACATAAACATAAGACTACTAAAACATAAATGGCTGAATTATACTCCCTCCGTTTCGGTATGTAAGTAGTTTAAGCAAAATGGGTTTGTTTCACAATATAAGGTGTTCTCAAAACCCAAAGCAATAAAATAATTTAAATAAACAGTATTTCACTAAGAACTTAAATGTCTTGTTGTTAGTCTTCAATGTTTTTGAACACAACTTACAATGTTTAGTCAACTAACATTTACTATTAGTGTAAATTCACTATAAATACTAACGTAAGTGTTGTCTTACTTCCATTAGTTTTACTTTCAGATTGTTAGTATTACTTTCAAATTTTTATTAATTTTATTACTAACAGTAATCTCTCTCTAATTAAATGTGCAGACAAAATGATTGTGTGCAATAAACAAAAAAAAGTTTTTATTGCTGTTTTAGAAAAGGTTAAAATTTCTTAATACCCGCGCTTTTAAGCAAAACTACTTACATACCGAAACGGAGGGAGTATTTAATACACGGCTGAATTATATATACTACACGGCTGACTTATATATACTACACGACTGACTTATATATACTACACGGCTGACTTATATATACTACCCGGCTGACTTATATATACTAAACGACTGACTTATATATAATACACGGCTGACTTATATTTACTACACGGCTTAATTATATTTAACAGAGTGCTCACTTATCTCATGCGTGTCAAAAGTGAAGTCATAAACAAAGAAACAAAGGATTAGAGTACCAAAAATACATAACTGATCTAAATTACATTATAAAGGAGGAAACAGTAGTTTATATTACAACACCCAAAGCCTAGTGTCCGGCCAATATATAATCGGCTTAAAATCACGGTAAAAAAGACCTAACTCTTTGATCCAAAAGCATCGGTCACACAATTTGTTCTCCTTACTGTTTTCAATGTACCAAAGATCCCAATCTCGGTCCACCAATGGAGTACATGTGCAATTATAGAACAAGGTTAATTCCTTTGACATGAACTCATACTTCTTTGTTAGAAACGCATCAGTGTGAGACGTTCCCCAACCCCAGTCTAGAGATCTAACAATCTTGCCTATCCTCTGAACAGATTTCCTTGTGAAAAGAGATAAATACTCCTCACTATTCCAAAATACCTTGCATGTCATTGCATATGTATACAAAGCACGCTCGAATCCTGCATCTGCTGCTCTCTTAATCAAAGCAATTCCTTCATCTTGGAGGTCGAACGTGAAGAACTTCTGTACACCCTCTAAGAACAGTGTACTCGGGTTTCCATTAGCGTAGCAAACTTGCATCACCAAGCTAGATAGATGTATGTACGAAGGGAAGGTAAACACATCTATAGATGCATACACTCCGGGCCGGTCTGTTAGTTCCTTCATAGACTTGCATGTTGCTCTCAATCTATGTAGATCTGCAACAGAGTTAGCGGCCACACGTTCGGCCACTAAAGCTTGGATTTCTTCAGGTAGGGCGGTAAGAGGGAATACTTCCATTACAAAGTGTATTTCTCTAGAGATTTAAAGTTAATGAAAATCTAAACAGATGGTGTATATTTCTCTAGAGATTTAAAGTTAATAAAAATCTAAACAGATGGTATTTATAGATTTAAAATATTTTTACAATTTAAAACATTTAAAAAATACAAAAATTCGGTTACTGAGAAAAACATGACTTATGTGTTAGTCAGCCTTTACTCTCATTAATAGCAACTCTTTGGTTACTGAGTAGTCACGAAAAATAACTGGTCGGTAACTGAGTAGAAAAACAAGTAGGGTTTATGACTAGTTAATGAGTATTTAAATGGTATTTACAGATTCAAAAAAAAAAAAATAGCGACTCCTCGACTCTTCGTTTTCGACCGTCAGTTTAGCGTCTCAGTTTAGTGTTTCGGCTGAGTTATGACAGCTTCGTGCAAAAGAAGCGGCTAACTAAATGGTCAAGGTCTCATACGGCTGAGTTATAAACGAAGTTTAGGCTGAGTTATGTCAAAGGTTAGGCTGAGTTATGCCAAAGGTTAGGCTGAGTTATGATAAAATAAACAAATTCTGCATTAGAGTACTAAAAATACATAAAAATTTGAGTCATAAGCATTACATAAACATAAGCATTAGCATTAGATAAACATTTAGTCAGCCATATATTTTGCACCAAGCTTCATCCAATCAATTTCTGGAACTTCGACTTTGGCCATCTTTTCTTTGGCTTCAACGAGTTTATGAGCAAGTTTGTCCAACTCAGCAAATAAGTCAAACTATTCCTCCCCCATAATTTCTTCAAGCAAATCCATTTTCGCATTAATAGATTTCACTTCCATCATAGCATCTTGCAATTCAGATTTAGCTTTCATCTGTTCCTTGACCAAGAGGAGCAACAACTTGTAATGCTCCTCGGTTTCCCTTCTGGCCATTTTAACATCGTTTGCTCCATGGTCATCCTCCATTGGACGCTTCATCATCTTCTTCGATTCTGCCATTGATGTTGCATGTATATCGAAAATAGGATGTTAATATATAATATAAACATATAAACATATAAACAAATCAAGTTGCAAAAACGTGAATTACATATACGTGGAGAACAAGGAAAAACTAACTTGTATTTGAGATTGCAAAAGGAGAAAACAAGTTCAAAGTTAATAAAAACGAATGTTCGGTTACTGAGTGTTTATAAAGAAAAAAAGAAAACTGTTGGGTTACTGAAACTGTTCGATTACTGAATAGTTATGACTGAGTTATTAGTGACGTAAACGTGTTAAGGCTGACTTATTTATTAGAGTTCCTAAAAGTTCAATCATAAGAGCAGGTACAACGGAGTCTCTAGCATCAGTTTCTCATCAAATAAAAAAGTATAAAATAATAAAAAGTTGGAGAGAGAAGGGAATTGAGGTTCTTAAGTTTCTCATTTGAGAAACAGTTTTAGCCATACCCTCCACGAACATATGTTCATTTTCTATTGGATCCACGTTTTTCTATTAATTTAAAATTTAAACAAATTATTTTTTAGAGAATCATCAAGTCTCTATCCGTTATACATGCTCTAACTCCTAGTTCCGAAAAGATTAATCATTACACCTATAATATAGGAAGCGCCATATAGCTCGTCAGATTAGCGTCTCGAGAGTATTAATTTTGGTTATGATTACGTATTCAGACGCCACAATAAATCATATATTCTCTATTTATTTAAATTTAAAAATGTGTAACTTAAGGTTAACTTCACGGCTAACTACACGGTGGACTTATAATATATTTAATACACGGCTGACTTATCAAATGTTAGGCTGAGTTATATCAAATGTTAGGTTGAGTTATATCAAATGTTAGGCTGAGTTTCGGCTGAGTTATATAAGTTGTTAGGCTGAGTTTTGGTTGAGTTTCGGCTGAGTTATATCAGATGTAAGGCTGAGTTATATCAAATGTAAGGCTGAGTTATTACGAAGTTAGATACTAAAACATAAGCATTAGATAAAGTTAGATAAACATAAGCATTAAATAAAGTTAGATATACATAAACATAAAAACATTAGACTACTAAAACATAAGCATTAGATAAACATATTTCCGTACTTACCATGAAACTTTATCCAATCAAGTTCTTCAACGCTGGCGTTATATTTTTTTTTTTTGGCTTCAACGAGTTCTGCTGCAAGTTTGTCCAACTCAGCAATGAAGTCAACCTTTTCCTTCCCTATAAATTTTTCAAGCAAATCCATTTTCGCAGAAATAAACAGAATTTCCACAAAAGCATCATGCAATTCAACTTTACTATTAATCTGTTTCTTGAGCGAGAGCATCAACGTCTTGTAATGGTCCTCGTTTTTCCTTTTAGCCTTTTTAACATCATTTTCTCCATGGTCATCCTCCATTGGACGCTTCATCATCTTCTTCGATTCTGCCATTGATGCTGCATGTATATCGAAAATAGGATGTTAATATATAATGTAAACATATAAACAAATCAAGTTGCAAAAACGTGAATTACATATACGTGGAGAACAAGGAAAAACTAACTTGTATTTGAGATTGCAAAAGGATAAAACAAGTTCAAAGTTAATAAAAACGAATGTTCGGTTACTGAGTGTTCACTTGGTATTTATAGAAAAAACCAAAAACTGTTGGGTTACGGAAACTGTTCGGTTACTGCGTAGTTGCCAAAAATATTATAAAAAGTAGAGAAAATTACTCAAGTAGCATAGAAAAGGTTAATATGCTTAGCGTATTGAGAGTACCAAACGCGTGCGTAATGATTACGTTCATATATTCACACGCCATATTTATATAATAGAGAATAGATGATTTATTATTTATATGATTATATGATTATTTAGGGTTTAGGGTTTAGGGTTTAGGGTTTAGGGTTTAGGGTTTAGGGTTTAGGGTTTAAGGTTTAGGGTTTAGGGTTTAAGGTTTTGTAAGAACAATGTGTATGTTTTGCTATACCTCTAGGAATTAAGGTTTAGGGTTTCGTTTAGAGTTTTGTGAGAACAATGTGTATCTTTTGCTATACATCTAGGAATTATGGTTTAGGGTTTCGTTTATGGTTTAAGGTTTCGTTTAGAGTTTAGGGTTTAGGAATTATGGTTTAGGGTTTCGTTTAGAGTTTTGTGTTTATGGTTTAGGGTTTATGAGAACAATGTGTATCTTTTGCTATACATCTAGGAATTATGGTTTAGGGTTTCGTTTATGGTTTAGGGTTTCGTTTAGAGTTTATGGTTTAGGAATTATGGTTTAGGGTTTCGTTTAGAGTTTTGTGAGAACAATGTGTATGTTTTGCTATACCTCTAGGAATTAAGGTTTAGGGTTTCGTTTAGAGTTTTGTGAGAACAATGTGTATGTTTTGCTATACATCTAGGAATTATGGTTTAGGGTTTCGTTTATGGTTTAGGGTTTCGTTTAGAGTTTAGGGTTTAGGAATTATGGTTTAGGGTTTCGTTTATGGTTTAGGGTTTCGTTTAGAGTTTAGGGTTTAGGAATTATGGTTTAGGGTTTCGTTTAGAGTTTTGTGTTTATGGTTTAGGGTTTATGAGAACAATGTGTAAATTTTGCTATACATCTAGGAATTATGGTTTAGGGTTTCGTTTATGGTTTAGGGTTTCGTTTAGAGTTTAGGGTTTAGGAATTAGGGTTTAGGGTTTCGTTTAGACTTTTGTGAGAACAATGTGTATGTTTTGCTATACCTCTAGGAATTAAGGTTTAGGGTTTCGTTTAGAGTTTTGTGAGAACAATGTGTATGTTTTGCTATACATCTAGGAATTATGGTTTAGGTTTCGTTTAGAGTTTTTTGAGAACAATGTGTATCTTTTGCTATACATCTAGGAATTATGGTTTAGGGTTTAAGGTTTTGTAAGAACAATGTGTATCTTTTGCTATACCTCTAGGAATTATGGTTTAGGGTTTCGTTTATGGTTTAGGGTTTCATTTAGAGTCTAGGGTTTAGGAATTAGGGTTTAGGGTTTCGTTTAGACTTTTGTGAGAACAATGTGTATGTTTTGCTATACCTCTAGGAATTAAGGTTTAGGGTTTCGTTTAGAGTTTTGTGAGAACAATGTGTATGTTTTGCTATACATCTAGGAATTATGGTTTAGGGTTTCGTTTAGAGTTTTTTGAGAACAATGTGTATCTTTTGCTATACATCTAGGAATTATGGTTTAGGGTTTAAGGTTTTGTAAGAACAATGTGTATCTTTTGCTATATCTCTAGGAATTATGGTTTAGGGTTTAGGGTTTAAGAACAAAGTGTATGTGTATAATTTCGTAGACGAGATAGGGAAGTCTTCATTTTGGAGATATAGTAGCAGACTTATCATACAAAATATAAGATATAGTAGCAGACTTCTCACACAAAACTAAAAAAGTTCAATCTTTTACAGAAAGCTTGAGATAGAAGTCGAATTGGCGTGCCGATTTGCTACGGCGAGGTATCGGCTCTATGTTTCTTCGGATTTGGTGGTTGACTTGAACTCCGGCGAGATGATTCTCCTTCATCTCCAACTTTCAGCGTCTCCTCTTCGAACCGATCTCTGTTCCTTTGAGCGAGAAAGTTCTGGTAGTACCTGCACAACGAGAAACAAACAAAATACAAGGAACATCACAGTTTGACAATATTAATTTCACCAGGTTGAAAACAACAAAAATTTGACTTGCAAAGAATTCGACATTTCATAGATGTTGAATACACATAATGACAGAATTCGACATTCAATACAATACACATGTTGACTAAGAGTTTACCTGAAAACTCTTTCGAGAATTGCCTCATACAACAAAAAGTTTTCTCCGTTTCGTGACATCTTTCGGGCATAGTTGTCGATGGCCCTGTCGATTGGTCATCTCGCAATAGAGAAACAGATTTCAGATTAGTGCTGCAAAATTTGAGATTGGTATTTGAATTGACATGTATGCAGTTAGAAGTATGTAAGTTTGTAATGGCGAGAAACAGGGTTGGTTCATGGAAATTACAAGAGATTTCCTCCCATTATCGTGTACTCAGCGATCTCCTAAGGGGCTTCAGTGGTTGTTGTTGGTTCGTACAGAAAGAGAAAGAGAAAAGGGGTCAGACACTGAGAAGTAAGTCAGAACCATGAAGATCTTGAACAGGGGAAGTCGAGGAGACTTACATGGATCTACGTCAAAGTTAATGATATATCCAACCCTCTCGAGTCTAGGGAATCGAGTTTCAGAGGTAGCAGAGGAATAATCCGGTTGCAGATTTGGGGATCGTGACAGAGAGGCCATTATAGGTGATTGATTGAGATTTTGAGTTTTTATTTCGCAAGAGAAGAGAAAGTGAGGAGCCCCGTTGGTTGCTAACCTAGGGTTTTCTGAATACGTAATTATATTGAAATTAATACTCTCGAGACTCTTCCTATATTAGGTGTAATGATTAATCTATATTATATAAGTCAGCCGAAACGTGGCTGACTTAATATATTGAAATTAAGTCAGCCAAAACGTGGCTGACTTATTCCACGTTTCGGCTGACTTATATGTTGAAACTCCTAGTTCCCAAAAGATTAATCATTACACCTAATATAGGAAGCGTCTCGCGACGTTTTCGACATGTATGTTGTCCCACCCAGTAGTTCCAAGTTATTCAGCAGTGTCGATGCCATATTATACTCCGCTGAGCGGGATCACCTCCCTGTTCTAAACCCTGGTATTGGTATTATTGATAAAACAATCATCACGTGGTTCAAATTTTTACACGAGCTCTCGAAGACGATCCCGGAGATTCTTCGAGAAGGCTGGGTTCATGAGTGGCCGACTTACCGCTTCATTCCCGATTATGTTAAGGAACGATGGTTTCTTAAACTCGCTGTAAGCCAACCCTAATATCTTTCTTTCGGGTTCAAATTATGAACAACAATAATATTTCTCTTTTTTTTTATTTTGTAGCGAAAATACAGATGGGAACCGAAACACACTTTGACGATTTGGACAAATTTTAATCTGTTGGCTAGAACGCTATTTCGAACTCAAATGCGCACGTTAAGGAGGATATGGGCGCATGGTGGCGAGAAGCCAGATTGGATAAACACTATAGTTTGGACGAATCTGGTCGATATGTTTGAAGAGTTTGGCCCTGATAATTTTGGTTTTTGAATGTTTAAACCAGCCGTATCTTTTGTGTTTTGAATGTATAAATCAGTCATATCTTTTGTTTTTTGAATGTATAAATCAACCAGATAGATAAGCTAGTTATTTTTGTTTTGAGTATTTAAACCAATAAGTCAGCCGGTTCTTTTGCACAAAGCACTCATAACTCAGCCGAAACTTTTAAGTCAGCCGCTTCTTTGCACAATCAGTCAGTCGCTATTAAGGAGAGTAAAAGCTGACTGACATATAAGTCAGCCTTTACTCAGTAACCGAAGAGTTGCTATTACATTTTTTTTTTATATCAATAAAATACAATCTCTTTATTGTTTCACAAAACCCTAAAACCCAAAGATATTATAAGTTCCTTCATCGAGGATATCTGATGCCATCTTCATCCGTATACCCTGAATATTCGCATCATTTATCCCATCGAAAGTAGTGCTAAGCGCTAGACACTCGACAAACTTCAATGCATACACCCCACAGTCGCCAACTTGGACGTTTTGTGGGATGTTTTTGCCTCTCCTCCTTCGGAACCCAAACTGCTTCAATCTAGGCTTTCGGAGATTGATAGGAACTAATTCGTTCATCATAACTGGGAGCATTTGCGTAAACGGCCTAAATGAATCTAGGATTTTCTGTTCACTTTCGGGTGTCACCTGTCCAATGATGGGATCGTAAGCTTCGATCTTCTCATTAAAAAGGTCCACGTGAAATGCCACCCAATGATCTCCTCCAGTCTGTAGAATTCCGTACAAGTCATCGACATCTTCTAACCACTTCTTGTTTGTTTGCAGGTCTGCCGGAACTTTTCCGTTTACTAAATCCTCGTACCCAACACCTTTGAACTTAAACATCTTTGGTTTGATCTTGAACTGGTTGTAATCCATAGACCATTGTGCAGTAAACCAAGAGTCCAAAAATCCAATTCGCTTGGAGTAGAATGGGGAGGGATCTAGCATGAATTTTTTTATGAGGATTCTCAGATACGCGGAAATATGCTGTACAAAGAGAATCAAGTCAGCCCAAAAATTAAACTTAACTCAGCCCCATATAATATATAACTCAGACATTAAGTATATTTAACTCAGCCCCATATAATATATAACTCAAACATAAAGCATACTTAAGCCTACATAACTCAGACATTAAGTAAATTTAACTCAGCCCCATATAATATATAACTCAGACATAAAGTATACTGAAGCCTACATAACTCAGACATTAAGTATATTTAACTCAGCCCCAACAGTATACTTACATTATCATACAGCCATCCATAATCTATAGTTGGCCAATGCTTTCTCTCAGTAATGAGAATTCTGTAGAACTCGATATCGTCATTAGCCTTAGTAAGTGGAACGTCCCTAAAACAATTAAACACAAGTTAGTTTAGGCAAATATTGCTAATAGCCGTATTAACACATGCTCTAAAGGGTCATACTTGAATGGCTTTAGGTGATCCAAAAGTTTATCCACTTTAACCGGATCAGCAGGTGAGAGAAGATCATAGATTGCCGGTGAAGGTTCATAATTTTTCCTCATGCACGTCATTCCATTGTCTCCAATATAAGGAAAAACTCGTGCTTGAGGAGGATCATCTGCTAGCCTCGCTGAAGACCCATCAGGAGATAATTTCACACTGGACTCCCGATAAGCCTTAATTCTGTCAGACCTAATACTTTCCTCTTCTTCCTCATCAGACTCCGGCAACAGTTCGTTATTTTCTGCGACAATTTTGCTGCTGACATCCTCAATCTCACTGTCGTCTAAAATCTGTTTATTCTTTCCTGGGATAGTCACTTCCGTTGGTTTCGGATCGCTGTCGCCTTTACGATTCCTCGTTAACCTCCTTCTTACTTGCCCCTCATTTTTTAAAGCGGCCTCCTTCTTCTTTAAAGCAGCGGCCTCCTTTTTTAAAGCAGCGGCCTCCTTCTTCTTTAAAGCATCGGCCTCCTTCTTCTTTTTAACCTCAGCCTCCTGCTTTTTTGCCTCAACCAATTTCTCAACTAATTTCTTAGCAGGAGAAACAGTAACGAAATCAACTGTTTCTTCTTCGTCATTACCAAACTCCTCAGGCAATTGAAGTGGTTCAGTACTTTTAAGCTGTATTAACATTTAAACATAACTCAGCCAGAATAAAAAGAATAAATCGGTCGTTATGTAACTATAACTCAGCCGTCAAATATGTAATAAATCAGTCGTCAAATAGGTAATAACTCAGCCGTCAAAAGTAACCATAACTCAGCCGTAAAAAAAAACATAAATCAACTGTAACGTATATTATGCAGGGGGCTGTTGACTGGTTCAGGACTTTTAAACTCGTCCTTCTTTGGATGTATTAACATATAAACACAACTCAGCCGAGACAAATAAGGATAACTCAATCGTCAAAAATAAACATAACTCAACTGTAACGTACCTTTGGACTATTAACGGATTTATGCGGGATGTTGTTCACTTTTGATTGGTTATCATCCTTTTGAGTACTGTTCCGTGCCTCGAGAGCATTCAGACGCTCTCTCATTTGCATCCGATCATTCTCAATAGATGCAACTCTTTCTTCCACAGCAGCTCGGACTGTATCACCAATCATCTTCTTCAAATCTGACAACTCTCCAAATTTTGTGTTGTAGGCGGTTAACTGCGACTCAACACTCTCTATTCTACTAGCAAAGTTGTCAAACTTGTCAAATCTTCTGACAAGTTTTTCCAAGACATTGACTACGGTCGTCAAATCCGTCTCTTTCTCCATATCCTCCTCACTAACATGCTGCAACACAATCTCACTGTTGCTTACTTCCTGTTTTTCGTAGCTTTCTTCTGTTTTTTTGCGGGGGGTTGATCGGAATCTAACGAAACTGCAGCCTTCATTTTTTCTTCTTCTCATCGCTCTTCACATCCCAAAAAACCTCTAACAAACCTATCCGCATGTATGTCTGTTACCAGATTTACAACTTCTGGGTTATTTTCTTCACTCGCTCACTGCGGAAACAGCTCTTCTACAGCCTCCTTCATAACCATTTTCTTCACACGCACCTGCATAGTAAATCAGCCATAAAGTAACTCATAAGTCAGACATCAAAAGATTCATAACTCAGCCATAAAGTAACTCATAAGTCAGACATCAAATGATTCATAACTCAGCCATCAAGTAACACATAAGTCAGACAGAATAAAAATATCCATAACTCAGCCAAGTCAACCTTCTTACCTCACCATGGTCTCTGATCTCCTCAGCTATGGCTATAGTAAGACTTTTACATGTACGGGTTCCACCCCATCGTAAAAGAGGAATTTCGTTCTCATTGACTACTCTTCCAAACCGCTCTCCGAAGCAAGTCACAGATTCATACGCCCAAACCAGCAACACGTCCTTCATACCGCTAATGGTGTACGACTTTCCTTCTGGATTCAACATCTTAATTGAACCAACCAGAACTTCGAATGCAGTCCGACCCCACGGATAAGTCCTCAAGGCTTCATCGTCGAATACTCTTTTTGTACTTTCAAAGGGTATTCTAGAATTATGATGCAAGCCATAAAGTCCCATGGCTTGAAGAAGCAACAGCCCTAACCATTTCCTCTTTTCAAAACTCCAGCCTCGACAGACCTCTAATGCTGGCCTCAGTTCATCTAACTTGGGTCCTACCCCAAGCGGCACCTTCAACTCCTCCCAGAACGTTTTGTATTGCTCAGGTTCAAAACTTTCTGTTGGCAGTGGACCTGTGTTTAGACCCGTGAGCGCACCAAATTCGATTAAGCTAAAACTGATAGGTTGATCAACAACGAGAGACCAAATCTCCTTGTCATGTACTCATAGCTGTCTACCTAGTAGATAGTGTACAGTCTTCCCAGACCACACCAATTGGCTATCAGCTAGCTTAGCAACTACTCCAAGAGGAAACTGCTTCATGTGTTCCCACACATCATGTCCTATTGCGTCTCTGACTCGAGGGAAGTCTCCCAAATGGACATTGTGATTAATTTTTTTATTTAAGCGCATATTCTTGGAGGGTAATCCCTTGCTTGATCTTCAGGAATTGCTTGATCTTCAGGAATTGCATGATATTCAGACATCTGAACAAAAAAGACATAACATATTAATGATAAATCAGCCGTAACAAAATTCAAACTCAGCCACAACTAACAAATAAACCAGCCGCAACCAAACACAAACTCAGCCACAACGGCACATAAATCAAGCATAACACAAACTCAGCCACAATAGCATTGCACATATAAATCAGCCGCAACACAACACAAATCAGCCACAACATAACAATAAATCAGCCGCAATAAATAACTTAAACAGCCACTAGCAACGAAAAACAAGCCGCCACAGAATAATAAATCAGCCACAATACCGTTAACAAGCGACAAACACTTTCGATTCCTCAGATTATACTCAAAATAAAACGAAAGAAGATGAAGAATCCCCACTCCTCTGTTTATACTCACCTTCGACTAAAATCCGACTGTGAAAATGCAGAGCAGACGTTTCGACGACAACGGCGGTGAATGTTTCTCAGAAACCGACTATAGAGAAAAAAGTAGAAGTTTCGACGACAACACACAAAGTTTTAATTTTTCCGTCCTTTGAGTTTCCTACTCTGACTTGTTAACACGGTTAACCTAGTTAGTGACGTGGAACAGTGATTAGTGACGTGGATTAGTTAATCATTTTTTAATTATAAATAACCTCAATTAAAAAAAAATAACCAAGGGTGTTTATTGTAATTTACTAGGCTTTAAAAACTTTTGAGTAATTTCCAAAAGATGCATGTTATTCTAGTAATATAACAACTTTTCTATGCTATTTAAGTACTTTTCTCAAAATTACTCAAAAATTTTTAAAGCCTAGTAAATTACATTAAACACTCTTGGTTATTTTTTTTGAATTGAGGTTATTTATAATTAAAAAATGATTAACTAATCCACGTCACTAATCATTGTTCCACGTCACTAATAAGATTAACCGTGTTAACAAGTCGGAAAAGGAAACTCAAAGGACGGAAAAATAAAAACTTCGTGTGTTATCGTCGAAACTTCCAGTGTTTTCTCTCTAGTCGATTTCTGAGAAACATTCACCGCCGTTGTCGTCGAAATGTCTGCTCTGCATTTTCACAGTCGGATTTTAGTCGAAGGTGAGTATAAACAGAGAAGTGGGGATTCTTCATCTTCCTTCGTTTTATTTTGAGTTTTCCGATTTATTTTGAGTATAATCTGAGGAATCGAAGGTGTTTGTCGCTTATTAACGGTATTGTGGCTGATTTATTATTTTGTGGTGGCTTGTTTATCGTTGCTAGTGGCTGTTTAAGTTATCAATTGTGGCTGAGTTTGTGTTGTGTTGCGGCTGATTTATATGTGCAATTGCAATTGTGCCTATTGTGGCTGAGTTTGTGTTATGTTGCGGCTAATTTATGTTACTTGATGGCTGAGTTATGAATCATTTGATGTCTGACTTATGAGTTACTTGATGGCTGAGTTATGAATCATTTGATGTCTGACTTATGAGTTACTTGATGGCTGAATTATAAATCATTTGATGTCTGACTTATGAGTTACTTGATGGCTGAGTTATGAATCATTTGATGTCTGACTTATGAGTTACTTGATGGCTGAGTTATGAATCATTTGATGTCTAACTTATGAGTTACTTGATGGCTGAGTTATGAATCATTTGAGGTCTGACTTATGAGTTACTTGATGGCTGAGTTATGAATCATTTGATGTCTGACTTATGAGTTACTTGATGGCTGATTTACTATGCAGGTGCGTGTGAAGAAAATGGTTATGAAAGAGGTTGTAGAAAAGTTGTTTTCGCAGTGGTCGAGTGAAGAAAATGACCCACAACTTGTAAATCTGATAATAGACATACATGCGGATAGGTTTGTTATCATCGAGTACCGACTTTGCAAGTTCGTCGTGTGTTGTTTCATCATTTAAATACATAACTCTAAACTCTCTACCGTCGGCGTTGAATACGTATTTGTTTTTCTTGGCCCAATTACCGGAAACAATAACTACCAGATCCATAAGATCTTGAACAAAGATCAATGAAAAAAAATAATGAGGAAGGAAAATAGATGAATAGGGTGACGATTAAGTTTCTGGGTATCAGATGATAAAGAAGGTAAATAGATGAAGAAGAAGAAGACACGGCGTCACAACATAAAACTCTAACAATGACATGGAAAATGACATGGAAAATAGGAGCTGATGACATGGAAAATCGGATTTGATGTCATTAATTTTTTGCTTATATGGCAAGTGAGCCACAAAATGAAAACGTAAATCAGCCTAACTAAATCAGTCATCAAATACAAATGTAAGTCATTTGCAACGTGAATACTATTTCAGTAATAAAAACAACAAAAATCGGGTTCGAAAAGAGGCCATAAAAGGGCGTAAATCAGCTGGAAAATATTATGTCAGCTGTATCGTCAAATAAATCAGCCGTCAAATGAATGCTATTGTAGTAATTAATCTTTCGCTAATAAATCAGACGTAATAAGGCCGAGTTTACTATTAATCAAGCTAAACACAGCTGATCTACGCTAATTATACTTAAATCAGCCGTAACTACCTTTCATAGGTAAGTCGTCCGTTTAGTAACACAGCCAATCGATGATCATTCCATCATCGTGAGAAACATATCTCAACTAGGCGATGTACAAATCAGCCGTCATATATGTACGTAAGTCAGTCATTAGCTCATAAATCAGACAGATTTTTGTAAACTCAGCCGTCACATAAATCTTAAGTCAGCCAGAAGATCTTAAATCAGCCACGTTTTGTAACTGAGCCGTAACGTTTGGCTTATTTGTATATGTAAATCAGCCAATTTTTTTAGGTCAGCCACATCGTATATATAAATCAGCCGTCAATACCGCCGTAATGCTTTACGGCTGAGTTCATTAATACACGTCAGCGATTTCCTATGTGGCGCCGGATTTTATCTGATGTGGCACTCAAAAGTAATGGCATTCTTGTAATTAGGTTTTTTGTCAGAACGTAATTACAAGGGCACGCTGGGCATTTAAAATAAATCAGTAATAAAAAAAAGTTTTATATACTTCTAGTAATATTACCTAATTTATGTGCCGTTTAAGTTAAGTTCCCATTTATTTTTGCATAAACATTAATTATTTTTCCATCAATTATCTATTCTTAATTACATTATTAAGAGTATTATTTGATTCATAAATTTTTGAATTCGAAAATAAAATATTGGTTAGATTTAAATGGTTTTAAACATGATTTTCACATCTTGACATATTCATTCATTGATTTTACCTAGATTGATAGTTTTTAACAATTTGGATTCATTATTTTGAATTTAATACAATTGTATTGAGGACTTTGATCCAAGATGAATTTAACGTGTGATTTCAAGTGTTTTTCCAAGGATATTTTGCTCTTAAACAGGATTTTCAAGAGATTCCATTGTAGACGCATAATTCAATCGTCTTAAACATTATCCACCATTCCAACGAGATGTGACAAAAAGAGAAGACAATGGAAATACGAAGCATGGTTTCGATTAATACGGGATACCCACTGCTCAAAAACAACGCAAAATCTAAGCTTGATCGCGACAACGTAAGATTTTTGCCAAAATTATCTACAGCTCACCGGTACTATCATTCTAATCTCTATCTTTTTTATTCTTCTTTCAAATAATTTTAATCATTACTCCCTTAATTTGATTTAATTTTACACCGGGGACGGTGTAAGTTAAGTCTGGAAGGATTGTTGTTACTAACACGTTTGTTAGTGTTTGGTTTTTATGTTTTTAAAAGGATTTTTCAAAATTTACTTTCATAAAAAAAAAAAAGTTTTTATTAAAAATAATAAGATAGGAATTATGACACTTTCCTAGGATTGACGTTTTGATTTTGAAGACTATGTAACCATTGTTGCAGGGTTTGTTCATGACAATCGATTCAAAAACCTCATGATGGAGCTTCCGTCCAGAAGATTTCTACTTGCAACTGTTTTTATGGATATGATTTTGACTCTCTATTTGGACTACTAATATGATTTTTAATTATTTCTTATTAAGAATGTTAGATCAAAGAAATAAATCACACATTCATGACATCTTATCCTCTTTTACCACTCTTTGTTGTCATGAATGGCCAGCTCATCTTTAGTTGGTACCCTACCTAAAACCCTTTACCTTCTTTCAGACCTCATGCATTCTCTTTTAGTTTCATACTTGCAAATATGTGCAAAAACGTCGGAGAGAAAAGGATCGACGCAATTTTCCAATCACTAGAGATGCGACGATTTGGTAGAGAATGGAGTACAAAGATCGAATTACAAAGAGCTTGGTCGTTCCTTGGATGCTTAAAACATGGTAACATTTCGTGCCTATATTTGACTTATATCAAAGAGATACTGTTTTCCCCCTTTCAAAAGAAAAAGAAAAAAATAAAGAAAAAGAAAAAAATAAAAATAAAAATAAAAATAAAGAAAATCTAAGGGAAGGGAAAACGGTTGTCTAAGAGTCTTATGGCCAAAGAATACCCAAGGAATGCCATGATACAAAAGAAGAGACGAGTAAAAGCGATTTCAAGTGATTCCCGGAGAAAAATGTAAGTCTGGGGGAGAAAGACGTGAAGAAGTGGTTGGGAAATTGTTGACATCAATAGGTCCATTCTCTCTTGCGATTTTGCATAATATCTCACATCCGGAGTCTATGGTAACCCTAAACACTTTTAACTTCACCACTAAAATCAGCCTTTCCCAATACCTAGCCCGTCTTCCTTGAATGATGTTCTTGATGGGAAGTTTTCATTAAATCTAAGAGAGTAGAAAGAGTCAATTGATTTGAAGTTGAGATTTTTGCAGGGACAGATATTTAGAATATGGACATGTTGTGAATTCGTGATGGAAGAAGATGACAACGTCTATGAGCTAATCTTGTTTCATGTGGATTACAGGTTTAGAATTTGATACAATGATCCAAAGGACATGTGAGTTCCTCCGAATTTCAAACCTCTTCTCAATTATTAACGATTGTTTGCTTGAGGACAAGCAAAACATAAGTCTAGGGGAGTTGATATACCCTATATTTTACCACTTTTTCTATCTATTTTACTATGGTTTTTATATATATTAATAAAGCTTTTTGACCAAAAGAAGTAGTTTTCTCGTATATGTATATTTTAAGGTCTTAACAGGTTTTATCATCAAAAGGATGTAAAATAAAGCAAAAGGGGTGTCATCTCTGATGCAGCTACTCATCAAAGACAAAGGAACCAAGCCAAGTCATTTTATCTTGAAGATAATGCACATTCTCAAACTGGACAGAACGTGTATCCCAGATGTTCGCTGAAGAACGGAGGATCAAATCAGTTGGGAATTTAATGAAACTTGGTACGGAGATAGCCCTTTGAAGCACTGTACTTTGGAAGATACACCCGAAACACTGAGGACATGTCAAACTACCTTTGAAGTGAAGTTAGTGCATAATGGAGTCAAGCACCGGGCCAGCCCATGGGCCGATATCCACACCTTTGCCAACCTTCTACAAGAGTCATGGAAGCCTCCATGGACCGATATTGCCTCAGTTTCGACCAAAAAAACGTATTTGCCCGAAGAAACCCTAGCCGACGTAAGCCTCCTTAAACTCCTATATATACTTGCTTTTAGCCTCTCTAGGAACTCAAGCAGCCGGCCTTAACAGCCTAAATCAATACCTAAACATGTATTTCATTTTTCTCTTGTTCTTGATGCATATTTGATTCTAGAAGCTTTTAATGATATATTGACTTTGCCATATTGCGAAGAGATGAGATCTAACTCCTTACGCTTAGATAGATCAACGAATTATACTGTCTATGTGCTTTACTCTTGCTGCTACGTGTTGCAAAAATTTTAGAGTTATAGCTTTGATTTGATTTCTATGCACTTTCTTAATTCTATGCTTTTACGTATTTAATCGTTTAGAGTTTTATTCTAGAATTGATTCTTCATCTTTATTTATACTCAAAGCACGAATTGGTTTAGCTACCCAAGGAGTGATTTTAGGTTGATATACTCTCCAAAAGCTTGTTATATATCCAGACCTAGTATTCGATGAGATAGGCATCTTAACAATTCGATAGCTTAGTTAAGGAGTCTAGTGAACAATCAATCTTGAGCATAAAGCATATTTTCACCTTGTAATAACTTGCGATAGTTGAGTCTATTAGGGTGCAAAACGTAGATAGTTAGTTACTTCACGATAGTGGGATGACCTTACCTTAGTGATATGAGTTCTAGAACAACTAGTATTAAAATCCTAATCGATTGCTTGTGTTTTGCATATGTTTTGTGAATTGCTTGATTTCTAATCTTAATTGATATCTATCTCTTTTCTTTTATTGTTTTGTTATTTGCTTCCATAAAACCCCAAAAACCAAATATTATGTTCCCTTAGCTTAATCTGAATCATATAGGTTTGTAGCGCATTCATCACTTAGTCATCAGTGGAACGATCCCTAAGTACTACAATTATCTTAAATGTGCACTTGCAGTTTTCTAGGGTTATAAATTTAAAAACCTAATTGCATAAACCCTACATAGAAATTTTATGCACATCACTCACATAAAATCTCTTTTTGCAGACTCTCCCTAGAAAATAGGCAGGTTCTAACTCACATAAAACCTCTATTTCCCAGCGCTATCAAGAGAATAGACAAGTCCTAACTCACATAGAACTTTCATCCCTAGATACTCCTCCTACAACATGGAGAAGCTCTAACTCACATAGAACTTCCAGTTCTAGCCATCAAATGACACCACCAGTCATCATAACTCATAACCCCACCAGTCATCACCACACATGACCACACCATTTATCATAACACATGACCCCACCAGTCATACTCTAAGAACACACGTCTTATAAACACATTAATAAGAAATCCCATATTATTAATCTCAAAAAATTGTGTAATTGTTACATCACCAAACGAAAAATACATAAACAACACATATCCACATGCTATCACAGACACTGAAAACCAGAAAAAGACAACTCAAGCCTCCACTTACTTCTCGAACCACTTCGAGAACTTTGTCTTCATCTTCACTTCTGGTTCCCAAGTCTCCTCCTTAATACCGTCACAGTCCCACACGACTCTCACCAACGGTATCCTCTTCCGGCATAGAACCTTAACCGTCCTCTCGAGAATCCTCACAGGTCTCGCCTCCAACATCATGTTGGGCTGAAGATCCTCCGGAATCCTAGCCAACACCTCCTCAAACTCATGTAGACACTTCCGTAGCATCGACACATGAAGACCTTATGAAAAGCCTCCATACTCTGAGGTAACTCCAACCGATAAGCTACTGTTCCAACCCATTCCACAACCTTGAACGTACCTATAAACCTCGGACTTAGCTTATTCTCTGAAATGGATTTGTTAGGACCCCTCAACATCGCTGCCTTGAGATACACCAGATCTCCCAACTCAAACTCTAGCTCTTTCTTCCTCTTATCGGCATAACTCTTCTGCCGATCCTGAGCCTCTCTCATGTTCAGCATCAAGACACGGATCTTCTCCGTCATCTCCTGAACAAAATCCATACCAAACATGCTCCTCTTCCCCACTTGAGTCCAGCATAATGGTGTACGCATTGGCCTCCCATACAAAGCCTCATATGGAGCAATCCCAATACTCGCCTAGTAGCTATTGTTATACGCAAACTCTACCAGGTTCAAGTGATCCGCCCAATGACCACCGTAATCCAGCACACACATCCTTAGCAAATCCTCAAGGGTCTGAATCATCCTCTCAGACTGTCTATCCGTCTGAGGAGGATAAGTTGTGCTCATATGCACCTTAGTGCCCATCTCAGCCTGGAATTCCCTCCAGAACTCTGAAGTAAACCTCGGATCCCTGTCTGACACGATACTCGCTCGCACCCTGTGAAGCTTCACTATCTCCCGCACAGACTTCTTAGCCAACACCGCTGCTCCATCGATCTTCTTGATGGCAAGAAAATGTGCTGACTTGGTCAGACGATCCATAATTATCCAAATAGAATAAATCGTCTGCAAAACCGACAACTTTGTCTCAAAGTCCATGGTAATCATGTCTCACTTCCACTCTGGAATGGGTAAACTCTACAACAACCCGCTCGGAACCTGATGCTCAGCCTTCACTAACTGGCACACGTTGCACGCTGCAATCCAGTTAGCGATACCCCTCTTTATCCCGACCCAGTGATAATACAGCTTTAGATCTCGGTACATCTTGGTCGCTCCCAGATGAATCGACAATATGCTCGCATGAGCCTCTCTCAGGATCCCCTGACTTAGATCCTCATCCTTGGGTACATAAACTCGCCCGTTCACAAGTATTATCCCATTCGCCGAGACCAGATACTCAGAACCTACAACCTTAGAAGCATTAATCAATCCCTGATCTTTCTCCTGAGCTACTCGAATCTTGCTCAGCAAATCTGCCTGGTTAGTTGCCTCTAACCTCAATGGCTCCTGTGAGATAACACATAACCTCAAAGTGTTAATCTCGCTCACCAAAGCCTCCATATTCCGCTCTTGAGCCAAAGCAACCCTCTTCCAACTCAACGCGTCTGCAACCAGATTAGCCTTACTCTGATGGTACCTAATCTCTATATCATAATCTGTTACCAACTCCATCCAGCACCTCTGTCTCTGGTTCAGCTCTGGCTGAGTAAAGAAGTACTTCAGACTCTTATGGTCTGTAAACACCTGCACTTTCCCTCCATAAAGATAAGATCTCCAAATCTTTAGAGCAAAAATCACCGCAGCCAACTCCAAGTCATAGGTAGGGTAGTTGCACTCATGCTTCCTCAACTACCTCGAAGCATATGCAATAACCTTTCCCTGCTGCATCAGCACACAACCCAGACCAACTCCTGAAGAATCAGTATACACCACATAAGGCTCGGCCGGATCTGGCAACGCCAACACTGGTGTAATAGTCAACATCTCTTTCAGCTTTCCGAAACTCTCCTCATAAGCTGAAGACCACACAAAAGGGACATCTTTCCCCGTCAGCATCGTCATCGACTGCGCCATACTCGCAAAACCCTTGACGAACCTCCTATAGTAATCCATCAACCCGAGAAAACTCTAGATCTCGGTGGCATTCCTCGGTCGAAGCCGCCCTCTGATAGCTTCAATCTTAGCTACATCCACAAAAACTCCCTTTAAAGACACCACGTGGCCAAGAAAACTCATCTCTCGCTGCTAGAAACTGCACTTACTCAACTTCGCGTACAGCTTCTGCTTCCGCAGCTTCTCCTGAACCACTCTCAAATGAACCTCATACTCCTCAGGACTTCTCGAATACACCAGAATATCATCAATGAAGATGATCACAAACTCATCCAAATACTCCTGGAAGACCCTGTTCATCAGCCTAATGAATGTCGCTGGTGCATTCGTCAACCCAAAAGGCATCACCACAAACTTATAATGCCCATACCTCGTCCTGAAAGCAGTCTTTCTAACATCCGCCTCATCGATAGGAATCTGATGATAACCCAAAGCCATCGATCTTCGGGAACTAAGTAGCCCATCCCAACTGATCCAACAACTCATCAATCTGCGGCAAATGATACTTGTTTTTCACAGTGACTCGGTTAAGTCCTCGATAATCGATGTATAACCGAAAATTCCCATCCTTTTTCTTTACAAACAACACCGGCGCCCCCCACGGTGAACTACTAGGTCGGATAAATCCTTTCCCCAAAAGATCATCCAGCTGCTTCTTCAGCTCTGCCATCTCTCTTGGAGCCATTCGGTAAGGTGCCTTAGATATGAGAGTCGTCCCAGGCTCCAACTCAATCGTGAAAGGATCAGACCAAAATGGCGGTAATCCCTTTAACGACTGGAAAACATCCTGGAAATCCTAAACAACTTGAATATCTCCAACTGCAACCTCTCCAACAGACTCTGGCATCATAATCGTCGCCAAATACGCCTCTCAGCCCTTCTCAATCAAATGTTCGGCCTAAATCACTGAAATCACGAGACTCCCGGAAGTCGGCCTTACTCCCTGATAAACCAACTTCCCCGCCTCTCGCTCAAACAAAACTCATCCCCGATGACAATCCAGATGTACTCTGTACCGCTCCAGCCAATCCTACCCAGGATGACATCGTACAGCTCCACCAGACTAATAATCAGATCTGCTTGCATAAACTCTCCTACCACCATAATATCCACACCACAAGCCCGCTCGAAAGTAGCCAGGGACTTGCCACCCACAACCTTAACTACTCCCGGCAGCTCATCAGAATCGCTCCAAATTCTGCTGCTCTCCACACACTCCAGAGTAATGAAGCAATTCGTCGCTCCGGAATCAAACAAAACGTGGGTCTCACAACCGCCCACTACTAAGGTCCCTGCACAAATCCCATGTGCCTAAGAACCCTAACATTCTAGCACAGACTTACAATTTCCAAAATAGACTAAATTCAACACATAGAATTAATAGGTCAAGTTTTCAAATTACATGTGATCAGTCTGGCGCTAATACCACCCACCTCCACCAAAGTGAACACCCGCGGTGCCGCTGCAATCTGAGCCACCGGCTGCACTACCGCCACTGTCACCGAAAAAAACCCGGTGCCAATCCTCTGCATCTGCTCCATCATCCTAAGGTAGAATGGAGGCTTCTCCGCAACCGCCACACCCGGCTGCACCCCATCTGTAATGCCCCCGATCATTTATAGACCGAAGATGCTACTGATGAACACCTAAACGTCCGATCAGAGGTTCCCGAAACCCATCCGGGTTCCCTAGACAAGACTTCCAGGTATCCATCCCCTTCGACTACATCTCAAAGCTTGCCAACCCGAGACATACCCGATGGTTAGTTCGTCCGGACATAGACTAGTATAGTATGAAACCCGAATTTATTCAAAACTCATTTATATATAATTATACTTAAGTTTTGAAAGGATTACAAAAATATATACCGATGAGTCTAATACTCCAAAATCAACGTGTACATATTAAACATTATTCATTTACAAAAAGCAAAGAATTATATCCCTGGCCTCCTAACGTTCCTTTGGCCCCGATGGTCTTCCCGCTAGTGGTCACCTGCAACACAAGTAGAGTCGTGAGCACTAATTGCTCAGTGAGTTGGGGTTTTCCTTAACATTTAATAATACATTCCCAACCAAACCCAAAATAACAATCACACGCAATATGCAAATCTAATTCAATAAGTATGATAGATTATGCATTAACGTTTTATTTCAACAAGGCCTTTCGCGTAGACCGGTTCCCATCACGTTCAATCACAAGGTATCTTTCAGCCCGAAGCCACAAAGGCTAAGGACTTCAGATCCTCTACCATTCCAATGGCCTTATATAAATAAGGATCCGCACCGGAAATTCTGCATTGTAATGCAGTACACGGCCCTAGGCTGTAATCCCGTCTCTCCGTGTCTTCATGTACTTGTACTAGTACACAACGCACTAGCCAAGCCATGGCCTCAATGGAACGTCTTACCGCGATCATAATTATAAGTTTACAAACTATTAAGTTGTATGTACTCATAATTATGCATCAACATTTACTTAGTATTTTTCATATGCTAAGGTTTTAACCAACACTTAGCAATTCAATTAACCACACAACTATGAACCTCATTTGATTATTAAGCATACGAATGGACAAGCAACGTGTGCTCTACTCATCTAGCACACGGCAATCATCACCAATACTCACATGATTAATAATTAAACACGCAACACACAACACGTATCACCGAGACTCGCCTTACATGGTGACGGTTCACGGTTTTGCCCAAAGTTTCCTACTCTCACTTTCTTTAACTCGGACTAGAACACTGCATAAGTAAATCGGCTTGGTTATAGGGTTACAACTTCATGTTCTTAAGGAAAACCTAAGGAACCAAGCTAACAATCTTACCTAGATCGAATCAGAACAGACCAAGACTTGCCTGTGGAACTCTCGTTACTTTAAACCTAACGAAAACTGATTCCACGTTCCACATGGTTCCGGCCATTTAATCAAGGAACTAAGGTTAGCATCATAATCAGAACGTGAAACAGGTCAGAAAGGAAGGATTTCGGTCTAGGAATACTTACCCTAAATCCTCCGAACTACTCGAAATGCTCGCGGTGGACTGAATGCTCGGACTGAACGGGTTAGAATAGGGTGGTCTGATCGTGATTGATTTTTGGGCGTGATTTTCGTGTGCCCTGCCTACTAGGTCGGGTGGTCCTATTTATAGGCGCGGGTAAGCAGGTGAAACAGCTGGACAGCTCAGGGTCACCTGTCCAAGCCGTTCCACCAAGCACTGCCCAGGTTGTGACACATGCCAGTGAGGTGCCCTTGACCTGGCGTGTGGCTGACACACGCTAGTGTGTGGTTAACACGACCCGGCACAACCCTAACACAGGCCATCCGGTGACCTACCCGCGGCTGGAGCAAGGACACAGCTCGGTCATCAAGCAAGCAGGCAGCTTAGTCACCGACCTGCTTACCCTTGACTTCGGCCAAACTGTCTACGTTTGGTTCATTCTTCCCGCAGAGTTTTACCTTGGCCGGCCTAGGCCAAGGTGCGGATCATTACATTCTTCCCCCCTTAGAAGAATTCGTCCCGAATTCTCAAGGGTTTGTCAGTCCGGCTTACTAAATTTCCAATGGTTATAGAAATAGTTCCGGGTGAGACTTCCTGAACTTCTCTTCATCTTCCCAAGTTACAGCCTCACGATGTTGTTTTCCCCAAAATACTTGAACTTGTGCGATCTCTCCCAATCTTTTAATCCGTCTCTCACCTATCCTTAGTGCTTCCTGAGGATATGTAAGGTTGGATTGGAGATCCTTTATCCGTTCTGGTTCTATTGCATTGGGGTCACAGACATGTCTACGTAGCATTGACACGTGGAACACTGGATGTTGTCCCATGTCTGAGGGAAGGTCCTATTGTCCGGTTTGGTGGGGCAGTTTAGGGAACCCTAGGGGTTTGATATTTAAGCGTGAACATTAAGTTTAGGCCGACTTTTTCTTCCAGAGGTCAAAAGCAGAAAGAGAACCAGAATCAGAGAGATGTGTGAGAGTTCTGGTGATTTCTGGAGAAGGTTGTGCGTTCTTGAGGCTTGTGATCGCGTGGGAGGGTATTAGGAACGAGGAGGATTCATTTGTTGGGTTGATTCGGGTCTGGGAAGGACGAACAAAGGCTGTTCATCGCGTTCTTCGTTGTTCTTTGCCTTTTCAACCAAAATCGAGGTAAGTGTGTGATCGTGGGTTATATAGGCATAAGGATCATATGGAATGCGTTTGTTTGGTGTTCTTTGTGTGTTATGATTGGAATTGTGCAGGAGTTCGATGAAATCCGATGGATTCGAGCCATGAGAGGATAGGCTCGTTTCCTGGGTTCTGCGTCATCGTGTCGATGGACACGGGGAAGGCTATCGATCGACACCATGGTGGTGTGTCGATCGACATGGCACTGTATGTCGATCGACACCTAGAGGTTGTGTCGATCGACACGGGGCTTCTATCCTAGTTGTGTTGGTTGTTTCGTGTGTGCTTGATTGTTTGCTCATCCTAGTATTGTATCTCTTGTTTATGTCTATATATAAATAACCCGTAGACGGGATGACCGCATCGCTGAGTATTGGTGATAATACTCACGCAACTCTTTTTCCCATATGTTGCAGGTAAAGAGAAAATGTGATCGTGGAATCATGGCCAGGAAGGAGAGATGATTTAGGGACTCGTTGTGTGTTATTGTTTTATGGAATTGCTAGGTTGTTAGTAATTCTGAAACTTGGTGGAAATGTTGATTTGTTATGGTTGAACTGGTTAGTAATTTAATAAAGTATGGGATTTATTGAATTGAAATTTGTGGATGATGATTATTTTTTTCCGCGTTGCTTGTCTTGTTGACCCAATTGATGATTATTATCTGTGATGATAATAATCTAAAGGGAAAAAAATTTAAAGTTTCGGGATGGGTTGTTTCATTTTGGTATCAGATCCCTTATGGTTGTAGGGCGGGTGAATGATTGACTGATGGTGTGAATAGTTAATTGATTGCTGTGTGGATATGGAGTCCTAGATCATCTCTTCCGAGCCTTCAATGAGATTCCACGGTATGTGTTATTTGACTTTTTGTTTTCTAGTACTTAGTAATCTGCTAGTGAGTGCAGAGTGATGGCTAGAGGTGCTAGAGGCAGAGGTCGTGGGGGCCGTGGAGGCCGAGGGGGTCGTGGTGGGCGTGGGCGAGGACTGCAGAGTGAGTCAGATGCCGCGAGTGTGGCCCAAGAAACCACGCAGGAGCAGGTGGCGGACTCGTAGGCAATTCGGGAGGGGTCTGTGGGTGTGACTGCTACGAGTGCCAATGTGAGGGCTGGTGGGGCTAGTGTGGGTCCCGAGGTAGCTGGTGGTGCGGGGGGCCCAGGTGAGGGTGTTCCCATAGGTGTGGCCCAAGACCGAGTTGATCGCTTGGCGGGTTTGCTGCAGTTGATTCTAGAGCGGTTACTAGGTGGGGTACCGACTCCAGGTCAGGCTCCAGGAATTCAGCCAGATGGGGCTGGTATGCAGCAGGGTGTGGCGGTTGCGGAGGAGCTTCTATCCTACTTGAGGATGATAGAGCAGATGCAGAGGATTAGCACCGGGTTTTTCTCGGGCGTTGCCAAGCCTGAGGATGCTGATGAGTGACGGTGCAGGATGGAGTGGAACTTTTGCTCTATCAGGTGTCCAGAGGGATACCGGGTGGACCTAGCAGTTCATTATCTGGATGGTGACTCGCATCTCTGGTGTAGAGGCGTCGAGGCCAGGAGGGTACAGGCCGAGATGGTTTGGGAGGATTTCTTGGCTGAGTTTAATGCCAAGTATTTTCCGCAGGAGGCGGTGGACCGGATGGAGTTGAGGTTCCTAAACCTGGCTCAGGGAGATCGGACTGTGAGGGATTTCGATTTGGAGTTCAGTCGACTCCTGGTGCATGCTGGTAGAAGCATGGAGGGCGAGCAGGCCCAGGTGAGGAGGTTCCTCGGGGGACTTCGAGCTGAGTTGAAGACTCGCTACAGGGCGAGTAAGTTCGCCATGAGGGCGAAGTTTGTAGAGACGGCTAGTGCTATCGAGGAGGATCTCAGAGAGCAGACTGTGGTGCTTAGTCCGCCGGTACAGTAGTAGAGGAGGTCGCAGCAGGCGAGTGCGAGCAGGGGCGGCAAGCCTGCTCAGGGTCAGAAGAGGAAGTGGGAGAGCACTTCAGGAGACAGTCAAAGAGGACAGGGTGGTTCGGGATGCTACAGGTGTGGTAGCACGAGCCACAAGGTGGCCGATTGTCCGAAGAGGAGAGAGGAGCGGGCGGCTCAGGTGTGCTATCACTGTAGGGAGCCGGGGCATATAGCGCCCAGGTGTTCTAAGCTGCAGCCGCTGGTGGTGGCGGCATTACAGCCGTTGGTGGTCCAGCCGTTGGCTCAGATAGCATCGACGCTGCGGGTTTTCATGTCGGCGGAGGCCAGAGGTTCTAGCGCCAGACCGATCAGAGTTATTAATGCAGACTTGACTTTTTTGTTTAATTCTTATAGTGTTTGAGTTAGTCTGTTGGGAATTGTGAGTCTGCGTTAGAGTGTCGGATCTTAAAGCACATGGGATTTGTGTAGGGACCTTAGTTGTGGGCGGATGTGAGTCCCACGTGCTGTTTGATTCGTAAGCTACGAATAGCTTCATTACTCCGGAGTGTGCGGAGGGCAGCGGGATTCGGAGTGATTCCGGAGAGCAGCCGGGAGTAGTTAAGATCGCTGGTGGCAGGAGAGTCGATGCCAGCAGTTCTTGTCATTAGTCCGGTGGAGCTGTATGATGTCATCCTGGGTATGGATTGGTTGGATCGGTACAGGGTCCATCTGGATTGTCATCGAGGACGTGTGGTGTTCGAGCGGGAGACGGGAAGGTTGGTGTCGAGCAGTTGATTGAGAAGGGCTGTGAGGCGTATCTGGTGATGATAGTGATGCCAGAGACTGTTAGAGAGGTTGCAGTTGGGGATATTCGGGTTGTTCGGGATTTCCAGGAGGTTTTCCAGTCGTTGTTGGGATTGCCACCATCACGGTCGGATCCTTTTATGATTGAGTTGGAACTGGAGACGGCTCCGATATCCAAGGCGCCTTACCGTATGGCTCCAGCAGAGATGGCAAAGCTGAAGAAGCAGTTGGATGATTTGTTGGGGAAGGGTTTCATCCGACCTAGTGTATCACCGTGGGGAGCGCCAGTGTTGTTCGTAAAAAAGAAAAATGGGAGTTTCCGGTGGTGCATTGATTACCGGGGACTTAACCGGGTCACTGTGAAGAACCGGTATCCTCTTCCGCGCATTGATGAGTTGTTGGATCAGTTGTAAGGGGCTACTTGGTTCTCCAAGATTGATTTGGCTTCGGGATACCATCAGATTCTGATTGATGAGGCAGATGTTCGGAAGACGACATTCAGGACGAGGTACGGGCATATGAGTTTGTAGTGATGCCGTTTAGGTTGACGAATGCGCCAACAGCGTTCATGCGGTTGATAAACGGGGTATTCCAGGAGTATCTGGATGTGTTCGTAATCATCTTGATAGATGATATCCTAGTGTATTCGAGGAGTCCAGAGGAGCACGAGGTACATTTGCGGTTGGTTCTGGAAAAGCTGCGGGAGCAGAAGCTGTACGCAAAGTTGAGTAAGTGCAGTTTTTGGCAGCGAAAAATGAGTTTTCTTGGCCATGTTGTTTCTGCAGAGGGAGTTTCTGTGGATTCGGCTAAGATAGAGGCTATCAGAGGTTGGCCTAGACCGAGAAGTACCACTGAGATTAGGAGTTTTCTGGAGTTGGCAGGTTATTACAGGAGGTTCGTCAAGGGGTTTGCGAGTATGGCGCAGTCGATGACGAAGTTGACAGGGAAGGATGTCCCTTTTGTGTGGTCTTCAGCTTGCGATGAGAGTTTCAGGAAGCTGAAGGAGATGTAGACTAGTACACCGGTATTGACGTTACCCGAGCCGGGTGAGTCTTATGTGGTGTATACAGATGTTTCAAGTGTCGGTCTGGGATGTGTGCTGATGCAGCAGGGGAAGGTTATTAAGTATGTTTCGAGGCAGTTGAGGAAGCATGAGTGCAATTACCCTACCCACTATTTGGAATTGGCTGCGGTGATATTTGCCCTTAAGATTTGAAGGTCTTATTTGTATGCCGGGAAGGTGCAGGTTTTCACAGACCACAAGAGTTTGAAGTATTTCTTCACTCAGCCAGAGCTGAGCCAGAGACAAAGGCGTTGGATGGAGTTAGTTGCAGACTATGACTTGGAGATTGGGTACCATCCGGGTAAGGCTAACCTGGTTGCAGATGCGTTGAGTCGGAAGAGGGTTGCTTCAGATCAGGAGCGGGATATGGAGGCTCTGGTGAGCGAGATCAGTACATTGAGGTTATGTGTGATCTCACAGGAGCCGTTAGGGTTAGAGGCAGCTAACCAGGCAGACTTGTTGAGCAGGATTCGAGTTGCTCACGAGAAGGATCAGGGATTGATTGATGCTTCTAAGGTGGCCAGGTTGGAGTATTTGGTCTCAGCGAGTGGGATGATACTGGTGAACGGGTGGGTTTGTGTATCCAGGGACGAGGATCTGAGGCAGGAGATCCTGAGGGAGGCTCATTCGAGCATGTTATCGATTCATCTGAGAGCGACCAAGATGTATCGTGACATGAAGCGGTATTATCACTGGGTTGGGATGAAGAGGGATGTGGCTAGCTGGATTACAGCGTGCAACGTGTGTCAGCTGGTGAAGGTTGAGCATCAGGTTCCTAGTGGTATGTTGCAGACTTTACCTATTCTGGAGTGGAAGTGGGATATGATTACCATGGATTTCATGATGGGGTTGCCGGTTTCACGGACGCATGATGCGATTTGGGTGATTGTGGATCATCTAACCAAGTCAGCACATTTTCTAGCCATCAAGAAGACCGACGGAGCGGCGGTGTTGGCTAGGAAGTATGTGCGAGAGATAGTGAGGCTGCACGGGGTGCCAGCGAGTATCATGTCAGATAGGGATCCGAGATTTACCTCAGAGTTCTGGAGGGCGTTTCAGGCTGAGATGGGCACTAAGGTGCATATGAGCACAGCGTATCATCCTTAGACATATGGACATTCGGAGAGGATGATTCAGACATTAGAGGATCTGTTGAGGATGTGCGTGTTGGATTGTGGTGGTCATTGGGCAGATCATCTGAACCTGGTAGAGTTCACTTACAACAACAGTTACCAGGCGAGTATTGGGATGGCTCCATATGAGGCTCTGTATGGGAGGCCGTGTAGGACACCATTATGCTGGACTAAAGTGGGGGAGAAGAGCATGTTTGGTGCAGATTTTGTTCAGGAGACGACGGAGATGATCCGTGTCTTGAGGCTGATCATGAGAGAGGCTCAGGATCGGCAGAAGAGTTATGCTGATAGGAGATGGAAGGAGCTGGAGTTTGAGCTGGGAGATCTGGTATATCTCAAGGCAGCTATATTGAGGGGTCCTAACAGATCCATTTCGGAGAATAAGCGGAGTCCGAGGTTTATGGGTCCGTTCAAGGTGGTAGAGCAGGTCGGACCGGTGGCTTATCGTTTGGAGTTACCTCAGAGTATAAAGGCTTTTCACAAAGTCTTCCATGTTTCGATACTGCGGAAGTGTCTACATAAGTCTGAGGAGGTGTTGGCTAGGATTCCGGAGGATCTTTAGCCCAACATGACGTTGGTGGCGAGGCCTGTGAGGATTCTTGAGAGGAGAGTCAAGGTGCTGCGTCGGAAGAGTATACCGTTGGTGAGAGTCGTGTGGGACTGTGACGGTATTGAGGAGGAGACTTGGGAACCAGAAGCGTCGATGAAGAGGAAGTTTTCGAAGTGGTTCGAGAAGCAAGCAGTGGCTTCAGTGTCTTTCTGGTTTCCAGAGTCTGTATCAGCATGTTGCTGTGTTGTTGTTATGTATTTCGTTGTTGTTGTAACGATGTTACATTTGAGATTTAATAAGATGGGTTTTCCTTATTAAATGTGTGTTATAAGTTGGAAGTTCTTATATGTTGTGACTGGTGGGGTCATGTGATGGCTAGGAATGGAAGTTCTAAGCGACTTAGGGCTTGTTCATGTTCTAGGAGTGGCTAGAAATGAGCTTGTTCATGTTCCAGGAGTGGTTGGAAATGGAAGCCTTATGCATGTTAGACCTGTCTATTTCCTAGGGAGAGTTTGGAAAAGAGGTTTTATGTGAGTTAGAATTATCTTTTCCAGGGACTCTGTGGAAACACCCATGGGGGTTGGGTTGTTTCGAGTGGCCTAGTGGGGGTCACGGAGGTGATGATATTCCGGGTTAGGGGATGTCATGATGAGGCCACGGAGGTGATTCCGGTCGACAGGTGCTTAGGATGCACGTTTCAGAGTATTGCTCCAGGGGACGGGTGGGTTTCCTGCATACTTGAGGGATGGTGGTTCTCACCAGGGGACGAGTGGGTTCCCTGCATATACTCGAGAGTTGGTGGTTCTCTCTGGGGACGGGTGGGTTCCCTACATGTACTGTGAGGGATGGTGGTTCTCTCCAGGGGACGGATGGGTTCCCTGCACACGTAACTCAAGGGGTGACGATCCTGCGAGTGGGTGTGGTGTATGTGTATATGAATTATGAGTATGAGTTATGAGTAGTAGCGTCTGAGCGTGGTCGTAAGTTTGAGACTGGATGAACTTCAGGGATCGGGAGTGGATCTCAGGTGGGCTGACCGGGTGGGGTCAAGATTTCAGCCATGGTGAGACGGTGCAATGGGGCTATTATGAGCCTAGTAGAGCTCGGGGATCAGGTGTGATCACCAGTGGTGCTGGCCGAGGGCCAGGAGTGTGTGGTGGATGTCGAGTCTAGGGTTTTTGTTTACGTTTAGAACCTCGTTCGGACAACCCTGGTAGCATATGTAGTGCCGTTGGTCATACATGTTCTTGTTTGATTGTTGTGCGAATATTTGGTCCATTTTGGGTCAACGGTTGGTCGTGCATGTTCTTGTTTGATTGTTGGGCGATCAATTGGGCAGCCCTAATCTGGACCATGGGGCGTTGCATCGTTGATGTTCGGGGAGAATCTGGTCAGGTTTTAGGCGGAAGTGATAATCTTGGTGAGACAGTATCCGAGGTCGCGGGAATCGAGGTCAAATCCGTGTTAGTGGGGGAGAATTGTAACGTCCGTGAACCAAAAAGTGGATTTTGGTTGGGTGTGTCGTTCGACACTGGTGGATATGATGATCGACACGGGTGTTTTGACTTGTGAGAAGTCGGATTCGTGGTGGTGTGTCGATCAACACGAGTTGAAATTGGACTGATTGGTTTGGTTCCAATTGTCCGGTTTGGTGGGGCGGTTTAGGGAACCCTAGGGGTTTTATATTTAAGAGTGAACAGTGAGTTTTGGCCGACTTTTTCTTCCAGAGATCAAAAGCAGAAAGAGAACCAGAATCAGAGAGTTGTGTGAGAGTTCTGGTGATTTCTGGAGAACGTTATGCGTTTTTGAGGCTTGTGATCGCGTGGGAGGTATTAGGAATGAGGAGGATTCGTTTGCTGGGTTGATTCGGGTCTAGGAAGGACGAATCAAAGGTTGTTCATCGGGTTCTTCGTTGTTCTTCGCCTTTTCAACCAAAATCGAGGTGAGTGCGTGATCGTGGGTTATATAGGCATAAGGATTAGATGGAATGCGTTTGTTTGGTGTTCTTTATATGTTGTGATTGGAATTGTGCAGGAGTTCGATGAAATCCGATGGATTCGAGCCGTGAGAGGATAGGCTAGTTTCCTGGGTTCTGCGTTGTCGTGTCGATCGACACCACGTTGGTGTGTCGATCGACACGGGGAAGGCTGTCGATCGACACCATGGTGGTGTGTCGATCGACATGGCACTGTCTGTCGATCGACACCTAGAGGTTGTGTCGAACGACACGGGGATTTTGTCCTGGTTGCGCTGGTTGTTTTGTGTGTGCTTGATTGTTTGCTCATCCTGGTATTGTATCTCTTGTTTATGTCTATAAATAAATAACCCGTAGACGGGATGACCGCGTCACTGAGTATTGGTGATAATACTCACGCAACTCTTTTTGCCATGTGTTGCAGGTAAAGAGAAAATGTGATCGTGGAATCATAGCCAGGAAGGAGAGATGATTTAGGGACTCGTTGTGTGTTATTGTTTTATGGAATTGCTAGGTTGTTAGTAATTCTGGAACTTGTTGGAAATGTTGATTTGTTATGGTTGAACTGGTTAGTAATTTAATAAAGTGTGGGATTTATTGAATTGGAATTTGTGGCTGATGATTATTGTTTTCCACGTTACTTATCGTGTTGACCCAATTGAGGATTATTATATGTGATGATAATAATTGATGTATTGCGTTTTTAACGCATTCTAACATGTGTTTCCAGAGTTTTATCGAGACTTTTCTTTGTTTTCAGAGTCTTTTCAGGTCGAAACACGTTTGAGACAAGTCTAATGCAAAATGGAGCAAGGAATCGAAGAAAATGAGCAAAAAGCATCAAAACAGGCCAGATCGATCGATCCACATCTGGATCGATCGATCCAGTTATGTTCAAAATATCGGTTCGTCTCAGGATCGACCTGGCTGCTCGGACTGAAGATTTGAGGATCAGATGGATCGATCCACTTTTAGGATCGATCGATCCACTTACTAAAGTCAAGAAAAAAAGGGGAATTCAGATTTCCTTATTTTACTCGGCTTTTGCAAGAGATTTGGACCAAGACGTTTTTTAGACCTATTTACTCGTTTTTTTAGCTATCGTGGGGATTACACTTTATTTTTATCAGACTTTGAGCTTTTGCAATTTGTAAGCACCAGGGAGACGAATCTCTGACTCTACGATTATTGAGAAGATTTCTGAACCCTATTGGATTTCTATTTTATTAATCATGAGTTTTTCTTCATCTTCTTGTTGTTTATTCATCTTCATGTCTGAGTAGATCTAAAGTTAGGTTTTAGGGTTTCAAGGGATTTCATGAATCGATGAATTAGACATAGATAGGGATTTGTATTTGCCTTCATCTATCGTTGTTCTTATTGCTTGAATTAGATTGATCACCTAGTTTCTGATGTTATAATGTTTAATGCACCAAAAGTGTTCGATTAAATGCCTGAAAGAACGTAGATGAGCAAATTGTCTCTAGCCAACGAAAGCTGATGCTAAGGCAATTTGTGAACATATTAAACCTGTTCGTTAATGCTTGTCTAGAATTCTGAGTTCAAACGACAGTTTAGAATCTTAGGTTGCTAGATAAAGTGATTGATACCATGACAGTGGATTGGTATATCTCTGCCTCCTCTCGTCAGGTATGACTATCAACTGCACCCTCAGCTAATTGGATTGGTGAAGAATTATACTTTCCTTGGGTTGCCTGTTGAGATCCCAATGGATCACATAGAGAATTTTGAGGAGATTTGCAGTACTACCAAGGCAAATGGAGTCCCTGAGGACTGGATCAAATGCAAGTTGTTCTCTTTCTCTCTGGCAGACAAGGCATCGAGGTGGCTCAAGTCTCTACCTCCTGGATTTCTGACAACTTGGGATCAATGCAGAGTTGCATTCTTGGATCATTTCTACACCAAATCCAAGACAACTTCTCTGAAAAACAGGATAGTATCTTTCCAGCAGTTTTCAGGAGAGTCATTCTGTGAGGCTTATGAGAGGTTTAAGGAATACCGGAGAGAGTGTCCTCACCACGGGTATTCGGAAGGACAACTCATTAGCATCTTTTATGATGGAGTTGACAGAGAATCTAAGAATCAACTAAATACTGCAAGCAATGGAAATTTCATGACCCGAGGGGAGCAAGCAGCATCTGAGCTGATCGAGAACCTAGCTGAAAGTTCTGTTAATTGCTCTTCTGAGTATGACAGGTCGAAGCGGGTCAGTAGCAGTGAGTCTCAGAAGTACGATGAGCTGAATGAGAAGTACAATCAGTTGCTGAAACAGAATCAGAGGAGTGTACAGTTTTGTGAAGATGAAGCAGAACCAATTGTCTACCAGGAGTACACTGAAGAAGGGTTTAATGAGCAGCAGGAAGTCAACTATGTGAATGGACAGGGTTTCGTGCAAAACAAGGGTTTCTACCAGAATTACAGAAACAATCCAAATCTGTCCTACAGGAGCACAAACGTTGAAAATCCCCAGGATCAAGTTTATCCACAGCAAGTGGTCACTCAGGGAAAGGAAAAAACGTACGTGCAAAACGCGGGCGTTTCTGGTTCTCAAGCATTTTTAGGACAGTCTGGCGTGCAAAATCCGGGTTTCCAGAAAAAAATTTCGCAGGGTTTTCAGAAACAGTTCGTGCAAAATCCGGGACAGAGCGGATTTCAGGGTGGATTTCAGCAGAAACAGCCATTCAATAATTTTCAAGCTCCTGCGAGCTCTGCAACCAACTCTCAAGATGAACTAAAGGTTCTGATGCAGCAACTTCTACAGAATCAGCAAAAGTCTTCTAACGAGATCAATGTCAAGGTGGATAGTATGTACAATGATCTCAATGGTAAGTTCGAAGCTCTCTCTTCTCATGTGAAGAAGTTGGACACTCAAGTAGCTCAGACTGCTGAGGCAATTAAGAGACCGCAGGGGGTTCTTCCTGGGAAAGGAGAACAAAATCCTATGATGGAGAACATGAATGCCATTACAACTAGGACTGGAAAGGTGTTGAATCCTATTGCATCACAAGGGAAGAGTCCCGAGCTAGCCATCGATCTGGAAGAGACTGATAATGCAGAGCCTGAGGAAGTGAGAGAGTCTACAAAAGAGGACACTGCCAAGGAACCATTGCCTACTCGTATCTATGCTCCAAGGGTTCCATATCCTACTCGCCCTAAGAAGTCACGGAAAGACTTAGAGGATGCAAAGTGTAAAGAGATGTTAGATGGACTTACAGTGAAGCTTAGTATTGTTGATGCAATCCAGATGATTCCTTCGATGAAGAGATATATGAAAGGCTTGGTGACAAGTAAAGTCTCTGCAGAAGATGATTTCGTGAAGGTCTCAAAGGATTGTAGCGATGTTCTTCATAACAAGATGCCAAAGAAATTGGGTGATCCAGGGAGATTTGTTCTATCTGTGCAGATTGAGTCGATGACCTTTGCTTGTTTTTTGTGTGATCTAGGCTCAAGCGTCAATCTGATGCCATACTCAGTGGCGAGGCGTCTTGGGTTCACTGAATTCAAACCCACTAGGATCTCCTTTGTATTTGCTGATCGTTCTGTGAAGTTACCCGTTGGAGTTCTAGAGGATCTACATGTGAGGATTGGTAATGCGTTGATTCCTGCAGATTTTGTAGTCCTCGAACTAGATGATGAGCCAAAGGATCCTCTTATTTTGGGTAGGCCTTTCTTATGCACTGCTGGTGCAATGATAGATGTGAGGAATGGGCGAATAGATCTCCACCTGGGGGATATTATCATGAAGTTTGAAATGGATAAGTTGCTGAAGAAGCCTATGCTGGATGGGCAGACATTCTTGGTTGATGATTCACTAGAAATCTCTGACGATGCTGCTGAAGAGTTTCTAGTTTATGATCCTTTGGAGATTGCTTTGACGAGGTCTGCAAGTGAGAATGGGTTTTTGAGTGAGGATGCGACTGGGTATGCTAAGATGATGGACTCAAGCCAGTCAATGGGGAAGATGGTTGCTTATACGAGTTTGGATAGAGATGTAGAGAAACTTCCTGCAGCATCTCTTCCTACGCCATTAACTAATTCATGGAGCGAACTCAAAGCTCCTAAGATTGAGCTCAAACCACTTCCATCCGGACTAAGGTACGCGTTCCTAGGTCCTAAATCTACTTATCCTGTAATCATCAATGCTGAACTAAACAATGCTGAAACTGCTTTGCTCTTGTGTGAACTTAGAAAGTATCGCAGGGCCTTAGGTTATTCTCTGGATGATATCACAGGCATTTCACCTGACCTTTGCATGCACAGGATCTATCAAAAAGATGAGTCAATCACTTCTATTAAACATCAGAGACGGTTAAACTCGAATCTTAAAGATGTTGTAAAAAAGGAGATTATGAAACTTCTAGAGGCTGGTATTATATATGCTATCTCTGATAGCAAGTGGGTGAGCCCGGTCCATGTTGTGCCAAAGAAGGGTGGAGTGACTGTGGTTAGGAATGATAAGAATGAATTAATTCCAACTAGAACTGTCACTGGTCATAGAATGTGCATAGATTATAGGAAATTGAACTCTGCTACTCGTAAAGATCATTTTCCTTTGCCTTTTATTGATCAGATGCTTGAGAGATTAGTTAACCACGCTTACTACTGTTTTCTAGATGGTTATTCTGGTTTTTTTCAGATTCCAATTCATCCAGATGATCAGGAGAAGACTACATTCACTTGTCCTTATGGCACTTATGCTTATCGTAGAATGCCGTTTGGCTTGTGTAATGCACCAGCCACATTCCAGAGATGCATGATGTCGATTTTTACTGACATGATTGAGGACATAATGGAGGTTTTTATGGATGATTTTTCTGTCTATGGATCTTCCTTTTTTGTTTGTCTTTCTAATCTGTGCAGAGTTTTACAACGCTGCGAGGAGAAACATCTGGTGCTGAACTGGGAGAAATGTCATTTTATGGTCAGAGATGGGATTGTTCTGGGACACAAGATTTCAGAGAGTGGTATTGAGGTAGACAAGGCCAAAATCGAAGTGATGATAAGCCTGCAGCCACCTAACTCTGTCAAAGGGGTTAGGAGCTTTCTGGGACATGCTGGGTTCTATAGGAGGTTCATCAAGGACTTCTCTAAGATTGTTAGGCCTTTAACTCAGGTTTTGTGCAAGGATGTGAAGTTTAACTTCGACAGTGATTGTCTTGAGGCCTTTCACACGATCAAGGGAGCACTTGTCAGCACACCAATTGTCCAACCGCCAGACTGGGAATTGCCTTTCGAGGTGATGACTGATGCTAGTGATTATGCAGTTGGAGCTATTTTGGGGCAGAGGAAGGAAAAGAAACTCCATGTCATCTACTATGCCAGTAGGACTCTTGATGATGCGCAGTGTAAGTATGCTACTACAAAGAAAGAACTTCTGGCTATCGTGTTTGCTTTTGAAAGTTCAGGTCTTACCTGGTGGGGTCTAAGGTTATTGTTCACACTGATCATGCTGCCTTGAGGTACCTTCTGACTAAGAAGGATGCCAAACCTAGACTGCTGCGTTGGATACTCCTGCTGCAGGAGTTTGATCTGAAGATCAAGGATAAGAAAGGGATTGAGAATGGTGTTGCAGATCATCTGTCTAGACTGCATATAGAGGACGGAGTCCCTTTAGATGACAGCTTACCTGAAGACCACGTGTATGCAATTGGCATCGACAACATTGAGCAATCCACACCACCACGAGAAACCAACCTTCCTGAGATACCTTGGTTTGGTGAATTCGCTAACTACTTGGCTGCAGACAAGGAACCTGAGGACTTTGTTGGGTACAGGAAAAAGAAGTTCTTGAGAGACATCAGACATTACTTTTAGGATGAGCCATATTTGTATAAGTAGTGTTCTGATGGGGTTTTCAGAAGATGTGTATCAGAGGAAGAGGTTCCAGGTATTCTGTTTCATTGCCATGGTTCAACTTATGCAGGACACTTTGCTACATTTAAGACAGTGTCTAAAGCTCTACAAGCTGGCTTCTGGTGGCCAACTATGTTTAGAGATGCTCATACTTTCATCTCTAAGTGTGATTCATGTCAGAGGCAGGGCAACATTAGCAAGAGAAATGAGATGCCTCAGAATTTTATCTTGGAGGTTGAGGCGTTCGATGTATAGGGTATTGATTTCATGGGTCCCTTCCCATCTTCTTATGGAAATCACTACATTCTCGTTGCAGAAGCACTGGCTAGCCCGACCAATGATGCAAGAGTTGTTGTGAAGATGTTCAAATTTGTGATCTTCCCGAGGTTTGGTGTGCCTCGAGTGGTAATAACTGATGGTGGTTCTCACTTTATCAACAAGGTCTTTGAAGGTCTTTTGAAGAAGCATGGTGTCAAGCACAAGGTCGCCACTCCTTACCATCCTCAAACGAGTGGACAGATCGAGATTTCCAACAGGGAGATCAAGAGCATTTTGCAGAAGGTTGTAGGCTCTACGAGGAAAGATTGGGCTATAAAGCTTGATAACGCTCTTTGGGCGTATAGGACTGCTTACAAGACACTTTTGGGCACAACACCGTTTCATCTTGTCTATGGGAAATCATGTCACCTTCCAGTGGAGCTAGAGTACAAAGCAGCTTGGGTTGTTAAGTTGCTGAACTTTGACATCAAGTCTGCTGCTGAAAGGAGGTTAGTGCAACTGAATGAGCTAGATGAGATCCATCATATGGCCTATAAGAATTCAAGAATCTACAAGGAAAAAACAAAGGCTTATCATGACAAGAAGATCATCTCTAGGAACTTCGCTGCAAATGATCAGGTGTTGCTCTTCAATTCTCGCCTCAGACTTTTTCTTGGGAAGTTGAGATCACGATGGTCTGGTCCTTTTACCATCAAGGAGGTGAGACCATATGGAGCTGTAGTGTTGCTGGACACTGCAGGAGGTGAGTTCGTGGTTAATGGTCAGCGCCTAAAGCCGTATCTCGCTGACACTGAAATCGCTGAAGGAGACACAATTCATCTCAGTGATCCACCTCAGGCCTAGAAGGCATCCAAGTCAAGCTCGTGACTTAAAACAAGCGCTTATTGGGAGGCAACCCACTGGTAAGTATACATATTTCAACTTTATTTCATGTGTTTTGCTAATTTTTGGTTTTAGTTCTAATTGTTTCAGGTTTTCGAAAAAAAAAAAAGATGGAGATTCGGATCGATCGATACAGATCGATCGATCCTCCTACTAGATCGATTGATCCGCTTTTGTTGAAAGTATCGGGTCATGTGAGGATTGACCTGCCCAGTCGACGCAACCAGATCGATCGATCTGATTTCCAGATCGATCGATCCGCCAACCCAGGTAAGTTTCCGATTCGGTTTCCTCGGTTTAGTTCGGTTTTATTTCTATAAAATTGAACTGGATTTATAAAACAAAACTGATTCCATCTACTTTTAAAAGATCAAAGTCGGGTTTTCCTCTTCTTCTTCGATATCAAAAAGGTTTTTGAACTCAAAATTTCCAAAACCCCTAACTTTCTCAATACTTGACGGATTTGAGTGATTTTTGGGTGCATTCCACTTGGTTTTTCCTCCTCTCTCTGATTCTAGCAACCTCTCACTCGATCTGCGAAGGTATGTGCTCCGAAATCCACTTTTTCAGTTCGACATTCTTGGTGAAATTGGTGCAATTTGGGTTTGAATAGGTCGATTTAGGTGATTTGGTAGCTTGATATGCACTCATAGAGTGATTTACGACAAACCCCATGCATTGAATTCATCGATTTGAGTATTAGAATTTGGGGACAAAACTATGGCGAATTCTTCAAAAAAAAAAAAAAAACGAATTGGCCATATGTTTTGTTGCAATTTAGGCATGATTAGAGAACATTGTACTTAATTTATACATGCTATTGCTAGACATTCATGTTCTCATGCTTATGTTTTACAAAATCCCTTATTTTCGATGCTTGGGAAATTGTGATCGACACGGTTTTGTTTTGATTTTGCAGGATATGGGTAGGTCAAAGGAACAGGTTGGCCCTCACCATCAACCCGTACGGACTACACGATAGCATTTAAAAAGGGGCTCACGGGAAAAAGGAAAAGGAGTCGCAACATCTTCAAATCCTATACATCATGAGATGGAGCATGATCAAGAAGACCAGCATACTAGAGCTCCTTGGCCTCGCGATGAGGGTACAGCTTTCCCTATGTCTGGAATTGTTGCGGAGATTCCTCATACTACCTTGAGTGTAGTGAAGAAGATGACAAGGTATTATTACCGCAAGCCTGGTCATGCATGGGATGCGTTCAATAGTCTATTCTACAATGGTTTGCGACAAGTCTCTATGGTTCCTACCCAATTTATATGTCCAAGGACATTGCAGAAAATGGGTATTGCGGAGGATGTGCGATCCATGTTGACGAGGATGGGACTTGGGACTTTGGCGTATAAGACGTATCCCCTTTATCCGGATCTGGTTCGACAATTTCTTGCATCAGTGGAGCTCCGGTTTGTGGATATCGCTTTGCACCAGGCAGATGAGGGAACCCTCTCCTACCTTTCTAGTGGGATTCTATATGAGATTTCCATACCGGATTTGTGTGATCTCTATGGGTTTGACAGGACCATTTCGAGCTGCAGATTCCCTACTTTTCCTTTGGCTGATGAGCTATGGGGTTTGATTGGTTCAGGACCATTTTGCAGTGCCAACTCTCGCAAGGCCAAGCTGAGTTTGATCAGGAATCCAGTGATTCGGGTTCTCGCCAAGATCCTTGGGCATTCCTTCAATGCGAAGGAGGAGACAGGTTCTCTCAGTGTAGCTGAGCTGATGATGATACACTATGGGCTTCCTTCTCCTGATGACATTTATGGTAGAGAGGTTCCTGCAGAGCTTACCACGAATTTGGGAGCAGTTTTTGCTGCCATGTTGGTTGCCAAAAAGACTCGGGGTCTTAATACTTACCAGAAGACCAAGATAGAGGGTGTTGGCAGTCTCTTGACACCCATTTTCCGATTTCATGGCATTGACCTCTCTTCTACTCAGTGTGTGACCAAGCTTGAGTAGGCGTCGGAGAGCAGTAAGAGAGAGTCGCAGCGCGAGCTCCGAGGACCATTGATTGCAGTATCTCCTTCTCCTTTATCTTTTCACATTTTCTTTTTCTGTATTTTTTCGTAAGTCGTATCTTCCTTCAGATTTATTTCACACCGAGTCGGTGCGAAGTAAATCTAGGGGAGGGTATTTGCTGGAACTAACGCCATTTTTCTTTGTTTTGTTTCTTTTGAGTCATTTTGATGTTTTTTTTAGTCAGTCCAAGTTGTTTTATTGAGTCAAGAGTGTTATAGTTCGGAAACTATGATGTAACATTTCTCTTTGTTTACTGACTATTTCATTTAAGTGACCATTGACGCAGAATGATTTCAGATCAGACTAATGGAAAATCCAAAAGCCAACCACTTAACTAGAGACGTCCCTTGTTTCCAGCAAGGTCCACTAGGCTTGAGCTAATTGCATCCTCGTTGTATTGATTGGTATCTATAGAGCTTGACTTTTTGTTCGTACTAGACAGATGCACCTTGTGTGAAAAAGTGACGGTACTCTTCCCTCTTTTCTAAGTTATAAATGGTCTAAGGTTGAGAATAGTGCAAAGATCCTCATGACCCTGTCTCCTAACAAGGAACAACAGTAGTGAATCCTCACGACCCTGTCTCCTAACAAGGAACAATAGTAGTGAGCGCTATTCTACAACTATAACGGAAAAATTGCTCACGATCTTGTCCCCTAACAAGGAACAACAGTAGTGAGTTCCGTTATGAAAAAGAAAGGAAAAGAATGAGAATCGAATAAGTCTGGGGAGAAGGATGAGTACCAAAGAGTTGTACTGGTGATCTGTCACGGTATTGTACGGAAATAAGTCTAGAAGGTTCTTGGCATCAATTATCAATGAGGCTAGCAATTATGGATAGTGGACAGTGTTGCAAAATTTTGGGATGAATTTGGGAAGCTGGAAATGTCTGCGGAGAAGTACATGGTGGTTCAATTTGTTTCATCTTTGCAGCACGTGGATTACGAATTTAGTGGTCAATAAACGTTTCAAAAGAGAAGCTGAGTTTCCAAGTTTTCAAACCTCTTTCACTAGTTTAGTTTTCTGTTTTGCTTGAGGGCAAGCAAAAAGCTAAGTCTGGGGGAGTTGATGTATTGCGTTTTTAACGCATTCTAACATGTGTTTCCGGAGTTTTATCGAGACTTTTCTTTGTTTTCAGAGTCTTTTCAGGTCGAAACACGTTTGAGACAAGTCTATTGCAAAATGGAGCAAGGAATCGAAGAAAATGAGCAAAAAGCATCAAAACAGGCCAGATCGATCGATCCAGTTATGTTCAAAATATCGGTTCGTCTCAGGATCGACCTGGCTGCTCGGACTGAAGATTTGAGGATCAGATGGATCGATCCACTTTTAGGATCGATCGATCCACTTACTAAAATCAAGAAAAAAAGGGGAATTCAGATTTCCTTATTTTACTCGGCTTTTGCAAGAGATTTGGACCAAGACGTTTTTTAGACCTATTTACTCGTTTTTTTTGCTATCGTGAGGATTACACTTTATTTTTATCAGACTTTGAGCTTTTGCAATTTGTAAGCACCAGGGAGACGAATCTCTGACTCTACGATTATTGAGAAGATTTCTGAACCCTATTGGATTTCTATTTTATTAATCATGAGTTTTTCTTCATCTTCTTGTTGTTTATTCATCTTCATGTCTGAGTAGATCTAAAGTTAGGTTTTAGGGTTTCAAGGGATTTCATGAATCGATGAATTAGACATAGATAGGGATTTGTATTTGTCTTCATCTATCGTTGTTCTTATTGCTTGAATTAGATTGATCACCTAGTTTCTGATGTTAGGATGTTTAATGCACCAAAAGTGTTCGATTAAATGCCTGAAAGAACGTAGATGAGCAAATTGTCCCTAGCCAACGAAAGCTGATGCTAAGGCGATTTGTGAACATATTAAACCTGTTCGTTAATGCTTGTCTAGAATTCTGAGTTCAAACGACAGTTTAGAATCTTAGGTTGCTAGATAAAGTGATTGATACCACGACAGTGGATTGGTTATAAATTTATGTTTGAGTTTGAGACTGCGCTGAATTGTTCCCTGAATAATTGTCTGATTCATGATTTCTGATTTCCTGCGAATATCCCTAAAGCCTGACGTTTTTAATTCATAAGTTCACATCGTTTATTTGTCATTTTTATTTTATTTTGCAAACAACCACATTTTGTCATCTTAGCTTAATTTCAATCTTATACTTTCGTAGTGTAACACTTGGTCCTTGTGGATTCGATCCCATAATTACCACTTCGATTGCTATGCACTTGCAGTGTTATTTAGGGTTAAAACCTCTGATATCAATAATCTGAAGGGAAAAAAATTTAAAGTTTTGGGATGGGTTGTTTCACTCCCAACTACTCGAAATGCTCGCGGTAGACTGAATGCTCGGACGAAACGGGTCAGAATAGGGAGGTCTGATCGTGATTGATTTTTGGGCGAGATTTTTGTGTGTCCTGCCTACTAGGTCGGGTGGTCCTATTTATAGGCACGGGTAAGCAGGTGAAGCAGCTGGACAGCTCGCGGTCACCTGCCCAGGCCGTTCCACCAAACACTGCCCAGGTTGTGACACGTGTCAGTGAGGTGCCCTTGACCTGGCGTGTGGCCGACACACGCTAGCGTGTGGTTAGCACGACCCGGCACAACCCTGACACAGGCCATCCGGTGACCTACCCGCGGCTGGGGCAGCTCGGTTATCAAGTAAGCAGGCAGCTTAGTCACCGACTTGCTTACCCTTGACTTCGGCCAAACTGTCCGCATTTGGTCCGTTCTTCTCGCAGAGTTTTACCTTGGCCAGCCTAGGCCAAGGTGCGGGTCATTACAACAGCCATACCCGTCTGCACACCAAACACATCGGGCTGAACACCAGCCACAATTGGTTGTACTCTCGGAGCCTAACCCTAAGTCGGCACCCCACCTGGTAACCGCTCCAGAATTAAATGTAGCAGACCTGCCAAACAATCATCTCGATCCTAGGCAAAACCTACAGCAGCACCCCCACCTGGGCCCACCGCACCACCGGCCACACCGGGACCCACACCAGCCCCACCAACCCTCACACTAGTACTCACAGCGGCCACACCCATGGACCCCTCCTGATACGCCTGCGAATCAGCCACCTGCTCCCGCGTGGTCTCCTGGGCCACACTCGCGGCATCAGACTCACTCACAAGTCCCCGTCCGCGCCCATGCCCACCATGACTATCTCAGCTTCCACGGCCCCCACGACCTCTGCCTCTAGTACCTCTAGCCATCTCTCTGCACTCCAGCAGAATAATAAGAATACTAGAAAAACAGAAAAGTAAAATAACATTTACCGTAGAATATCATTAAAGGCTCGGAGAAGATGGTCTAGGACTCCAACCCACACAACAATCAATCGACTAACTCACATAATCAATCAATTTCACCCGCCCTCGAACCATAGGGTCTCTGATACCAAAATAAAACGACCCAACCTATAAAAATTTAAAATTTTCCCGAATTCAGATTATTATTATCACAAATAATAATCCTCAACGGTCAACAATACAATACGCGAAACTCAACATCAATTATCGAACAATAACATTCAATAAATCCCATACTTTATTGAAACTAAACCAACTCCAAATCCAAATTCAATAACCAATTCAATAACAAAACCAATAAACCAATCAACACAATTCCAGAAATACTAACATTCTAGCAATTCTAACAATCCAACAGGAAACCTAGACACTAGATCATCTCCTCTTTCCGGCCATGATTTCACGATCACATCTTGCATTTACCTGCATCACATGGTTATACGAGATGCGTGAGTATTATCACAAATACTCAGTGAGACGGGCATCCCATCTACAAGGCTATACACACAGGCCTAAGAAAATGATACAATACCAAGTTAAACAATCAATGAGGCAAAGCACGAACAATCAACACAAGAATCGCATAACTGCACATGCGTAGATCAACACAACCACCCTGTGTCGATCGACACAGAGCAACTGCGTCGATCGATGCAACATCACAGATCGTAGAATCGAACCTATCCTCACATGGTTCAATTCTAGAGCACAACACAATCAATTCCCTGCACAAATCCACTCAAAAACCACATGAAATCCACCAATAACAACAATCAAACGCATCCTATCAATCTCTTTAACCAGATAAGCCATGGTCACACACTCACCTTAGATCTGGAAAGGAAAAGGAAGAAAAGGATGAAAAACGCGAAGGACAAGTCTCCAAATCTGGAATCCACACTCAACACGCGCACAATCACTCTAGGATCGATCTCCCAAGCCTCCCAAACGAATCTCCTTCTCACAAACTCTCTGGAAAACTCTCTGGAACTTTCTGGAAACTAAAAGTCCTCAAAAACGCGGCCACTGTCTATTTATAGAGAAGCCCTAGGGTTTCACCCTTAACCGGCCCGCAAACCGACACTTAAATCGAACTAATCCGGTTTGATTTAACCTTGCGTCGATCGACGCACAACCAAAAATCATAATTTTTGGTTCGCGGTCGTTACAATATTAGATATATGTTTATTATTTATTTGTGTATCAAAAAATAGTTTTTTCAGTAATAATTAGGGCTGGGCAAAGTATCCGTTAAATTTGATCCGATTCGGTATTCATTTCGATCCAATCCAAAAAATCCGGATATCCGTTTTGAATCAAAACAAAGAAAATAGTAAAATTTAATATCCGTCTAAACCGAAACAAATCACAAATAATAATTTTAAAAATCTGAATAGCCGATCCGATCCGTATATTACTTATATATACATAAAATATGGTAGATTTATAACGTGTATTTACATTTTTTTACTTTTAAATATATTTGACGAATATATTTATAGTAAAAATAGATATATACTAACTTTCTTTGAAATATATTTCTTAAATAAAAAATATGTATTTTATTTTTCACCGTTTTAATCTTTTACTTTTCATTTTTTAAACAATTTATCGAATAAAATTAAACTCGTTTCATATATTTATTGATTAATTAGTTTAAATCTTATATTATAAAAAAATTTGAAAAAATATTATGGTGTTTTACAATTTTTTTTTGTTTAAAACAGATATCCGTGAAGATCCGAATATCCGCAAATATCCAAAAAAAATTCGGATATCCATCATCCCGGATATCCGAAATTTTTCGAAGCAAATCAAAAAATTAGATATCCGTCAAAAACAAATCGAATCACAAATATTGCATTTTTTCGGGATATCTGATCCGCGTCCAAGCCTAGTAATAATATATGGAGATTAAGGATGTTTAGTTTGAACCGAAGCAGATGTGTGCAACTTAGGTGGCCTCGTGATGGAATTCATTTGCCAACCACGTTACAATAATCAAGGAACATATGTTTTAGTGGATGGCACTTGGATATCGACCTACGTGAACAGTGAAGCAGGATGGGTATGGCTTGGATTAGAGGAAACTACCTCAAGTCCCACACATCTTCGATGCATTTATGGATTGATTGCCTCGATGTAGTCAAGTTGTTCGACTACCTCAATGCTTGGCCAAATTTTGCTACAGAGTTTAAAGCATTCTTTTGGGTGCGACGGTAACCAGTCCTCTTCGATTAGTTACATACAACGTTCGGACACGATCCAAGCAAACTGTGTAGCTTGATTAACAAAGATGCGTATTACGTTCTTATTAGTTATGAGATCTTTTATTGTCGACGCTTTATTTCAAATTTTAAGTTATAGATTTTCTTTTGGGAAAATGGTCATTTAAAGCCTAAACTTTCAAATTTTATCCATTTAAAGCTTCAACTTTTTCCTGGGAATTTAAATCATCAACTTTTTGTTGACTTTCGGTTTAAATCATAAACTTTTGTTGACCAAGCCAATTTAGGCACGTCGTTAAATGTTTAACAGAAAAAATAAACAGAGTTAACAAAACCGTTTAATACACAGTTAAACGAAACTACGTCGTTTTGATTTCAGCCTAAAAATAAAATTTTCGCATGGACTACACTCGAACCCATTACCTCTTAAGCAAAACCAAGTCCAAGACCATTGTGCCATCGTGTTTCTTGGTAAATATACAACAACAACTTATATATAAACTTAACCCATAAACAACTAATTTCTAAAAAATCCCTAATTTCTGAAAAACCCCAAATCGATTTATATGTTCTGCGACTTCTTCTCTCTTATGCGACTTCTTCTGTGTTCTTCGATTTCTCTGACTTCTTCTCTTCTTCGATTTCTCTTACTTTTTCTCTTCTTCGATTTCTCTCTTTTCGACTTCTCTCTTTCTCTATTCTCTGACTTCCTCTATTCTCGTCATGACAGAACCTGACCGTAGTCCATTGTTGGAAGAAGATGGAGATGACGATGACCGTGATGATGATGACGATGACCGTGATGATGATGCGGTTGTTGATGACGATGACCGTGATGATGATACGAATGATGATAATGCTCAAGATGACATTAAAGGTTTAGGTCTCGCAGGAAAAGGAAACTTAGAAGAAGAGTTTGGAGAGATTGTGAGAGCTGATGATGAATCTGGAAGTGATGCAGACAGTGGAGATGATATTTGGGATGAGCAGAGGATTCCAGATTCCAGAGGATCCAGTAGCGATGAAGACGAAGTTGAAGAAGAGATCGAGCGTCGAGATAATGAAGATTCGGAGGAGCTGCTACTTTTAGGGAAGACTTACAATTGTCCACAAGATTTCAAGATTGTTGTTCTGAGGTATTCTCTAAAAACCAGATATGACATTAGGCTCTACAAGAACAGAAAAGAGAATTTGCTTTACTGCGTTGGAATGATCTTGGAGTTTATAGCATTTGTTAGAATGAGAATGAAACACCGGCTGCATCAAGACCGTACAAGATACCTATCGGAACCATAGGTTCGATCCTTATGTGTGTTCCTCCACTCTCGTCTTCTAAAGTGGTCGCAATGAGCTTTGTGATGCTGATCATCGGTTTCTTGATGCATCTTTGTCTTAAAAGCTTATTCACTTCCAACTATGTTGTTCTGTTACGACGAAGCATAAGTAGAAACATCCATTGTATCATCAATTTCGTCTAGATGGTACGCATAGGCGCCTTTAACATCCATTCTTGAGGAGAACATTGCGGTGAATCATCCTGAGGGATTAACTCTGTGATAGTCGTATTGGAACCGAAGAACTTAGATCTGATTGAGAATAATTTGCGTATTGCTTCAACAATTCTCATCCTATCCCTTGGATATTCCTCATAACACCCCACCTGCAAAACCAGTCTCAAACCCTCATCAATGGCGTTGCTGCCTCCCGTCTCCTCATAGCCATAAAAGCTTGAATTTTCATGGTCTTTTTTTTTTCCGTTAAGTTAGGTCTTAAATAGCCGCATCATCATCACGGTCATCGTCATCTCCATCTTCTTCTAACAATGGACTTCGGTCAGGTTCTGTCATGACGAGAGGATGACGAGAATAGAGGAAATCAGAGAATAGAGGAAGAGAGAAGTCGAAAAGAGAGAAATCGAAGAAGAGAAGAAGTAAGAGAAATCGAAGAAGAGAAGAAGTCAGAGAAATCGAAGAACATAAAAAAAAAGTCGCAGAAGAGAGAAGAAGTCGCAGAACACATAAATTGATTTGGGGTTTTTCAGAAATTAGGGATTTTTTAGAAATTAGTTGTTTATGGGTTAAGTTTATATATAAGTTGTTGTTGTATATTTACCAAGAAACACAATAGCATAATGGTCTTGGACTCGGTTTTGTTTAAGAGGTAATGGGTTCGAGTGTAGTCCATGCGAAAATTTTATTTTTAGGCTGAAATCAAAACGACGTAGTTTCGTTTAACTATGGTATTAAACGGTTTTGTTAACTATATTTATTTTTTCTGTTAAACATTTAACGACGTGTCTAAATTGGCTTGGTCAACAAAAGTTTATGATTTAAATCGAAAGTCAATAAAAAATTGATGATTTAAATTGCCAAGAAAAAAGTTGAGGTTATAAATAGCCAAAATTTAAAAGTTTGGGCTTTAAATGACTATTTTTTTTTATTTTTTTTTGACGTTTAAAAAAAAATGTAGGGGATTAAGGAAAAATAAATGAATGCATTGCCTGGTTGGCCATTAATTCACCAGCAAGCTGGGGTATTTACGGACAAGCGTATAAAGCAAGACTTCTCTCTTCTTACTGCTTTTAGTTTCTTCTTATTCCTATACGTGTCTTTTTTAAATACTTCTTACTTTGTTAGTTTTCTTTTTCGCAATTATTTACTTTTTCTTTTTTACTTTTTTACTTTTCTTTATCAAATTTATATGAATAGAACAAAGTCACTGAGAGCAAAAGTCACCAAACGGTCAATTTTGTAGGGACGATTTTTGCAAGCAATTTATAACTTTAGTGTTTTGTTAGTTCCCGTCACTGAGGCAAGTTAAGGCTCCGAATGGAAAAAATAGATCAAGGTATTGCAGATCAAGCTAATTAGACAGATTAAAAGAAACAATTGTAGAGTGAACGGTCTATAATATGTTTGAATAGTAAAACTAGATTGAAAAAAAAAAAACAGTTCAAAATAATTTCTTCCAATAATTTGTATTTTTAGTAATTGTATTTAAATTATGATTTATAAGTTTTTTTAGTTTTTGAATAAATTGATATATTAAAAAAGAGAAATGTCATATTTTATGAAACTATGATATAAAAGTACATAGATAAATTCATACAATGCAAATCTGATAACGAAAATTTAAACCATAATTGGACCAATCCAAATTATAGGTTCTTGATTCCTAAGGAAATCTATTTGTCCTTACGCTTACTCCAGTTTTTTTAAACATTCAGCACAAACAGTAAAATCATAGAAATTGTTTTTCTTCTTCAACAACTTTCCAGTCTCGTATCATTGCTTCCTCATTTCACCGCTCCCACGAACATGAGCAATTACATAGATAAAACCACGATCTAATAGGGATAATCTTGATGCCTTTAAATATGGATCGATATAAACCAGTAAACAGGGTCGTGCTTCCCATGCTGTAAAAAAGGCATTCGTTTAAGGCTCCGGAAAATATTGTATAATTTTAGGGCTTTATTTTTCTAAAAATTAATTATAGTCTAGTGGTAAAAATTAAAATAAGATAATTTTTTAAAATTTTCATTACAAATCCGAAACCACTTCATACTAAAATAAGAGTTTATTTATTTTCAGTAAATATCATTAGTTTTTTATTGGCACTCTAATAAATATTTGAAATTATCGTTAAAATTTATATATCGAAATTTTTTTTTTTAAATTCGCCTTGAGCCCCGAAAAGTCTGGACACGGTACTGCCAATAAATATAAGATTTTTTCATAGCTCAGCACAAAAAACGTAAGAAGACTGAGGATCTGAGGACCATAAAAGCTACAGCTAAAATTACCTCATATGAATCATATCCACAAAGTAGCAATGGATCATAACCATCAGAACCACCGAGCTTTGCAAGCTTTTTTTTGTTATGAACAATATACGTTGGAATTATTTGAGTTTCGTCTAATGCATTGATCCATTTTCTTTCGAAAACAAAATTTGATGCATAAAAACCTCCTAGACCTGAAAGGAATACATAAAATTACCATAAACATCGAACAATGACCAAGCGAAAGAAAAGACAACTAATAGAAGAAAAAAAATCGTAAATAGGATGATTTTTGCAAGCGGTTTTTAAATTGTAGTAATATATTGTTAGTTCCCGCAAGTTAGTGTCTCACGGATAATATGAAATTTCAAAATTGTATTAGTTTATCATCAAGACAAAAATACTTATTTAAATGAAATCTATTGTAGTGTTTCCTAATTATAAATTCAAATAAAAACTACTCCTGTAGTATTTAAATCGAATTTTGAGTTTGACCATATTACATGTTGCGAATGTAAATTAAGTGGATTTCAAACAGCTTATTAAAAGCATTATTAATTGCAAGTTCGAGACGGGAGGAGTAAAAGAACAACTTCCGCTACGTGATGCATTCTTATTGGCCCAATGTCATATAGTTTTCCTGCGAATGTATTAATAAAAAAAATTACTACTATTACAGGAAAAAAAAAATAAGTTTCCCGAAATTCCTAATGATGACTCTGAGGAAACTTACTCGATATTCCACGCCACAGTACTATAGAGGACAAAACAGTAATTTCTTTACAATTTTACTGACAGTTTTCCGTAAAAAGGCTCTATCAGAAAAAATAAAACGTTCCAAAGTCAGAAACTAAAGTGAGGAGGGCTAAAACGGTCATTTCCAATTTCACATTATCACGTAATTTATGACGTGGCATAACCGCGTCTAGTCAGCTTCTTCTTCTTCTTTTACCCTCTCCATCTTCAGTTCACTGCTTCTCCTAAAGATCAACAAAACCCAAACCAGGAAAATAATAATAATAATAATAATTGAAGAAATATTGTATCGCAAACGTTAAAAAATCGTCAGCGAATAGAATCTCGCCGGGAAAAATGAATGTTCCGGTAACTTCATCCTCTGTTACCGTTTTTAGTAACACTGTTTCTGTTAATCGCCGTCATGTATTCCGTGAAAATCGCCGGCGTTAAGAAACTCCGATCAATCTCTTAGACTTTATTCTTCTTGTTTTTTCCATTTCGTTTCGTTTTTTTTTTCCTGCTAGCTACGAGGTTTTAGTAGATCTCAAATCTGGGGAAGTTTCTGAGGGAATTTGAAAATTTTCTGTTTCCGATGCCGTTTCCGATGAAGATCCAGCCGATTAGTGACGATTTTCCGGCGAATAGAGACATAAATCGAGTGGAATCAACCAAACCAGTACTCAAATCTCGTCTCAAGCGTTTGTTAGATCGGCCGTTTACAAAGAGCACAATCATCGCCGCTGTCGTCACCGGTGAAGCTCAACACGACGGCGGAGTAACAGAGTTCGACCCAAGCTCCGTCGTTTTAGCGAAGATGGTACAAAACTACATGGAAGAAAACAACAACGAGAAGCAATCGAAGAATGGACAACGTAATCATCATCGCTGCAATTGTTTTAACGGGAACAACGATAGCTCCGACGATGGTGATGGCTCCGGCGATTCTCTCAACGATTTCAAGGTTAAAAAAAACTCTCTAAATTTTATTCCAATCTCTGCAACAAAACCAAAAATCTAACGAATCAATCATCCATGGATTTTGGTTTTAGAGCTTGATTCCATGCGAGAGTGTCACTGAGAGGAATCTATTAGCTGATACTAGGAAGATTTTGGAGAAGAACAAACGTAATACGAAGAAGATGGTCGTTGATGGACTCTTATCTCTTGGTTATGATTCTTCAATCTGTAAATCGAAATGGGATAAAACTCGCTCTATACCAGCCGGTACAGTCTCAATAACCGAACTAAACCGGTCTTCTTCTTCTTCTACTATAAATTCTCATGTTTAATTTTGCAGGTGAGTATGAGTACATAGATGTGATTGTGAAGGGAGAAAGGTTTATAATTGATTTGGATTTTAGATCGGAGTTTGAGATCGTACGGCAGACAAATGGTTACAAGGCTTTGATTCAATCTCTACCGTTTATTTTCGTCGGAAAATCTGATCGGATTCGTAAGATTGTTTCGGTGGTTTCAGAAGCGGCGAAACAGAGCTTGAAGAAGAAAGGTATGCATTTTCCTCCGTGGAGAAAACCTGATTACATGAGAGCTAAATGGTTATCTTCATACACTCGAATCTCCGGCGAAAACAACGCCGATGAGTCGCCGGTTGTGGCTGAGCTGGAGTTAGATTGTTCGGAGATTGAGCTGGTTTTCGAGGAGAAAATTTTGTCGCCGCCGGTGAAATCTTTGTCTGTTGCCGGAGATGATGACGTGGCAGAGCCGGTGGAGAAGGCCGTCACGGGATTAGCTTCACTCTTCAAAGAAAAGCCATAAAAAATCTAGATTTTTTAAAAATTTCTAATTTTCGTAATATCCAAAAAAAAACAATTCCGAGAGAAAAACAAAAGCAATATTAAAAAATAAATAGATAATTGCCGACTAAAAAAAATAAATAAATAGATAATTAGATAACATTAGAATATTATCGTATTACTCTTTTTTGACTTATTACTTTTTCCCCCAATTTTCAATACTTACTACTGTTGACAGAGACATACAGTGAAGTTAATGTTTTTTTTTCCTTCTTGAAAATTGTTTAAAGCCTGTTATGAAAATTTCACTGGGAATCTGCTTTTAAATATGTTGGTGCAAAAGGGTACAGAAGATTTATGAGTCATTACAACTCTAGTTTCTGAGTAATTTCTCATATTTTATTACTAGTATAAACTTAAAAGGAAACTATTTATTGAAGTCAGAAAAAGGATTATTGATCAAGAAGTTTCTTAATTACTTAACGATGACGGCAGCATTGAGAGGAGAGAAGTTTCTGTAGCCTCTCGAAAGCCGTGGACTGCAAGAGCTGTTCATTTCAACAGTGTAATACTTATTTTTTATTTTTTACAACTTTTTGAAAGAAAAAAATATTTATAACAAGTAGTATTTGTATTTCATATCAAAGGTATATGACAATGGAACTAAGAATTATTACACCAGTTGTTTTTCCTACCGATTCTACTACCTTTGTTTGGTATCGAAGTAATGCAATGTCTTGTTAGACTTATCATGGATGATGGAACATATATTACACCATCCATTCGACTTGAGACCGTTTCGTTCTCATTCGATTGGCCTTTCAATCAAACCATTATATCACATATGGAATGACTAGAATAAACACAAACACAATAAAACAAGTCATTCTCTCTTGCTCTTACCCCAATTTATAGACAAGACCATTCGGAACTGAGTTTCTGTCTTGCGATAAAAAGCCAACTTTCGATACAAATTGGTTTTTTAAAGCTGGTTTCAAACAAGAATCATTATCTAAAATGTCGAATCGTCATGTTGATTCCTATTTTGGTAACGCGTTTTAATTCTTCATTTTAATTTTATTTTTGTATAACTCTTTTTACTTTGTTATTCAATAAATTGAACATTTCAACAAAACAACAAAAAGTGTCTTGAACCTTTTAAAATGAAGTTTTTTTTTTAACACATTTTGTTAGAAAAAATCAAAATTTGCGTTAACCAAATGATGTACTTTAACTTTAGAAAAATAATACGCCGAAAATACATATATTATTCAAGATCGTTAGCACGAATTTACTTTATTTATTATTTAGGACCGGATACGAGAAATAAGATATTAATGAGAAGTACAAAACTAAGAAAGAACAAAAATTAAAAATTGGGAGTATAAATTTTGTGTCTCTTCTATTATAAGGGGTTAAGAAATAATAAATATATTTTTTAGTTTAAACGATTAATTTTAAAATATTTGTTAATGTAAATAAATAAATAGTTTTAAAGAAAAATTCAATTTGGCGACCAAAAAATAAATAAATCTAGTTTTACTAAAATTTCACAAACAAGTTAGTATTAAATATTATTTACCGTAACAACCATATTTTTCCAATGAAAATATAATTAAACTTTGTTATTATTTCTTACTATTATATGTTACAACTTTTAGTTATATTTAGTTTCATTGATAACATAAAACGATACAAAAAATTTTTTGATGACATAAAATATCAATAGAAGATGAATGATAATGATAAAAAATTTTTTAGAAATGTCACTTTTCAAAAATGTTACTTTTTCAAATTTTTTGTACAAATGTCATTTTTTCAAAATTACTTACTCATTATATCATTTATGTTTGAGTTAATTATGTTGTATTAGAGTTCAGTTTTGAGGGTTTAGGAGTTTTTAAGGGTCAAAATATTTTTTAGGATTTAGAATTTTAAGATTTAGGTTCTAAAAATTCATAAATAGTGACATTTTTGCAAATGAACAATCCATAGTTGTATTTTTGCAAATATACACACTAAAAATGATATTTTTGTAATTGTCTCAAGATGATAATATTCTAGAAATCATATGAATGGTAATAAAAGATAGCAATATGTCATATTACATGTAACATATTACACAGTTTTATAAGACACAAGTTTACATATTGTGGTTATATATAATTGCAATAAGTTTAGGTTGCATGCAGTGGGTAGAGTCGGTTACAATAATTTCAGAAGCTATGGGGCCTCTTTCCATTTCTTAATACTATCCCTATCATTTTCCGGGAATATCTCTAGGAGTAGAAAAACAAATCTGTTTCATTTCGGCATTTTTAAATATATTTTTTTTATATTTTTCTTTTTATGAAGAACATGAGTTATGCGGGATGAATAAAAGATAAAGTAGGAATTTAATTTGATAAGTTACATTTAGGCATGCAAAATCAGATATCTTTTAAACACATGAGTAATTTTTAAATGATAATGTTTTTTTTTTTTTTGGGTCGAAAAATGATAATGTTTATGAATGAAGTGGATCAAGTAGTTTAGCAAAAAAATGAAGGGGATCAAGTAAAATTTATATAATCTACCCCTGTCTCACTTTCTTCCAATAGTTTTCAACCACAACATTTATTTGATAATTACCCTTGTAGTATCTAATCTCTTAAATTATTAGATTTTCTTGTTAACTATTAGTTCTTTTAAGTTTAAAAAAAAAACTATTAGTTCTTTTTTTAAAGCTCTTAAAATAAAAACTATGTATGGAGATTCACTAAAGGTATCTCTCATAGGTGTAAATCAAAATTTATGCGTTAAACCCACATATTTTTATAGTATAACTTTTATTTTTAAAATAATGTAAAATTTTAGTGTAAGAGATTTATATGAACACAGCATGCTTACTGTATATTTCTAAAAGGTTTCAGTATATTTTGTAAAGTTAGAAAAAGGTAAATTAAAACATATATATATATATATATAATATACATGTTGACAATAAATATATAATATACATATAAAAAGTAAGACATATAGGGATTATGTAGCATGTTAGTGTTTTGGGGACCAACCTGTAACATGACGAAGAGACCTATCTATATTCTTACATTGACATGCCTAAAGTATTACTAACATAATTGACCTAATTTCATAAGCCAAGATGGTGTGATCAATACTTGTGTGGCGTATGATCATGGGCTTATATTCTGTTATTCACATCTCTAATTTTTTTTTAATTTAAGTTTACGAAGAAGAATTTATAATGTATATGATACATATACTACAGTAGTTTTTGAAAAAGAAAAAAAAATACTGGTGTCTTTCAAATTTAAATGAGAGAATATTCAAAAATATTATTTTTAGTATGTTAGTTTCAAAAATATAACCCTGTTCATTTTTTAAAATGTTACTCATTAAATTTTAAACTCTAAATCTAAATCCTTAAAAATAGTTTAGCCCCTAAACAACAAAAAGTAAATCGTAACATAAAAAATTAACCAAATATATATGATATTTTGAATAAATAGTAAATTATATAATTTTACTGACATTTTGATATTTTTTTGAAACGATGATATTTTTGAAAATTTACATTTCAAAAGTTGTATTTTTAAAAATATTCAATTTAATTTAAATGGTTTTAAATTTAAAACTAGTAATATTAATTAATTAAGAATTTTGATTGTGTTGGAAATTATATAATGTTGATTAAAAAAAATGTAGACATAGTATTAGATTTTCTTATTTATGTTAGTGAATTTGAACACTAAAAAAGTCAACTTTTGACTATATGTATTTTTCAAAATCTAAAATACAATATTGTAATATTTGAATTGCATTGTATTGTGAAACATTCTTTTTTCGAATCTTTTCAAAGCAAATTGAAATATAACATGAGACCATTACAAAAATGCCACTTTTGGTGTAAATAGTTTTGAAAAATAGTATTTTTTACAAAGATTTTGAAAATGTGGTAATTTGAAAAATAACACTTAAAAAGTAGTATTTTTCAAAAAATTTCATGTAACATTGATGTCTCGTCAAAGAAATGATTCGGAGGTTTAGAAGAATTGGATGGATATTGAGAAATGAGTTAAATATGAATTTATTGATGTATTTGTAGAGTTAGATATAATTTAGTGATCAATTAATATACAATCATGACATGTTGAAATATTACGGAAAATTGAAATACTTGTTTTTTTTTTTTTTTAAACTTGAAATACTTGTTTAAAACTTACTGAAAAGCTAAATCAATATTGAAACTAACGGTAAGACGTATTAAATTTTATATTAGCCAAATATTTGAATATCTAAGAACTTAGGATTTTTTGTTTTTTGAAAATAACTTAGGATCATATAGTACGACATTGTTTTTAGAATCCTTCTTACATTTAAGAAAAAAACAAAAAATTGAGATCGGATGACAATGGAAAAATTGCATCCGTATTAAATACAAAGACTTATCCGTATTGACATCAGACCCGAATATTGGTGAAATGTGGTCCTTCTCCTTTTTTTTTTTTTTTCTTCTTCCATACTTCTTTTTATAATTTATTTTGATTTTTTTAATTTCCTTCTAAAGGTAAATAAACTATTAACTTTTATCTTTTCCCTCTTTTAAAACCAGATTGATGATGAAGATTCCAGTTTAAATTCACGTAAATGTGAGATTGCTAGACCAATGACCTTTTACAAAACTGTGTGTGGTGTAGACAGACTACTGTTTTTCTGTTCCTTCTTTTTCACTTTTTCTTTTCACTTACGTATTCAAATTCTTTTTTACTTAGTAAATGACTAAATGTGAAAGCTGCTAAACAGAAACGAAGGTTGTTAATTTATATAATATGATTAGTGGTTTAGGTTAATTTTTAAAAAAAACTTAAAATATATTTAGGTAGTGTTGGCTTGGGTAGGCAACAAGACCCACATGAAAACTTGGTTTTTCTACCGTGTAGATCTGTAAAGTCAAATCTAGGTCTATTTTATGTGACACCATTGAAGGGGTCAATAAGTTCACATATAATTAATATTTTCAATAGTTGATGAAAACAAAAAAAAAAATTCATATTTTTGAACTTCTGTTGATCTTTTAGATAGTCAAACAAATTAAATCATAATTATGGGGTTTTCAAGATTACCATAATTTTGCATAAATTTTTTTTGAAAATAATAATTTTGCATAAGTTGCAATGAGTTAAGCTGAAACTGGGTAATTTCACATTCTCTGAATATGTTTATACATATTGTGCCAGTCACATATTAGTCTAACTTTTAAGATGAGATAGTCAAAAGCAAAAATAATCAACATACAAATAAAAAACAACAAAACGTATTTCCACTGTGTATTTTGTGACATCATCCGTTGGAGATGAGAAACCATTTGTTTTTTAATTGCTCATACTCTGCTCAAGTGTGGAATACACTAATCCGAAGGATCATGAAAAGTCAATACACCACCGATTGGAATCGAATCACCAATTTCATTATGATAACATCACATCCCAAGATTTTCATATTCTGTTTCTTGAGAGATACGTTTTTCAGTCAACATTTCATACTCTATTGCGAAAAAGGAATGATCGGAAGCATGAATAACCACTTTCTCCACCGGAAAAACTCACAAGATTCATCAACAAAACGTTTGGAATCGGCTTAGTCTCATGCGTAGCTCGAGAAACATAATACATGGAGGAGTATTGATGTTCTGGTTTGCTACAATAACTTAATCTGTAAAACTCTCTCTCTTATGAACTCGAAACTACGATGCATTCCATGTAATTTTTTTAATGAATAATATTTTACATAATTACATTCATTCAGAAGAAAAACAACAAAAACTGGCTATGTCAACTCTGTAAAATAGATTAACATGCATGTAATATTTAAATACATGCATGTAAATAAATCTACATGAACCCTAAAATTTTTAAGCATCTAAATTAATTACATAATAAAATTAGGAGAGTTAAAAGGGTACCTAAATCTTCCTTTTATGGTTGATTTGATTAGAAGAGTAAGAGCATCAACAACCGTGAGATGCCTATTGGTTTTAAACTCAATATTTAATAATATAAACTTAATAATTGAGACTGAATAATTAAGCTCAATTATCCGTGAGACTCCAAATCTCAATCCCCCAATTTTTTTTTTCATAGATCGGTGGCTCATGCTTTTGCAATCTGCAGCACGATTTTGATTCTCTTTCCCCAGCTTGAAATCGCACCGAAATTTGAAGGTGAATCAGAGTGATTCTCTTTGCCCAGCTCGAAATCGCACCGAAATAATTGCGAAGGTCCCAACTTCTTCTTCCTTCTTCTTCTCCTTCTTCTTCTTCTTCTTCTTCTTCTTCTTGCTTCTTCTTCCTCCTTCTTCTTCCTTTTTCTCCTGCTTCTTCTCCTTCCTACTTCTCCTGCTTCTTCTTCCTTCTTCTTCTCCTGCTTCTTCTTCTTCCTTCTTCTCCTTCTTCTTCTTCTTCTTGCTTCTTCTCCTTCATGCTTCTCCTGCTTCTTCTTCCTTTTTCTCCTGCTTCTTCTCCTTCCTACTTCTCCTGCTTCTTCTTCTTCTATTTGTTGAGGAAAAAAAAAATAGTGACCCAATGACATAGCGCCACGTGTGGCTGTTGAGACGTATCAATAATCTCAACTGCTTGAGACGTTTCAGCAGACTTTTTTTTATTTTCATTTTTTTTAATGACTTGATACGTTAGGGGTATCACCGTTGTTAATGCTCTAAGTCTTAATCTTTGATTAGGAGTTAAGATTTCTCTCCCCTTTTCTACAAACCTATACTTATGTGTTGTGTAATTTTGTTCTCACTTTTTTCACACATTTATGATGAGCTAAAGGTAAGTATTTATAGATGGAGAGATGACTTAGTTCCTCATTAGGGTTTTGATCTCAGCCATCCATCATGGTTAGAGATTAAAACATGTGTGACAAATGTTAAGTATGGTTCTAAATACATGCTATGAATTAGCCATAAATGTTACCATTTGTGTCTTATACTTTACACTTGTCTCTCTTATATTTTTTTTAATAGGAAATTAACCGTTCTTATAAGTAAGCCACCAAATGTAATTAACGGAAAACAATTTCATTAGCATAATAGATGAGCTATATATAAGACCACATAAGGAAAAATGAAAATTTCCAAACAAACTCTTCTTTTTCATTTATGAAGTTACTATATTTCATTGCTCGAGTTGCGATGCACATCTTCTTCTCTTTTGATGATCTCTTTCTCAATTTTATTTTGCTAATTTCGAACGTATAGAAACATAATAAGAGTATCAAATCATAACAAAAACCAGAAACAAGTCAAAATCTTCGGTACGCATAGAAATTAAAAAAAACCCTTGCAAGTACGATGAATTTAATTGAATTTGAGACCTAATTATTATTGTATTTGATTGGTAATTTTTATCGCTTTCAATATAATTATTATATAGGTTTTGATTGGGCAAAAGTGATTAGAGCTGTACTAATACCACTCTTATCTTTATGCCGATAAATTTACTTCTATTTTCTCCGTTTTATAACAAGTGTTCTTTTGATATTTTTTCACACAAATTAACAAAATATATTAAAAACTCTATTATATCTTTGAAAAACAGTTTGCCAATTGGTATTCTATTATACTATTGGTTAGATTTAATAGTAAATTAAATATTTTATAAGGAAATTTACATTGAAACACTAAAACGATATTTCCTCCGTTTCAAATTGTCATTCTGGAACTTTTCAAACAAATTAAAAAAACATATTAAAAATTTATTTTGCCCTTAATTAATATAATGTTTTATTTGATATGCGTAATTAATAAGCTGAAAGGTAAAGATAAAAATGGAAAAATTAGTTATAAATGTGCATTGAAATTGCAGAATGACAAGTAATATGAAACAAAAAATTAAGGCTAGAATAACAACTATTTTGAAACGGAGGGAGTAGTTATTTTAAAACATAAAATTAACCTTAAAACTACATTTAATTTAAAACGACGAGAGTAGTAATTTGCAACAATTCGTGTGCTTTCTTAAGATTCGAATCTTGACACAGAAACACTAACCACTACTTTAGGTTACCAATGAATGTTATTTTCGTAAATTTATCCACTCATCCCGTAAAGTTACAGGCCCAAAATACGTCCCATTATCATTCAATGTCACGTTATAAACAAAATTTCCATAAACTAACTTTTAAAGTTCTTCTAATCTCCAATGTAATGTTGTCATCATAACCCAAAAACAAACATTTGAAGCTGTAATTTTGTAATTTTTTCAGAAAGTGGTTCAGCTGAAAGCAAAAAAGAAAATTATGGTGTACTAAGTTCAGAGCCGTGCCTATGCATTTTAAAAAATATTCGTCTAAAACCCCGGATAATATTATATAATTTTAGGGTCCCATTTCCATAAAATTTTATTGTAGTCTAGTGGTAAATATCTAAGTAAAAGAGTTTTTTGAGATTATCATCCCAAGTTCAAAAACCACTTCCTACTAAAATAAGAGTTTATTTTTCTTTAGTAAGTTTTATTTTTTTTATTGGCACTTTAACAATTATTTAAAATTAAATTATAACTATCGTTAAAATTTATATATAGAATTTTTTTTTTAAATTCGTCTCGCGCCTCCAAAAAGTGGGGCATGGACTAAGTTACGAAGTTATCATCAATTGCTTTCAAAAGTTACTAAGTTAATTAGAGCCAAGAGTCAAAACATGGTATCCATGGCCCATGGGTTCGTGAGCTATAATAAAATGCTTGAGAAGGATCTCTCTTTGCAGTTCACAAACCATGATGTCAAAGTTGAAATTGCAAGATGAAAATTGTTGTCAAAGCATGTTCGATTTCACTCCCATTCGACCTTAAAACATACACAATCAACGAAACTTTTTCTCACTTTAACGGATTTATGAAATTAAATTTGAGCATGTTAATCAGTAAATGTGATACTATCAATGCTTGGTCCCAAAACTGAAAACACAAGAATTTGCCCATTGACTTGACCTCACTTCAACAAGATGAATGTATACCATGTCAATAATTAATTAAAAGAACCAGACTTTTAATAATTTGCTTTCGAGTATTTAATACACGATTTTGAAAATATGGTTTGCATTAGTTTATTTTTTTCCCGATGGTATAGCAAAGTGGGGGTGCACTTGATTAGGTCTAATGTTAAACTCGGTTTTCCTTAATGAAATTTTACTGATGAATATTACACAAAAAATAATCATACTAAATATTATTATATGCGGATAATCATCTAGTATAATAGAAAAAAATGACTATTGTACTTTAGTCGTGAACTTTGGTACAAATTTGTCTTCAAGTTTTGGCACAAATTTCATCGTGAATCCATTGTAAAACTTAGCATTACATTGGAAACATTTTATAGAGAAGCTAAATTTTCTTGATTAAATTTGATAGAATGTCTAAAAGGAAAAACAAAGAATTAATGTTGGGGAGAGATTTTAATAGTCTCAGGACAAATAGATGTGCTCCAGAATAACATATGAGTATAAAGTAAGTGATTCGACTACTCAAAAGCGAATCAAGTTAGATTTATGACAATGGCAGTAACGGCTAACAATAGAATTAAAAGAATTTGTATAATTTGTATAATTTATAGAATTGTGTTACCAGTTGAAAGTTGGTAGAATTGATAGAATAGAAAGTTGTATAATGTATAGAATTTATAGAATGTTGAAGAATTGTAGAATTGGTAGAAAGTTGTGAAGAAAAAAAAAGTTGCATGACCGACAGAAATCAATGATTTTGTGAAAAAAAAAAAAAATTACAGAATAAAGCAGTATTGGTTGGACACAAGTGGGCTCGTTGCAGAATAAAACAGTTTCATAATTGAAAACAATCACGGGTGAATTTAACATTTGCCTATAAAAAATCACACTGAGCGAAACTAACATTCATACTCAGGCGAAGGAAAAAAAATTGAGAGGGTGGAACAATAATCATCTTTTGGTATTTGAGAGGCTCGAAAAATTGAGAAGGTGGAAAAATAATTCAAAGCGAGATAATCATAATCGAGTAAGTTTACATTATTTGTGTATAATTTCTAAAAACTATACATAATCGTTTTTGTTTAAGAATTGAACATAAGTATTTATATTTGAATTTATGCATCATTAAATATGTACATAGTGTGTAAATGTTAAGTATTTTACTTCATTTCATAACTGGATTTACGATTCAAAGTAAATTATCTTGGATTTTTTTCTTAATTCAATTTTATTATCACCTGTTACATATAAATAAACAATCTGATGCACAAACCCTAACAGAAAGGTTTGAGGAAGAAACTTTCCAGTTTATCTTAAATAGTATAAACCGGCCAATTTGTTAAGTATTTTTTCAAATACCTTTAAATTGAAGAGCATGAATATTGTTATAATTATTGCTGATTAAAAATTTTAGTTATCAAATTTTTTTAAAAAATTAGTTGCATTTATATAAAATAATTGATTACTTTAAAATAAATTTCTAAAAACTACATAATCGTAAATTTCTAAAAACTATACATAATCGTTTTTGTTTAAGAATTGAACATAAGTATTTATATTTGAATTTATGCATCATTAAATATATACATAGTGTGTAAATGTTATCGATTGTTTTAAAAAATTACATTTAACTAATATGTTTTTAATTGTTATTTAGTAGAGCTACAACTATGAGGCGTGGGGGATCCGGATGGTGGAACATCAAACGAAAACAATATGGTAAAATTATATTTCAAAAGTTTAGCTATACAAAAACTATACCATAGAAATATATTTAATTATTGTGAGTTGTGAAATCTAAATTGTAGGAATTTTCTAGATGGTCGCCAATGTTGAATTCTCTATTCATTGAATTATTAGAAGAAGAAGTGCAAAAAATAAACTATTCTTCGTCATTGCCACATAGAGACGGCAAAAAAAATATAGTCAACAAGATTCGTGAACGAACAGGATTTATAATTGATTGGGATAAATATCAAAGTAAACACAATGACTTAAAAGCCTTGTACGGGGTATATCAAAGGCTTGTTCGGCGTACTGGTGTTTCCATTGAACCTGGTACAGGAAAAATAATCATGAATCCAAATTGGTGGTGAGATCGGAAACGAGTAAGAATTTTTTTAATTGCATTCCATAAAATATTAATAATTACATATTTGTAAGTGTTTTTTATATAGGACAAAATTATGTTGTAGGATACAAAAGGGTCTTCAAGATTAAGAAAAAATCCTCTACCACGCATGGATTTGATGCACAAAGTGTTTGGCCCACATTGTCCTGTAAACGACAATATGCTTTCAGCTAGTCAAATAGATGAGACCGTTGAAGAAGATGATATATCATGGTTTTTACCCATTTTCGACCATGATATAAGTTCTTTTTATAGAGTCTTTTTGGTATTTTTCGAGTCTTTTAGAGTCTTTGCAGGTTAGAGGACGATTGGAGCTTAATGGAAGCTTTTGGAGCATTTTGGAGCATCGAGGAAAGAAGAGCTAAAGTGATAAAGTCAAAGTCGATTTTACATGTCTGTGTCGATCGACACGGTCCTGTGTGTCGATCGACATGGACATATATGACGAGAAGATTGAAGAATTTCCTCTTGGGCCCATGAAGCCCAGAAGTTTCCTGAAAAGCTCAGTCCGAATTTTAAACCTTATATATAGTTTTTATTTAGGATTTTATGTTTTTATCTGGGATTTTGATATTGAGACTTGGAGGAGGAGAGATTTGGGGAGAACTTCAGACTTTCAGAGATTTCGAAACCCTTTTGTATCTCTAACTCTATCTTTTTAATGCAATTTATTTCATTCATGATGTTTGTTTCAATCACCATGTCTGAGTAGTTTGCTTGTTAGGTTTTGGGAAGTTCTAGGGTTTGATGAGAAATTGATAGGATTAAAACCCTGTTAGGATTTATCTTTATGTTCTTCATCTAGATTGATTTAACTCTGATTTTAGGATTGATCAACTGAAATTGGATATCCTAGGTTGCTTTAATAGATGCGAAAGTATTATTAACAACCTGATATAATCTTAGATGAGCAAAATTATCTATTCGCAAAGAAATTTGGCTTAGTAATTTTGTGAACAATTGAACCTGAATTTAATGCTTGATTTTATTCACTAAGTTTGCAAAGAAATTTGGAATTTAGGGATTTAGTCATAGATAATCTTTGCAACGAAAGTTGATTGGTTTTATATTCGTGTTTGAGTTCTAGAACCGTGCTTAATAAAATCCTAACATTTTTATCTCTGTGTCGATCGACACGATCGATTTTGATTCATTCCTGTGAACAACCCAATGCCTAACTCTTTTGTCTCATTGAATTTTAAGAACCATAATCATTCACCGTTTACTTGCTGTTTTTATTACATTAATACATTTTCACTTAGCATAATTTGAATTCACTAATTGGTTGTGTGATTTGATTCCCTGTGGATTCGATCCCTAAGTACTACATCGATCTCTTAATTTGAGAGAGTAGCTCAGGGTAAATTTGAGCATATCAGAAGACGATGTTGAAGTAGAAGAAGAATTTGAAGAAGAAGGCTTTACTGAAAGTGTACCAGAAACTCAAGGGCAATTAAATTTTGAAACTGAATTTCAACCACAACCGATGGAAAATCATCCAATTCCGCCATCAATGCCGATTGAGATACCTTCACATCAACGGCGAGCTAGGGAAGATGGTAGTAGAGGTAGTAGAACTACTAGTAGAGGACGAAGCCAATCTAGTCGGCAAACCACTCAGACTCCACGCAGACGAGCTGTTATGGATACACATTTAACGAATATCGAGTCATATCTTGCAACTATGCAAGCTCCAATCCAGATGCTCAATGCACGAAACCAAATGGCCGAAGATTATGAGCGTGAATCTTGGTTAAAGTTGAATGAACTAGAAGACATAGAGAAATTTACAGATTTTTGGTCATCAGAAATTTTGAGAGATCCGTCTGAACAAAAAAGGTTTGTGTTACTCAAAAATAATGAAGAAAGAATTCGTTTTCTAGAAGGGTTGACAGGTTACGATCGGTCTGGTACATTTCGTGGTAGTCCATGGAAACGTCAACTCAGTGGTTCGAGTGGACCAAGTAGTAGAGGATCCGTTGGCAGCGGATCAGGTTCTCCAGGCGTAGGAGGATTTGCCCAATTTGGTGGTGCTGGCTTTACAAACATTGGAGGGACTTCAAATCTGGGTGGTGCTGGCTTTACAAACATTGGAGGGACTTCGAATCTGGGTGGCGCTGGTTTTTCAAATACTGTGGGTGGTGCTGGTTTTTCACATTTTGGTGGTTCTGGCTCGCCAAACCAATTCAGATCAAGACACGAATTTCAAGTTCCAAACTCCAACCCAGAAGTTAATGTATCTCCAAATCCTAGGGTTGTCTCTGGTGAAGGTTTGGCGTTTAGGCCTGCGTCTGCAGCCGAGTTACTCGAACGTTCTAATTTGTCCGACTTGAATCGCTCAGTTGGAAACAATGATAATGATGGCGAAATCTAAATGAATAACTATTTTAATTTACTTGTTTAATGTACAATATATTAGTTATCTTTCGTTTACTTAAACTGTATCATGTTATGTAATTTTTAAAGTGTTCTTTAATGAAGTTTTTTTATGTTCAGGTTTCTCGCATTATCGAGTTACATTCGCGCGGATTACATAATCTCACAGAAGATGAGTTACTTGAGCTAATTTGTCTTGAGCACATGGATATCATGGAAACACTCTTTCGGCCTGTTATAGATTACTATAACAAGTATTATCGTCGACAACCAATGGGGACTGAATGGAGATTAGGATGGTGCAACATTCAGACAAGGATTTACAACTATCCAAGAGATTGCTTACATCTCTTGAGAATGCGCATCGAGGTGTTCACACGGCTATGTGAGATATTACGTACAAAGTATGGAATAAAATGCACAAAAAACATATCTGTAGAAGAAACTGTGGCGATGTTTCTTGTGATATGTGGTCATAACATGACCCAACATTCAGCAGGGCTTTTGTTTGGACGGGCACAAGAGACAGTTGGACGTAAATTCAAAGAGTGCCTAAAAGCATGCATGAAACTGTCTGGTAGATTGCTTAGGAAGCAGACTCCCGAACAACTCCGGCAGGTACCCCGAGGTTTACGAGATAATCAAAATTGTTGGCCTTATTTTAATGGTTTCATTGGTGCAATGGATGGTACTCATTGTACAGTAATGGTGGCTGGTGCGGATGCGACTCGCTTTTATAACAGACATTCACAGACAAGCATTAATGTTTTGACAATATGCAACTTGGATATGTTATTCACTTACATATTTGTTAGATGTCCTGGATCTGTACATGATGCAAGAGTTTTATCATATGCAATGGAGCATGACCCAACTTTTCCAACTCCTCCGTCCTCGAAATACTATCTTGTAGATTCCGGTTATGCTAACACGCAAGGATTTTTAGCTCCGTTTAGAGGTCATAGGTATCATTTACCACAATTTCAAGATGGTTCCCCCCCTAGAGGTGCAGAAGAGTTGTATAATCAGTGGCATTCTTCGCTGCGCTCTGTAATCGAACGAACATTCGGAGTTTGGAAGAAAAAGTGGAGGATTTTATCAGAGTTCCCAAGATACGATGTCGAGACACAAAACAAAATAATCATAGCCACAGCTGGACTGCATACCTTCATTCGCCTGTCTCAAATTCCAGACATTGATTTTGATGATGCTTTGCATACTACTGCAATCCCGCGAGAACATATTAATAACAATGGAGAAAGTGGAGAAAGTGCAGAAGAAGACTTTCTACATAATCAAGAGAGAACAACAGGAGGAACTCGTATGCAGATAATACGAGAGGGAATAAAACAACAAATATGGGATGCATTTCATTAATGAACTACTGGGTTCGGATATTCGGGTTCAGTTTTTTTTCTTTCAAAATGTAAGATGCTTTGAGAATACTAAGTACTTTTTAACTTTTTTAATATAGTATAAGTACTAGTATTTTGTAATTTTTTTGTGATTGGTCAATTATTATTACCATTTGAGTTTGAAAAAAAATAATTATTTTTTTAAAATTAATTACTTTTTCAACATTAATTACTTTTTCAACATTAATTACTTTTTTAAAAAAATTCTGCAACTTCAGCAAATAAAGCAAAAATTTTCCTGTTACCATTTAAGTTTGATATTATTCAGCAAATTCTGTAAGAAATCAACAGTAATTCTGCAAATTCTGCAAATTCAGCAAAAATTCTGCGGTTACCATTTAAGTTTAATATTATTCAGCAAATTCTGCAAAAAATCAACAGTAATTCAGCAAATTCTACAAATTCAGCAAAAATTCTGCGGTTACCATTTAAACCCAATATCTAGCGAATGATTTATTTTGAATGCAAGTCAAACAGTTTTCGAGTGGACAAAACCCGGTTTATTCTATTGAGAATTTTTTAAGGGTCAAATCAAAATACGTGACTAGAGAAAAATTATGTTTCCAAAAGAAAAGTGGAGGGTAGAGTTTTAGGTCTTGGGCAATGGATCTAGACGCGGTTTGTTGTTTACCACGGGTTTGAGAAGAAAGAACGATGCTTACCATTAGGATTATGCGGAAATTTTGTTTGGTAAATAGGAGTAATAGTCGAAAGATTGAACGGTTGCTCCTCTTTTGTGTTTATCATGACATGAATGTATGCAGTAATCGAATAACTGATAATCAAATAGCGAAATAAATCCAATTGTAGTTTTGAACTTTCATTTTCTAGTTATATTTTGATACACTTGTAGTTGCTTAATGATTTATTGATTTACTTATATTTTGACACGTTTGTAGCATATAGCAAGATCACTTTTCAGAAACATGAAAATCTGATAAAATATTATCTTATCTTATAATATAAAGGAGGATGCGCACGATAAGAACGTGACACGTAAGCAAAATTCTTATTCACGAGATCGTAACATGTGTAATTTTTAATTTAGATTGTGGTATGTGTCAATATTAACAAAAAAATAAGAAATATATTCTAAACAAGTATTACGGACTAATTAAGAAAAAGGAAAAAACAACCGTTCTACTAAGATATGTAATATTTCCAATATTAACAAAAAATAAAAAATGAGGAATATATTATAAACAAAGATTATGGACTATTTAAAAAAAAAAAAAAACCGTTCTACTAAAATATGTAATATTTCTAAATTTTTTTTATTACAAAATACATTTTTTCCATTATAAATTATCTAAACAGTTAAAGAAAAAAAGAAATCTCATATTTATAATTGTGATTTTGCTAATATAATAACGTGTATGAGATAATTTTAGTATGAGATAAATATAAAAAATTGACTATTTAATAAAATGGACAATTGCAAAAATGCCACTTTTGGGTTGTCCATTTGCAAAAATACCACTAAGGGTTGTTTATTTGCAAAAATGCTACTAATTATAGATTTTTAAAGCTTGAATCTTAAAATTCTAAAGCCTAAAATTTTTTTTACCCCTAAAAAGTATTTTGACCCCTAAAACCCCTAAACCCTCAAACCTAAACCCTAATACAACATAGTTAACGTAAACATAAATGATATAAAGAAAAAATAATTTTCAAAAAGTGGTATTTTGCAAAGATTTTGAAAATGTGACATTTTGAAAAGTGGCATTTCAAAAGTTGCATTTATTAAAATTTCTCTTAATAAAATATAATAATAAAATAAATATTAAATATTTTTGCGAGTCGTAATTTAGAATCTAATAAAATTTGTCAAATTATAGGCGTTATAAATTTTAAAATCAAAAATATTTACCGCAATACTTTTTTATAGCAGCATGACACATAAGCAAAATTATAAGTTACGAAATCACGATATGTATCTAATATTGATCAGATGAAAAATGTGTTAAAACTTAAAATTAATTAAGAATAATAAAATTTAAAATGGAAAGTAATTGTCAAGTTACTAATCAAATAATAGAAAGTAAAATTTTTAATATTATCAATAATAATTAAGAAACAAAGTTTAAGATGATTTATAGATATGACATAAGCCATAAAATAAACAAATAATACATATAGAATAAAAGTCTCAATTAAAATAATTAAAAAGAGGAATGATGAAAAAAGGTATATAAATTGGAAAACAAAAGTTAGAAAGGTTATAGAAACCTCAATTTAAAAATTTAAAAATATAAACAACCATGCAAAAATAAAATAAAAATAAAATCTATAAGTATACTTATTTTATCAATATAGAGTTATAGAATATCACAAAAAAATGGAAAATTTCGACCTATGACGCCATTGATACTCTTCAAGTGTATATATTGAAAATTATATAAGTTAAAAGATAATAGTATTATATTTACTATTAAATTAATGAGAAATTTTGAGAAATACCACTTTTTGAAGTGTCACTTTTAAAAAATGCCAATTTTTCAAAATCTTTGCAAAAATACCACTTTTTCAAAATTATTTACTCATTATATCATTGATGTTTGAGTTAATTATGTTGTATTAGGGTTTAGTTTTGAGGGTTGGAGGTTTTATGGGTCAAAACATTTATTTAGAGTTTAAAATTTTAAGACTTAGGCTCTAAAAAATTCATAATTTTTTGCAAATGGACAATCTATAGTGGCATTTTTGTAAATGTACACACCAAAAGTGGTATTTTTGAAATTGTCCCTAAGTTATACTGCATCAAGTTTGGCGAGTATAAATATTTATGAAAAATAAAACGATGACATTAATAAAATATAATTATCAATCATGTACTTCTGTGATGGTTCACAACATTATTTATAGTTTTTATGAAGTTACTAACATAAAATTTACTCTTTACTGATTTAACTATATAATATTTTACTTGTTTTTATTTTTTATCACATAATCATAAGTATTCATAATGGGTTAAAAATATATATTTCTATGTTATTAAGAATATAATTTAAATTCCGATAATATATATTTTTGGATTTGCATGATATGTATTAGAACATGAGAATTATGATATAAATTGACTTCTACTGGTTTTAAGTACCACGTTAAATAGTATTTATAAATTTAACGGATTACTAATTAGAATTTAAATATTTATTTATTAATCTTTATAGTATTTACCCGCGTATTAATGCGGATCCTATTCTAATTATGATATAAAACACAATCACGTTTTCTAAAAAAAAACATGAAAACATAGAATACCATTAGTCACCTAAATCTATGTGTATCAACCATGAAACATTGTATATAAAATAAAAATATAATTTTTGTCAAAACTAAAAGGTATACTAGATGAATAGTTATATTCTTACAATAATTTTGATTTTCCATTAGGGAAACCGACTTATTCCACCATAAATTAAGTAATTTCTGATTATTTATACGTAATCTATTGATTCATGCCAATATACACAAGAACTAGTTATAAATTTGAAATTACCAACATGAACTTTTTTTAAAAGGTCAATTCTAACAAAACCGTTAACGGAGTGAATTTTCTGTTAACGATTGTTGACATGGGTAACACGTAGAACACGGTTTTGATCTGATTTAAAATTCATTAGAAAAATTTTCACTTCATATATATTATTAATAAATGAAACTATTCAAGAAATTTAAACTGATTCCAACATGGATCAAACCTGAGTGGGATGTTATCACAAGGGATACTAGGATACAATATCACTTTGACAAGTTAGAATTAATGTTCAATTATATCATTTAAATGTATTTAACATATTTTGTTGTTGTTTTCTTCTTCTTCGTCATCTTAATTATTTGATCGTCTAACTCACTTCATATATTATTAATAAATAAATAAAATCAAGAAATATCTCATGAATTTATTCTCTTTCAAGCCATTTTTGTTAGGTTCCTTACTATATTTTGCAATTTTCATTACTATTTTCTCTCAAAAGATTTGTAGGAATTAGTTTCAATGGTTACTTCACATTAACCAACACAACAAAGCATACATATGGTCAAGATGTTGACAGCAAATCGGTTTCAATCAAAAACTCATCCGCAAATCTCACGATATTCTTTTTCAGTCAACTTCTTCGCAATTGTCTCTGAGCATAACCATCAAGGATCACACGGTATGACTTTCGTTTTGTTGGAATTGACCATTAGAAATTTCATGTAGTAAATTCAAATTTATATCTAGTTCTTTTGTGTTTTAGCATGTATCAATTGGTCATGTATAAATACTGAGAAACTTTTTAGTCCATAGAGGAATATGTCATTTTTTCTCCCACTATGTTATACTTTCGATGGTAACATTCGAAATCGAATTCTACCGAATACATGTGATTAAATGGATTTTTCTAATCTGTTTGTTTGGATAGTTTCATTTTCTTTTACGTTTTATGAGATGTTTTTTTTTTATAAGTGTTGTCTACCCTCTAATGGATATGTTATTTTCTAAGTAAAGTAGTTATATCTTCTAACGTCTCGCCACATTAAAACATTTTTTATTCAACATATCTTATTCTAAATATAAAACAAATTTGACCAAATAAAACAACAAATAAAATAAAAAAAATGTAGCAAAAACATTCATATCTTCCGACATTTGATAACATCAACACATAATTTGTTCAACATATACCTTCTTTTGAATGTAAAAAAAAGTTGACCAAAGAAAACAACAAATAAAAAGAACGAGTGTAACAAAAAGCTTCATATCTTTCGACGTCTCATAACATCAACACATAATTTGTTCAGCATATACCTTGTTTTGAATGTAAAAAAAAATTGATTAAAAGAAACAACAAATAAAAAAGAAACAAAATGTAACAAAACTTTCATATCTTCGATGTCTTATTACATCAACACATAATTTATTTAACATATACCATATTGAATATCAATATTATTTTTGAATATTTTGAAAGTCAAATATTAAAATAGGACAAAAATCATAACTTGTGTAAAAAGCATATCTCATGTTTGGTTGACCATTTTGAATTTTAATTTATGTTTAGTACGATACAATATCACTTTGACAAGTAGGAATTAATGTTCAATTATATCATTTAGATGTATTGAACTTATTGTTTTGTTGTTTTTTTCTTTTTCGTCATCTTAATTATTTGATCGTCTGACTCACTTCATATATTATTAATATATAAAAAAAATCAAGAAATGTCTCATGAATTTATTCTCTTTCAAGCCATTTATGTTATGTTCCTTACTATATTTTGCAATTTTCATTACTACTTCCTCTCAAAAGATCAGTAGGAATTAGCTTCAATGGTTACTTCACATTAACCAACACAACAAAGCATACATATGGTCAAGATGATGACAGCAAATCGGTTTCAATCAAAAACTCATCCACAAATCTCACGACATATTTCTCAGTCAACTTCTTCGCAATTGTCTCTAAGCATAACCATCAAAGCTCACACGGTATGATTTTCGTTTTGTTGGAATTGACCAATAGAAATTTCAGTAGTAAATTCAAATTTTTATCTAGTTCTTGCGTGTTTTAGCATGTATCAATTGGTCATGTATAAATACTGAGAAACTTTTTAGTTCATAGCGGAATATGTCATTTTTTCTCCCACTAGGTTATACTTTCGATGGTAACATTCGAAATCGAATTCTACCGTATACATGTGATTAAATGGATTTTTCTAATTTGTTTGTTTGGATAGTTTCATTTTCTTTTACGTTTTATGAGATGTTATTTTTTTTTTATAAGTGTTGTCTACCATTTAATGGATATGTTGTTTTCTAAGTAAAGTAGTTATATCTTCTGACGTCTCGTCACATCAAAACATTCTTTATTCAATATATATTTTATTCTAAATGTAAAACAAATTTGACAAAAGAAAACAACAAATAAAATAAAAAAATGTAGCAAAAACATTCATATCTTCCGACATTTGATAACATCAACACATAATTTGTTCAACATATACTTTCTTTTGAATGTAAAACAAAGTTGACCAAAGAAAACAACAAATAAAAAATACCAAGTGTAACAAAAACCTTTATATCTTTCGACGTCTCATAACATCAACACATAATTTGTTCAGCATATACCTTGTTTTGAATGTAAAAAAAATTTGATAAAAGGAAACAACAAATAAAAAAGAAACAAAATATAACAAAAACTTTCATATCTTCCGACATCTTATTACATCAACACGTAATTTATTTAACATATACCATATTGAATATCAATATTATTTTTGAATAATTTGAAAGTCAAATATTAAAATGGGACAAAAATCATAACTTGTGTAAAACGCATATCTCATGTTTGGTTGACCATTTTAAATTTTAATTTATGTTTTGTATTAATCTTACCTACCAATAACAACAATAAGATTCTTCTAAAGATAATAAATTTTGAATATAGAAAAAAAATTATATAAAAATACAAAGTGATACTTATACATAAAATTATAGGATAAAAATAAATAATTATCTTAGATATAAAAGTAAAATAGTTTATTCGAAAAGGAAAAGAGTAACTACAGAGTTAAAAAGTCTCCAAAGCAAAACCTAACAGGAAGATGAAAAAATTGTTCTCTAAATTTTTTGGAATTTCTCTGAAATTGTTTGATATTTTACAAAATTTGACTTCTCATGCTTTTCCGTTTTGAAATCTCTATAAGAATCATGATTAAATTTGATTCACTTTGTTCTTTTTTCCTAAGGGTTCGAATGGTTTTTTGTCCTCTTCCTTACATAGATTTCACAAAAAAAAAAAAAAATCTCTACTTCCAGAAACGCATAACTTCTTATTCTCTACAAATCAAGTCATGCTTAGATAAGAGATTTCTGCTTTGTTCATATATGAATTTTTTATTTTTTGTTCTTATTATTTGTTGTGGTTTTGCAATGACTGCTATTATATTTTTCTTCCTTTTTGCAAACCTTTTTGCAAATAATTTGAAAACCGAAAGAAAATTTATTCTTTACAATGCCATAATCACAAATGCAAACCTTCTTTTCTCAATTTTCATCTTTCAGTAGACAAAATAAAATTTTTTCAATTAATGTCAAGAGACCGTTGTAAATACAAAAATAAATTTGACCAAATAGCCTATATTAAAAAAATGCAACCAAAAACCTTCATATCTTCCGACGTCTCATTATATCAACACATAATTTGTTAAATATATACCTTATTCTGAATTAATTTGACCAAATAAAAGAACAATTAAAAAGAAACAAAACGTAACAAAAACCTTCTATATTCTGTCATCTCATCACATCAACACATAATTTGTTCAACATATACCTTGTTTTGAATATCATGATTCTTTTTGAAAAGGTAAAATGATTTTTTGTCAATATTGTTTTAAGGCAACAATTAAAAAAAATCAGTATATTCTAAAGCAAAACAAAAATACCAAAAAAAAAAAAATAGAATACTAGTTTGAAACAACCCGACCCAAAAATTTAAAATTTTCCAATTAAAAATCCGGATTATCATTATCACAAATGATAATCCTCAACAGTCCAATCTCAACACGCTGAAATCAAATAAACAATTAAACAAGTTCAATAGATTTCATACTCTACTGAATCCTAACCAGTTCAATTCAATCAAACAATCCATAATCAATAATTCAACCAACCAATATCCAATAACAATAACCAATCCAATAACAATAAACCATAGTTCCAGAATTACGACATCATAGCAATTCTAACTCAAAACCACGAAACCGAACCTCTAGATCATCTCCTCTTCCTGGCCATGATTCCACGATCACATTTTCTCTTTACTTGCAACACATGGCAAAAAGAGTTGCGTGAGTATGATCACAAATACTCAGCGACGCGGTCATCCCGTCTACAGGTTATACACACAGGCATAAGCAAGAGATACAATACCAGGATGAGCATACAACAAGCATACACGAACAATCAAACAATGAACCAGTCCAAGAGCACTGTGTCGATCGACACAACCACTAGGTGTTGATCGACAGACTACACTTGTGCCGGTCAACACACCACCATGGTGTCGATCGACACAAAGCAATTGTGTCGATCGACACGGCATCGCAGAACAGAGAACGAACTTATCCTCTCATGGCTCGAACTCTCAAGCGATCCATCGATCTCCTGCACGATTTCATCCACAAAACGCACGAAATCCAATCCAAACAACCACAATCAATCATATTCCATCTAATCCTTTACCCAGATAAACCTACGGTCACGCACTCACCTCGAAAAGGATTGAAACGCTCAAGAACATGAAGAACACGATGCCTACGAAGAACGCCTCGCACACGAAGAACGGATTATCCAAATCTAAATTGAAAAACGGCTCTGGAAACTAGACACAACGAGTTACACAACGGTGTGTAGAACGTCCCCTGAGTCCAAACTGTTCGACGGGAATCCTCCCTCGAAGTGGACTATTTGCAGAAGAAAACTGCACAAACCTACCCAGTTAAAACGATCATAACTCCCTAAATATTTGACCGATTGACAAACGGTTTTCTCCTACATCAAGAACAAAGACTGGAGAACCTACCCACAAAGTTTCACTCTGATCCGACGCGATTTACCCAGCCGTTCGTTTCCTCCAAAACACGAACAACACTTGTTCTCAACCCTCAATAACACTCACACGAAAAATCACTTGATTCTCTCTCAAATCTCTTCTGATTTCTTCTGATTCAGCCAAAAAGAAGACAAAACGCGGCTCCCTCAAATATATACTAAAGCCCTAGGGTTCTCTAAACCGAACCCCAAACCAACGATAAAAAATCGAACCTGTCGGTTCAATTTAATCATGTGTCGATCGACAAAACGTCCAAAACACGACTTCTCACAAGTCAAAAACACACGTGTCGATCGACACACACACCCTGTGTCGATCGACACCTAACCAAAATCCACCTTTTTGGTTCACGGGCGTTATAAGTTACTTAATCATCTTTATTTACTACTCTAATCTTTTTCACCTCTATCCACTGCTCTAACAATATTCTCACCTCCTTCTTCACTTCTATCCACTGCTCCAACAACATTTCCACATCCATCCACTGCAACAACATTCCTGCCTCCTCCTTCACCTCGATCCATTGCTTCAACAACATTCCCGCCCGCCTCCTTCTTCACCTCCATCCATTTCTCCAACCAGATTCCCGCCTTAAGCAGCATGTTCGACTTTTTGTTCACCCTTTTGAAATGATCTTTAACCTGCATTCCCTTAAGATTAGGGTACTTCATCGTCTATCCTTTCCATATTTCCAGTGTTGTGCGGTCATGAGCTTGCAAGTTGAATCGCACATCATGAAGCCAGTATGTAAGTCAATTTTCAAAAACATCCTCTAAGAGAAGTCAGAAGAAAAGCTTCAGCAATATTATTAGCAACAGCAAGTGCTTGAGGCTGAGGAGCAGGTGCTTGAGGCTGAGGATGTAATGACTGCGAACCAATTTCTGTGGATTTTGGTCGTGCGTCGATCGATGCAAGTGGTGTGCGTCGATCGACGCAAGTGTGATTGAACTAGACTGGTTCGATTTCAATTGTTCAGTTCGGTGGGTTGGTTTAGGGAACCCTATGGTTGGTATATAAAGGAAGAGCAGACAGGTCTGGCTGATTTTGTTCTTCAGAAATCAGAAATCAGAGAGTTGGGAGAGATTTTTTAGTGTTGGGGAGATTTCTGGTTGTTCTGACCGTTGGAGGCTTGGGTTTCGTGATTGTGAGCATCTAGGAGCGTGTTGGGGCTTGTTCTGCGTGTTGGGAGTGAAGATTTGGGATTTGGGATTTGGGATTTGGAGACCATGTTCTTCGCGTTCTTCAGGTTATCCTCATTCTTTTCCTTCCAGAATCGAGGTGAGTGCGTGACCGTAGGTTTATCTAGGTAAAGGGTTGATAGAATGTGTTTACCTTTGATGTTTCTGTATAGATTTCGTGTTGATTGCGTGCAGGGATTGATGTATTTTGATCCAGGATCGTTCCATGTGAGGATAGATTCGATCTTGGATTTTGTGATGTTGCTTCGATCGATGCAGTTGGTCTGCGTCGATCGATGCAGTTAGTGCATCGATCGACACCGGGGTTGTGTGTCGATCGACGCATGTCTATTCGAGGCGGACTTGTGTATTTGTTCGTGCTTGCGTGTTGTTTGTTCACCCTGGTATTGTAGTGATTCTTATGCCTGTGTGTATAACCTGTAGACGGGATGACCGTCTCACTGAGTATTTGTGATAATACTCACGCATCTCTTTTTGCTATGTGATGCAGGTAAAGAGAAATTGTGATCGTGGAATCATGGCTGGAAAGAGGAGATGATCTATTGTCTCTTATTTCGTGGCTGTGTAGAATTCTAGGGTGTAGTGATTCTGGAACGTTGTGATTTGATTACTGGATTGTTGAGTTAACTTGCTGGATTGGATTATTTGGTTATTGTTATTGGAATCCTTTTAGAGTTATAGAAAAGTATGGGATTTACTGAATGTTGTGTTAATTAATGGTTTAGTTTTTTTCTGCATTGTTCTGTTGACCCGTTGAGAATTATTATTTATGATAATAATAATCCGAAAGGGAAAAAAAATTAAAATTTTACGGGTTGGGTTGTTTCATTTTGGTATCAGAGCCCTTATGGTTCTAGAGCGAGTGAAATTGATTGATTATTTGAGTTAGTCGATTGATTCTTGCGTGGGTTTGGAGCCCTAGATCATCTCTTTCGAGCCTTCAATGAGATTCCACGGTATGTGTTGTTTGACTTTCTGTTTTTCTACTACTTAGTATTCTGTTGGTGAGTGCAGAGAGATGACTAGAGTGGCTAGAGGCAGAGGTCGTGGGGGCCGTAGAGGCCGAGGTGGTCGTGGAGGAAGTGGATGCGGGCGAAGACTCGAGAGTGAGTCTGCTGCCGCGAGTGTGGCCCAGGAGACCACGCAGGAGCAGTTCGTTGACTCGTAGGCGTTTTAGGAGGGGTCCGTGGGTGTGGCTGCTACGAGTACCAGTGTGAGGGCTAGTGGGCCTTGTGTGGGTCCCGATGTGGATGGTGGTGCGGTGGGCCCAAGTGGGGGTGTTGCCGTATGTTTTGCCCCGGATTGAGATGATCGCTTGGCGGGTTTGATGCAGTTGATTCTAGAGCGGTTACCAAGTGGGGTGCTGGCTCCGGGTCAGGCTCCGGGAGTGCAACCAGGTGTGGCTGGTGTTCAGCCAAGAGTGTCTAGTGTTCAGCCGGGTATGGTTGGTGTGCAGCCGGGTGTGGCAGTTGCATAGGTGCTTCTATCATACCTGAGGATGATAGAACAGATGCAGAGGATTGGCACCGAGTTTTTCTCGGGTGGTGCCAAGCATGAAGAGGCCGATGAGTTGCGGATGAGACTGGAGCGTAACTTTCGCTCTATCAGGTTTCCGGAGGGATACCGTGTTGATCTGACAGTTCATTACCTAGAGGGTGATGCACATCTCTGGTGGAAAGATGTAGAGGCCACGAGGGTGCAGGCCGAGATGGTCTGGGAGGATTTCTCCGCAGAGTTTAACGCCAAGTATTTTCCGTAGGAGGCAGTGGATCGGTTGGAGTCGAGGTTTCTGAACTTGGCTCAGGGAGACCGAATGGTGAGGGAGTTTGATTTGGAGTTTAGTCGACTCCTGGTACATGCAGGTAAAGGCATGGAGGGCGAGCAGGACTAGGTGAAGAGGTTCCTAAGGGGACTTCGAGCTGATTTGAGGATTCCCTGCAGGGCGAGTAGGTTCGCCACAAGGGCGGAGCTGGTTGAGACAGCTGCTGCGATTGAGGAGGATCTCAGAGAGCAGGTTGTGGTGGTTAGTCCGCCGGTGCTGCAGCAGAGGAGATCGCAGCTGCAAGTGGGTTTGAGCAGGGGCGGCAATGCTTGCGCAGGGTCAGAAGAGGAAGTGGGAGAGCACTTCAGGGGCCAGTCAGGGTGGTTCGGGTTGCTTCGGGTGTGGTAGCACGGATCATCGGGTGGCGAGCTGTCCGAAGAGGACTGGGGTTCGGGATACGCGGGTCGAGGCCCAGGATACGCGGGTCAAGGCCCAAGATACGCGGGTGTGCTTTCACTGCAGAGAGTCAGGGCATATCAAGCCCAAGTGCCTAAAGCTGCAGCAGATAGCAGTGGCGGTAGTGTAGCCGGTGGCCCAGATTGCAGCGGTGCCACGAGTGTTCACTTCGGCGGAGGCGGGTGGCTCTAGCGCCTGACCTTTCACAGGTATTTTCTGGACTTGACTTTTTTTAAAGTTCTTGTGGTGTTTGAATTTTTGGTCTGTTTGGAAATTGTGAGTTTGTGCTAGAGTGTTAGGGTTCTTAAGCACATGGATTTGTGCACGGACCATAGTTGTGGGCGGATGTGAGTCCCACGTTTTGTTTGATTCAGGAGCTATGAATAGCTTCATTACTTCGGAGTGTGCGGAGGACAGCAGAATTCGGAGAGATTCCGAGGAGCCGAGAGTAGTTAAGGTTGCGGGTTGCAAGTCGTTGGCTACTTTTGGGCGGGCTCATGGTGTGGGTGTTCTGGTGGCGGAGGAGTTGATGCCAACAGATCTGATATTTAGTCCGGTGGAGTTGTAGGATGTCATCCTCGGAATGGATTGGTTGGATCGGTACAGGGTCCATTTAGATTATCATCGAGGACGGGTTTTGTTCGAGCGAGAGGAGGGGAGGTTGGTTTATCATGGTGTGAGACCGACTTCCGGGAGTCTCATGATTTCGGCCATTCAGGTCGAGCAGCTGAGTAAGAAGGGCTGTGAGGCATATTTGGCGACGATAGTGATGCCGGAGATTGTTGGAGAGGTTGCAGTGGGGATATTCGGGTTGTTCAGGACTTTAGGACGTTTTCAAGTCGTTGCAGGGATTAACGCCATCGCGGTCCAATCTGTTTACGATAAATTTGGAGCCGGAGATGACTCCTATATCCAAGGCGCCTTACATATCGCTCCAACAGAGATGGCAGAGCTGAAGAAGCAGCTGGATGATTTATTGGGTAAGGGTTTCATACGACCTAGTGTTTCACCGTGGGGAGCGCCGGTGTTGTTTATGAAGAAGAAAGATGGGAGTTTCTGGTTGTGCATCGAGTACTGGGGACTTAACCGAGTCACTGTGAAGAACTGGTATCCTTTACCGCGGGTTGATGAGTTGTTGGATCAGTTGCGGGGGGCTACTTGGTTCTCCAAGATTGATTTTGCTTCGGGTTAACATCAGATTCCTATCGATGAGGCGGATGTTAGGACGACTGCTTTCAGGACAAGGTATGGACATCATGAATTCGGGGTGATGTCTTTCGGGTTGACGAATGCGCCAGCAGCGTTCATGAGGTTGATGAATGGGGTGTTCCGGGAGTATCTGGATGTGTTTGTGTTCATCTTCATTGATGATATTATGGTGTATTCGAGGAGTCCTAAGGAGCACGAGGTGCATTTGAGGGTGGTTTTGGAGAAGTTGCGGGTGCAGAACCTGTATGCGAAGTTGAGTAAGCACAGTTTCTGGCAGCGAAAGATGAGTTTCCTTGGCCATGTGGTGTATGCAGAGGGAGTTTTTGTGGATCCGGCTAAGACTGAGGCTATCAGAGGGTGGCCTAGACCGAGGAATGCCACCGAGATCCAAAGTTTTCTTGGGTTGGCGGGTTGTTATCGGAGGTTCGTCAAGGGATTTGCGAGTATGGCGCAGTCGATAACGAAGTTGACGGGGAAGGATGTCCCCTTTGTGTGCTCTTCAGCTTGCGAGGAGAGTTTCAGGAAGCTGAATGAGATATTGACGAGTACACCAGTATTGGCGTTACCCGAGCCGGGTGAGCCTTATGTGGTGTATACAGATGCTTTGGGAGTTGGTCTGGGATGTGTACAAATGCAGCAGGGAAAGGTTATTGCATATGCTTCGAGGCAGTTGAGGAAGCATGAGTGCAACTACCCTACCCAATATTTGGAGTTGGCTGCGTTGATCTTCGCTTTAAAGATTTGGAGGTCATATCTTTATGGCAGAAATGTGCAGGTGTTCACAGACCACAAGAGTCTGAACTATTTTCTCACTCAGCAGGAGCTGAACCAGAGACAGAGGTGCTGGATGGAGTTGGTAGCGGATTATGATCTGGAGATTGGGTACCATCCGGGTAAAGCTAATCTGGTTGCAGATGCGTTGAGTCGAAAGAGGGTTGCTTCGGCTCAGCAGCGGGATATGGAGGCTCTGGTGAGCGAGATTAGATCGTTGAGATTGTGTGTTATCTCACAGGAGCCTTTGGAGTTATAGGGAGCTAACCAAGCGAATTTGCTGAGCAGGATTCGGGTAGCTCAGGAGAAGGATCAGGGATTGATTGATGCTTCTAAGGTGGCAGATTCAGAGTATGTGGTCTCGGGGAATAGGCCGATACTGGTGAACGGGCGGGTTTGTGTACCCAAGGAGGAGGATCTGAGGCAGGAGATCCTTAGGGAGGCTCATTCGAGCATGTTGTCGATTCATCCGGGAGCGACCAAGATGTATCGTGATCTGAAACGGTATTATCACTGGGTCGTTGGTGACTGGGTTGCAGCGTGCAACGTGTGTCAGTTGGTGAAGGCTGAGCATTAGGTTCCGAGTGGTATTTTGCAGAGTTTGCCTATTTTAGAGTGGAAGTGGGACATGATTACCATGGATTTTATGACGGGGTTACCAGTATCGTGGACCTATGATGCGATTTGGGTGATTGTGGATCGTCTGACCAATTCAGCACATTTTCTTACCATCAAGAAGACCGACGGAGCGGCGGTGTTGGCTTAGAAGTATGTGCCGGAGATAGTGAGGCTACACGGGGTGCCAGCGAGTATTGTGTCAGACAGAGATTCGAGGTTTACTTCAGAGTTCTGGAGGGCATTCCAGGTTGAGATGGGCACTAAGATGCATATGAGCACAACGTATCATCCTTAGACAGATGGGAAGTCTGAGAGGACGATTCAGACATTGGAGGACTTGCTGAGGATGTGTGTGCTGGATTGTGGTGGTCATTGGGCGGATCATCTGAACCTGGTGGAGTTTGTGTACAACAATAGCTACCAGGTGAGTATTGGGATGACTCCATATGAGGCTCTGCATGGGAGGCCATGTCGTACACCATTGTGCTGGACTCAAGTGGGGTAGAGGAGCATGTTTGGTGCGAATTTTGTTCAGGAGACGACGGAGAAGATCTGTGTCTTGAGGCAATCATGAGATAGGCTCAGGATCGGCAGAAGAGTTATGCCGATAAGAGGAGGAAATAGCTGGAGTTTGAGCTGGGAGATCTGGTGTATCTCAAGGCAGTGATTTTGAGGGGTCCTAACAGATCCATTTCAGAGAATAAGTTAAGTCCAAAGTTTATGGGTCCGTTCAAGGTTGTGGAGCGGGTCGGGCCAGTAACTTATCGGTTGGAGTTACCACAGAGTATGAAGGCTTTTCATAAGGTCTTCCATGTTTTGATGCAACGGAAGTGTCTGCATGAGTCTGAGGAGGTGTTGGCTAGGATTCCAGAGGATCTTCAGCCCAACATTACGTTGGCGGCGAGACCTGTGAGGATTCTCAAGAGGAGAGTCAAGGTGCTATGCCGGAAGAGGATACCGTTGGTGAGAGTCGTGTGAGACTGTGATGGTATTGAGGAGGAGACTTGGGAACCAGAAGCGAGGATGAAGACAAAGTTCTCAAAGTGGTTCGAGAAGCAAGTGGTGGCTTGAGTGTCTTTTCTGGTTTTCAGAATCTGTATAAGCATATTGCTATGAGCTTGGATGTATTTTCGTTTTGTGTTGTAACGAATTTACATTGTTGAGATTTAATAAGATGGGTTTTTGTTATTATTTGTGTTTGTAAGACGGGTGTTCTTATGTGATGACTGGTATTGAAACGACCCGACCCAAAAATTTAAAATTTTTTCCTTCAGATTATTATCATCACAGATACTAATCCTCAATTGGGCCAACACAAGCAACGCGGAAACAATTAAAATCAACAATAACAACCAAATGAATAAATCTCATACTTTATTAATTCCCTAACCGTTCAATTCAATAAAACAATATTCAATTCAATCAAATTCCACAATAATCAAATGACAACAATTTCACTACAACTCATAATGCCCGTACTCCGTCCTGAACGCCGTCTTCCAAACATCTGCCTCATCAATCGGAATCTGATGGTAACCCGAAGCCAAATCAATCTTGGAGAACCAAGTAACCACTCGCAACTGATCCAACAACTCATCAATGCGCGGCAGAGGATACCTGTTCTTCATAGTGATAATCAATGCACAATCGGAAACTCACATCCTTCTTCTTCACAAACAACACTGCTGCTCCCCACGGTGAAACACTAGGCCGGATAAAACCCTTCCCCAACAGATCATCTAGCTGCTTCTTCAGCTCTGCCATCTCTGCTAGAGCCATACGGTAAGGCGCCTTGGATATCGGAATCGTCCCCGGTTCTAACTCAATCGTAAAAAGATCCGACCGCGATGGTGGCAATCCCTACAATGATTGGAAAACCTCCTGGAAATCCTGAACAACCCGAATAACCCCAACTGCAACCTCTCCAATAGTTTTCGGCATCACTATCGTCGGCAGATATGCCTCACAGCCCTTTTAATCAACTGCTTGGCCTGCATCGCTAAAATCATAAGACTCCCAGAAGTCAGTCTCACGCCCTGAAACACCAACCTCCCTGTCTCTCGCTCAAACACCACACATCCTCGATGATACCCTGTATCGATCCAACTAATCCATAACCAGGATGACATCGTACAGCTCCACCGGACTAATGACCAGATCTGCTGGCATCAACTCCCCCGCCAGCAGAACATCTACACCACGAGCCCGGCCGAAAGTAGCCAACGTCCTGCCTCTAGCAACCTTTACTACTCCCGGCTACTCTCCGAAATCGCTCCGGATCCCGCTGCCCTCCTCACACTCCGGAGTAATGAAGCAATTCGTAGCTCCCGAATCAAACAACACGTGGGACTCACATCCACCCACAACTAAGGTCCCTGCACAAATCCCATGTGCTTTAAGACCCGACACTCTAACACAGACTCACAATTTCAACAAACAAAATTCAATCACCCCAAGAATTTAAAAGAACAAGTCTAAAATTATACATATGATCGGTCTGGCGCTAGAACCGCCCGTCTCTGCCGACCTAAAAACCCGCGGCGTCGCCGTAATCTAAGCCAAAGGCTGCACCGCCAACGGCTGCACTGCTGCCACCGCCATCTGCTGCATCTTCAGATACTTGGGCTTGATGTGCCCCGGCTCTATGCAGTGGTAGCACACCTGAGTACTCCGTGCTGTACTCCTCTGCGGACAACTGGCCCCTTGTGACCCAAGCTCCCGCACCCAAAACAATCTTGGACCACCCTGTCCACCCTGACTGGCCCCGGAAATGCTCTCCCATTTCCTCTTCTGACCCTGCGCAGGCTTGCCGCCCTTGCTCGAACCCATCTGCTGCTGAGATCTCTTCTGCTGCTGCTGCTGCACCGGTGGACTAACCACCACAGCCTGCTCTCTGAGGTCCTCCTCAATCACCGCAGCAGTCTGAACCAGCTCCGCCCTCGTGGCGAACTTACTCGCCTTGCAGCGAGTCCTCAAGTCAGCTCGAAGTCCTCCAAGGAACCTCCTCACCTGGGCCTGCTCGCCCTCCATGCCCCTACCAACATGCACCAGGAGTCGACTGAACTCCAAATCGAACTCCCTCATAGTCCGATCTCCCTGAGCCAGGTTCAGAAACTTTGACTCCATCCGGTCCACCGCCTCCTGCGGGAAATACTTGGCATTAAACTCAGCAAAAAAATCCTCCCAAGCCATCTCGGCCTGTACCCTCCTGACCTCGACGCCTCTCCACCAGAGATGCACGTCACCATCCAGATAATGAACCGCTAGATCCACCCGGTATCCCTCTCGACACCTAATAGAGCAAAAGTTCCGCTCCAACCTCCGCTGCCACTCATCGGCCTCCTCAGGCTTGGCACCACCCGAGAAAAATCCGGTGCCAATCCTCTGCATCTGCTCCATCATCCTCAGGTAGGATGGAAACTCCTTTGCAACCGCCACACCCAGCTGCAGACCAGCTACTCCCGGCTGAACCCCAGCCACTCCCGGCTGACCACCAGCCACTACTGGCTGCACTCCTGGAGCCTGACCCGGAGTCGGTACCCCTCCTGGTAACTGCTCCATAATCTACTGCAGCAAATCCGCCAAGCGATCATCTCGATCCTGGGCTCTACCTGCAGGAGCACCCCCACCTGGGCCCCCCGCACCACCAGCTACCTCGGGATCCACACTAGCCCCACCAGCCCTCACGCTGGCACTCGTAGCAGTGTCACCCACAGACCCCTCATGAAATGCTTGCAAATCCGCCACTTGCTCCTGCGTGATCTCATGGGCCACACTCGCGGCATCAGACTCACTCTGCAGTCCTCGCCCGCACCCACAACGACCACCTCGGCCTCCACGGCCCCTACGACCTCTGACTCTAGTACCTCTAGCCATCACTCTGCACTAACCAGCACACTACTAAGTACTAGAAAAACAGAAAATCAAATAACACATACCGTAGAATCTCATTAAAGGCTCGGAAGAGATGATCTAGGACTCCATACCCACACAACAAACAATCAATTAACGCACATAATCAATCAATTGCACCCGCTCTGGAACCATAAGGCTCTGATACCAAAATGAAACGACCCGACCCAAAAATTTAAAATTTTTCCCTTCAGATTATTATCATCACAGATACTAATCCTCAATTGGGCCAACACAAGCAACGCGGAAACAATTAAAATCAATAATAACAACCAAATCAATAAATCCTATACTTTATTAATTCTCTAACCGTTCAATTCAATAGAACAATATTCAATTCAATCAAATTCCAAAATAATCAAATGACAACAATTTCAGAATCTACTAGCAACCTAGCAATTCTAACAGTACAACCACTCAGACGAGATACTAGATCATCTCTTCTTCTCGGCCATGATTGCACGATCATATTTTCTCTTTACCTGCAACACATGTCAAAAAGAGTTGCGTGAGTATTATCATAAATACTCAGCGATGCGGTCATCCCATTTACAAGTTATATATATACAGACATAAACAAGAGATACAATACCAGGATGAGTATATAATCAAGCATACATGAAACAACCAATCACGAACCAGTACTGAAGTACTGTGTCGATCGACACACCCACTAGGTGTCGATCGATAGATTGTCACGTGTCGATCGACATACAGCCCCGTGTTGATCGATACACCACCCTGGTGTCGATCGACACGATATCGCAGAACCCAGGAAACGAGCCTATCCTCTCATGGCTCGAATCCATCGCAATTCATCGAGTCTCCGGCACAAATCCAAGCACCAAATACACAGAATCCAATCCAACCAACACAAACAATTGCATTCCATCTATTTCTCATGTCTATATGAACCTACGGTCACGCACTCACCTCGAAAAAGATTGAAAAGGATGGGGAAACCCGAAAAACACGAAGAACAACCCGACCAGCCTCTGATTCCGTTCCACAGGCTCGAAATCAGCCCCAGCAACAATCCTCCTTGCTCACAAGTCTCAAGAACGAGCCTCAATCGATCAATCCTTCAAAGGAATCCCCAAAAACTCACTCAAACCTTCTGATTCTGATAATCTCCCAATTCTCTCTGATATATGGCCAAAAAGAGAGAAAACGCGTCTGTTCTAGCCTCTATATATGAACCCTAGGTTCCCTAAACCGGCTCGCCAGACCAAGCAATTGGAACCAAACCGATCGGTCCAATTTCACTCTTGTCGATCGACACACACCACCTGTGTCGATCGACACACCACCAAGAATACGACTTCTCACAAGTCAAAACACACGTGTCGATCGACACACACACCCTGTGTCGATTGACACACCCAACCAAAATCCATTTTTTGGTTCACGGGCGTTACAGGTATGTCATGTGTTTTGATGACTAGTGGGGTCATATGGAGGTCTCGTAATAGAAATTCTAAGTGAGTAGAACTGTCTATTGGCTAGTGAGGCTAGAAATGGAAATTTTATGTGAGGTAAAGCTTGTCCACGTTCTAGGAGGAATATCTGGGGATGGAGGTTCTATGGGAGTTAGGACTTGTCTATTCCCTAGATGACACTGGAAAATAGAGGTTTTATGTGAGTTGGAACCTGTCTATTTCCTAGGGGGAGTCTGTAAACAGAAGTCTTATGTGAGTTAGACTGTCTTTTCTAGGGACTCTGATGGAAACACCCTGGTGATTGGGTTGCTTCGGATGGCCTAGTGATTGGTCATATAGTGATATTCCGGGATAGGGAATGTCATGATGGAACCACGGAAAGTGATTTTAATCGACAGGTGCTTATAAGGCGCGTTACAGAGTGATTTCTCCAGGGGATGGTGGTTCCCCTGGATATATTTTGAGGGACAGAGATCTCTCCAGAGGATGTGCGATTCCGAGCATACCGAGAACTAGATGGACGGTGGGCCTGAAGGTGGGAGGGGTATGATATACATCAAGAGCTCAAAGGGTGACGATCCTAAGAGTTTGAGTGGTGTATATAGATATGAGTATGAGCAATAATGCATGTAGTGTGATTGTAAGTATGAGACTGGATGAATTTCAGCGATGGGGAGTGATCTTAGGTGGTGCTGACCGGGTTGGTCAGGATTGTAGCCGTGGTGAGACGCTGCAATGTGGCTAGTGTTGATATCTGGGGAGCTGGCTGGGCTGGTCAGAATGTTGATATCGGTGGTGACCGTAGGGTGACGGTGTCGCGTGATTCGAGGTCGAATTCGTGTTAATGTGGGAAAATTATAACGACCGCGAACTAATTTTTGTGGATTTTGATCTTGCGTCGATCGACGCAAGTGGTGTGCGTCGATCGACGCAAGTTGGATTGAACCAGACCTTTTTGATTTCAATTGTTCGGTTCAGCGGGTCGGTTTAGAAAACCCTAGATTTCGTATATAAAGGAAGAGTAGACAGGTCTGGCCGATTTTATTCTTCAAAAATCAGAAATCAGAGAGTTGGGAGAGATTTTTGAGTGTTTGGGAGAATTCTGGTTATTTCTGACCGTTGGAGGCTTGGGTTTCGTGATTGTGAGCATCCATGAGTGTGTTGGGGCTTGTTCTGCGTGTTGGGAGTGAGGATTTGGGATTTGGAGACCGTGTTCTTCGTGTTCTTCGCGTTCTTTGGGTTATCCTCATTCTTTTCCTTCCAGAATCAAGGTGAGAGTGTGACCGTAGGTTTATCTGGGTAAAGGGTTGATAGAATGCATTTTCCTGTGATGTTTCTGTGTAGATTTCGCATTGATTACGTGCAGGGATCGATGTATTTTGATCCAGGATCGATCCATGTGAGCATAGATTCGATCCTGCATTATGTGATGTTGCGTCGATCGACACACGAGACAGTGCATTGATCGACACCGGGGTTATGTGTCGATCGACGCACTAGTTGCTGCATCGATCGACACCTAGTGGTTGTGTCGATCGACGCAGGTCTATGTATCGATTGACACCTAGTGGTTGTGTCGATCGATGCATGTTTGTTCGAGGCGGACTCGTGTATTTGTTCGTTCTTGCGTGTTGTGTATTCACCATGGTATTTTATTGATTCTTATGCCTATGTGTATAACCTGTAGACGGGATGACCGTCTCACTGAGTATTTGTGATAATACTCACGCATCTCATTTTGCTATGTGATGTAGGTAAAGAAAAATTGTGATCGTGGAATCATGGCTGGAAAGAGGAGAGGATCTATTGTCTCGTATTTCGTGGCTGTGTAGAATTCTAGGGTGTAGTGATTCTGGAACGTTGTGATTTGATTACTGGATTGTTGAGTTAACTTGCTGGATTGGATTATTTGGTTATTGTTATTGGAATCCTTTTAGAGTTATAGAAAAGTATGGGATTTACTTAATGTTGTGTTAATTTAATGGTTGAGTTGTTTTCCGCATTGTTCTTTTGACCCGTTGAGGATTATTATTTATGATAATAATAATCCGAAAGGGAAAAAAGTTAAAATTTTACGGGTTGGGTTGTTTTAGAGGAGCAGGTGCTTGAGGCTGAGGAGCAAGTGCTTGTGTCTGAAGAGAAGATGCCTGAGGCTGAGGAGCAAGGACTTGAGGCTTAAGAGCTAGGGCTGCAACCTCTGCATTAGCTACTTCAACTTCATACTGAACTTCTCTAAGAATTTATGCGCCAAGGCTGTGGTACAAGTTTCTTACAATTTTTGCTTTTCAGCCAAAGCATGGATCAATTCTTATCTATCAGCCTGCAAACGTTGGAGAGCAAGCAGATATTTCTGAACATAATCATCAGATATCAAACTTCTTATCTCAAGGCACACTTTGTTTAGCATTTCTTTTGTCAAACAAAAATCTTTAAGAGCCATAGTTGGAGATGTAAATGGAGGTGTTCTAATTTTCCACTTTTGGAATTCCGGAAAAGCTCAACTCAAGCTCAAAGGAACAAAGAGAAGGAAATAAGAACCCTAGAACCAAACATGTGTGAAAACGCTGTTTGTCAATACTTTGAAAGTCAAATTTTAAAATTGGACAAAAGAAAAACTATAACTTATGTCAAAAACATATTTCATATTTGATTAACCATTATCAATTTTAGATTTTGTTTTGTTTTAATCTAACATACCAATAATAATAATAAGATGCTTTTAAAAGTAATAAATTTTAAATACAAAAAAGAAAAAAAAGAAGAAAACAAGCAAAGTGATTTGATACACAAAATAATATGATACATGTAAATTAATATATTAAACATAAAAGTAAAATAGTTTACTAAAAAAAAACTATAGAATTAAAAAATCCATAAAACAAAACCTAAAAAGTAAACGGAAAAATTCTTTCTCCTCAGACTATTTACATTAGTTTTTTTTATTAAACACTCTCTTTTTCTACTTTTAACACTCCACATCACCTTCTCTCCTAATAATTCAACACCCAATTCAACTTCAACCTCTACAATAATTTTATTTAATAAAATTCAATACATTACCCCACTATTTATATATATATAATTTTGAAACTACATGTTTATCAAAATTATGGATTGAAACTAAATTAAATTAATAAATATTATATAATTTAAATTTTTTTATTTTATTTTATATTCTTAATCAATATTTTTCAAATAACAAAAATAAAAATAATTTTTATTAAAACCCATAGAATTACAAAAAACTTTAAATGCAATACAATACAAATACACAACACAACTGATAAAACATGCTTAACTTAATTAGTACAATAGACTTAACTAAAAAAATAAAAAACTTTAAAATCACACACAGAGACTTAAAAATCTGTTTAATCACGAAACATTCCAAATTTTGTCCATATGTGTTTGACTAGATCGACTTGCAATTCGTGATGCACATTTGAATCACATAATTCAGATCTAGCACGTACATGATTTGCAAATGAAGGTAACACCTCGGTCGAGAATGGTTGTGGTGTACTTGAACCACTTGCTTCCGATTGATCATAGTCGGTCCAATGTTGAACATATGTATCTCGTTCATCCTCAACAATCATATTATACAATATGATACATGACCGCATGATGATAGCCAAATCGGTTATGTACCACATGCGAGCTGGTTCACGAATGATTTTAAATCGAACCTGTAACACACCAAATGCACGTTCGATGTCCTTCCGACATCCTTCTTGATGTTGTGCAAATAACTTATCTGGTTCACTTTGAGGAAGTCGAATTGATTTGACGAAAGTTGGATAAGAAGGATAGATACCATTAGCCATATTATATGGACGTTGGTTCACAAAGAAGTTCACTCTTGGAGTGTTTCCTTGTTCAACATCATCAAACACTGGTGAACGGTCTAGAACATTAATATCATTCAATGTGCCTGGACACCCAAAAAAAGCATGCATATCCATAGATCATGAGATGCAACTGCTTCAAGAATAACAGTGGTGGTTCCTTTATCTTCCCGAGTAAATTGACCTTCCCACGATGTAGGACATTCCATTCGCAGTTCATGCAATCAATACTTCCAATCATCCCCGGAAACCCCCGCATCTCGCTAACATACAATATTCTTTGCAAGTCATCTTGATTTGGAGCTCTGAGATACTCTTGCTCATACAACTGTATGATTCCTTTACAGAATCTACGCAAGCACTCCAATGCTGTAGTACCTCCAATTTTGATGTATTCATCGACCGCGTCTGCCGCCATACCATATGCTAACATTCGCATGGTCGTGGTACATTTTGCTAGTGGAGATATACCTTTTTTATTGGTTGCGTCAACTCGTTGGGTGAAGTAGTTGTCATTGCTTGTTAGGTCTCCAACGATCCGAAGGAAAACATGTTTTCGCATCCGGAATCGGCGGCGAAACATTGCATCATCATATGTAGGTTGATTGGCAAAGTAGTCATCAATCAGTCTTTGGTTTGCTGCTACATAATCTCTCTTGATGTATTTGCTCTTGTTACGATGTGGATAGTCTTCCTCTATTTTGTTTCGATGATCTTTAAATCGGTTGATGATATACCTCTCTTCAATCTCAGACTGCCTTTTGTAAGCTTCAATGTCAAAAGGAAGTTCATCTGGATCCATTGAAGTGTTTTTTTAGTAAGATAAGATTTGTGATATTGGTTCATCAATGGAAGAATAAGTTCCCATTTATAAAAAAACATGTGGTTGAAATCGACGGAACTCAAATAGGTATGTAATGCAGTTAACTAATAGATAAGAGATAAGATAATGATTTGATTAGTACACAAAAGATAAAATTCATATATTACATTGTCGGAAAATAATAGAGTACTGACAAACGAACATTATTGCACAAAATGACAAAGAACATTTGCACGAAATGACAAAATACAGACATACACTTGCGAAACATTATTAAAGCGACAAATAACAAACAAACATTAAAGCAAAAAGTGACAAACTGTAGACATAGACTTGACAACCACTAATTTCCGAATAGATCGTGGCTCAACTTCTCCAGCAGCTCTTTGCTCCGATCATCGAGATCCTCTTTTTCACTTAACTTCATAAACATCTTCATCTTCTTGGTTTGAGTCTTATCTTTTATCAGTTGGTTTGCCTCCTCTTGCCTCATGGCTATTTTTTCCAATCGTTCCAACTCTTGCTCCTTTAGTTGTTTGAATTCAGTCCACTCTTCGTTAACAACTTCCAAGGCTGCACCCTTACCTTTTTTTTTAGCCTTTTTTTAGCTGCATCCCTCCCCGTTGGACGAACACTAGATCCTACAGAGTTGGAGTCACTTGCACCACTCTCGTGGGCTCTCTTAGATCCACTGCTTCCAGACCCAGTATTTCCTCCGACCTGACTACCATAACTCGGTTGATCACGTAGAGCGAGCCATTCTGACATTAAATTGAAATGCCCATTCTTACCACTTGAATATAGTTCATGTGCTTTCGCCAATACATCATTCTCTGACCACCCACTTTGTTGCATACGCTTAGCATTATCGTAAGCACCAATCCATTTGCCAATTTTTTGTTAATGTAGCTGAAACGATTTCTGCATTTTTCTCCATCACGCGGAGGATCATATGAGCAATGTTCATTACAATACTCAGCAATCTTACCCCAATATGCCTTACTTTTTTGGTTTCTGTCAAGAATGTTGTTTGTTCCAAATTTAATCCATCCACTCAGTAGCACTAAATTTTCTTCAGTAGTCCATTTGGGGCTTTTATGGCGTGTAAAGGTTGAATCTTCTGCATTTAGAGTGGCTTCATTAACACCGTTCATCTCTCTGAGAGCTATTTGTGTAGAAAATCCGAGAAATTCAATTGGTCTACCACTCACATTATTTTCATTAACCATCGAAGTAGAAGAAAAAGAGAGTGGTTGAGATGAATATGACATCATCGATCCATAATATGGATGGTAGTTTTGAGCAGATGATGGCATAGGAAAATTTGGTGGAAACCCATAATTTGGGATATTTTGGGATTGGTTAAAAGAGGGATTTTGAAATTGATAATTATTGGGATTTAGGTACGGAAAAGGGTAATTAGTAGAATTTTGTGTAGGATTATTGTTTGGATCCATTTCACAAAATTCCTTTTTAAAGATGTAAACAAGAATATATGAGAGAATACTTAGAAAATTATGGTAGAAGTGGTGTTTTTTTTTGTGTCCAAATGAAATGAAACAAGTCTTGATTTATAGAGTTTTTGAAATGATAAATTTTCATATAATTTATTTAAAAAAATTTATTTATGATGTAATAATTGATCTTGAAAGATTAAATGGGATAAAAATCTTTAAAATCTGATAAGCTAATTAAAATTCAACACTTGTCAATTTTTATTGTTTTCTTTATTTTTTTGGCGAAAAAAAAAATATCACCGTTTAATCCACGTCTGTAGACCTCAAGTCTGTCGAAACAATGAGTATGTGGATCCTACTTTTTCTTATTCAACCTATTGAAAATTTTCATCACCATTTAATCTACGTGTGCTTTTTCCTTTTTTCAACAGGCTCATTGTTTCGATTCAGCTGTTAAATATTATTCAACAGTTGAATCGAAACAATGAACTTGTTGAAAAAAGGAAAAATCACACATGAATTAAACGGTGATGAAAATTTCCAACACACTCATTGCTCATGGTCTAACAACCAATATAGTTATTGTGGTTTTTAATTGATAACCCTTAAGGCAACAATGATAATACCTGTAATGCCACTATTATTTTTATGCCGATAAATTTACTTCTAGTAATCTGCAACGATTTCGTGTGCTTTTTTAAGATTCGAATTCTAGACTCGACACAGAAACACTAATTAATCCTTTGTTCAAAAAAAAAAAAAAAACTAATTAATCCTTGGCCAAGACTACATGATTTCCACTAACCACTACTTTAGGTTACCAATGAATGTTAATTTCGTAAATTTATCCACTCATCCCGTAAAGTTAAAGGCCCAAAATACGGCCCATCAACATTCAATGTTGTACACAAATTTTCCATAAACTTGCTTTCAAAGTTCTCTAAGCTCCAATGTAATGTTCTCTAAGCTGTAATTTTATCAGAAAATGCTTGAAACCAAGTTCTTTTTTTTAACAAAACAAATGCCGCTTCTGTCTCATTATTGCTTTTCTTGTACATACCATTTTTGATCTTACATGAATCAAGTTTCAACAATATAACATCACCTTATTATCAGTTGCTATGCGGAGCAATTAACTATTACAGTAAAACATCGAAACTTCTTTATACTCGTGTCTCATCAACTTACGTATTCTTCTTCTTACGAGCAAGCTCTCGTGCCATCTCTCTTAGCTCCTCTGGTGAAGGAGGTCGAGGCGCCTCTTCTGGATAAACAACATATGAACGCTGCACAACAAATACCCAAATTTGTGGGTTAACAAATAACTCCATTAGAAGCTTTTCCTTGTAACCAATATAAAGCTCAGACCCGTAAAGAAACCATCTGAAATTGCGATTGCAACAAATGGACTTCTACTCCCATCGAATTATTCGGTCCTACTTCGTTGTTAAGAGGTGATACAAAAGTGCGTAAACTATAAAAACGAGCCAAAGTGGAGCCATTGTAGGTAACTGCCGCGCAAGTCCATCTTGGAAAAGCAACTAGATGATGTCGAATCATCGAACATTAAGGGGATTGTGCATGTTTCCGTGAGTTAAAGCGCATACAATTCATAAGGGTCAAACAAGAATACGAGTACAGACTTTAGAATTAACATTTCCTAGCCCATCAGGTAAACAGCAATACCATCATTGCAGACTGTTCTATAGATGTCAGACCCGAAACAAAACATCGAAATTTCGAACAAACCGAATCAAATTATGGAGATTGAACCATATCTTGTATGTTTCTGAGATCAAACTCTAGTAACTACGTAATCCAGCAACAATGCCTTTACCCAGTTTAATTTTACCATTCCTAATAATTCAACAAATCCATCAATCGAATCAACGAGGTTCGTTTAATTCGATGCAAAATCAATGATTTAAAAGAGAGAAAACGAGAGAGAGAAGGAAGAAGATTTACATTTCCCATGAATTTCTTGATATTGGTGCTGTTGTTGGCGAATGTATACATGAGTACGATCGGAACGGCGACGTAGACACCGAACTTGGCGATCTCAAGAACTCCTTTCGATGTTCCTACAGATGACATTTCTCCGACAGATCAGATCAGCTTGCGACAATGCCCAGAAGATCAAAGATCGATGCGATTCAGAAGGAGCCTTTTAGGGTTTATCCGATTGAGAAATTAGGAATCTATGAATGAACCGACTTGATATGAAAAAAAAAAAAAAAAAAAAAAGGTTATTAGTAGCAGAAATGGGCCAATTTGGAGATCTTGAAAATTGAGTTTAAAATTTGATTTGCCGGAAAATACTTTTAATAAAATTACTTAATTATTTTATGTACCATTAATTTTTTTTTAATTAAAAAAATAAATTTATATTTATATGGGCCTTATATATTTATTAAGAAAATATATATTCAAGATTTAGTGGTAATATTCCATGATAAAAATTTTAAATGAAAATCTTTCATATTTAGATATAGCCGAATTTATGGATCAAAATATTTTCATAACTATATATATATATATATATATAAATTATGTGCGTAAATCTTCCATAATTATCTATATATAATTATGAAAATCTTCCATAATTATCTATATATTTTTTGTACGTTAAATATATTGAAATCGACCTAATTACATGACATGCTATTATTTGAGATTTATGCTATTATTTTTGATTAAAATATTATTATTTCGTTTGATTTACGTAATTTGATCTTGGTCTAATTTTAATTGATTTTGGTTCTATTTTCGTATGGTCTATATGTTTTAAATAAAAATATGTTTATTTTTGGATATATTCGAAATTAATGGTAATCTTCCATTATTATCTTATTGTATATAGAAAATATTTTTTATTTTGTTTATTCGATTAGATATTACCGTATATAAGTGAAACCCTAGCTCTTTTGTATATATATAATCATAGTTTTGCGCTTTTGTTATTTCTTTTAGTATTTTATAGGTTTTGATATTTTGTTAGTTTCTTCAATCTCTAATATATTATCTTCTAATGTTTTTGACGATTTTTAACGATTTCTTTGTTGTTGTTTAATCTAATCTTTCTTATTTGCAGTTCATCGTATCCGTTTTTTTATTTTATGTAAATTTTTTTAATTATGGTATAGTAGTTGAAAAAATTGCTAACGATTCTTTTACTTTTTTTTGTTTTGGTTTTTGCAGTTTCAACATCGTATCAGCTACATAATATATGTATGTTTACGTGTTATTATTCGTTCTTATTTAGATCTTTGGTTCTATATTTGTCATGTAATGCTAAAAAAAACTCTTTTTGTGGTTTAGCTAATGGTCGTCTAGCACAAGATCAAGATCGTAAGATTAGACTTGGTCTTCTATAGAATTACATGAAAATTCCTAAAGGTAAAATCGTTCTCATTGTCAGAGACACACGCACATATATTACGTTCTAATTTTGCTGATGATTTTTAAAGAGTTTTGATGATTTTCTAATCTCATATATATTCAGTTCTAATGATTTGTGTGTATTTGAATTTTGCAGAGACAAATCGAATGTTAATGAATAATTTCAAACGTTTGGTTAAAAAAAATAGTAATGAAAAGAATAAATAAATATTGATTTCTAAAATTAGATCTAAAAATTGATTAATAAATTAAAATTTATTAATATGGTATAAGTGGCATTATGTTCCTAATTTTCTACGAGTGTTATAACAAGTGTAGAAATAGCTATGAGTGTTACACATGAGAATGCAGATATTACCATTCCTTTTCAAAAGCTAGTGTCTTAGTTTGTCAAGAGTTACCTAAGCTAAGGAGCATACACTAGAGACCTCTGTCTTTTCCGCGCCTAAGCGGACTCGCCATACGAGAACATTGTCCGAAGCTGAAAAGGCTTCCATTGGATTCTAAAAGTGGAACTGCGTTGTGTAGAACTTGTCGTAAAAGACGGGGAAATTTAAATGGTTGAATACGACAATGTTTTTTGTTTGTAATAATCGGAACTCCGGCAAATTATTTACTCTGAACTAAAAGTTTCACGACAAATCGCCATTACTTTGTTCAGCAATTGCGTTATCAGACACAAGTTTCATCATCTTCTTCTTCACAATTTTCTCAAACTCGATTCCCGACAGCGACAAAACCTGGTTCAACAACAGTCTCACTCCACTTCCCTTAACCAGCTCGTATCTCGGTTTGATCCTCTCCTGTAAACTGTACCCGAAAAACTGCGGAAACTTCACGAGCTCTGATTTCGGATAATCCATTGTCTGAAAGTAATCCCATTTCGGCATCAGATTCTCTTTCAAGCTGAAAGTGTACAAAGCTCCATATCTAGAGATCATAATCCCAATTTCATCTAAACCATAACCCTTTTCAAGGAAGAACTCAGTCACAGGCTTCAAATTCGACTCTATGCTTAATCCAAACGTTTGGGGACATCGATGAAGTAGAACCGCAACATCGACATTCAGCGATCTAAAATACTCCATGGTTGGACGCAGCTTGTCTTCGACACTGTAACTCAAGATGTTTGGACATCTGGTTAGGATTTTCCCAATCTGTTCCTCAGAGAGACCGGTTTGGGTTAAGAAATCGACCGTTGAAATAAGTTTCTGGCGGCTGTAAGTTAGGATGGCTGGGAAACGGTAAATGATCTTTGCCCATTGATTCTTATCGATGCCTAATGTCTCAAGGAAGGCCATTGTCGGTTTGAGGTTGTCGGTTAAGCTGATCCCGCAAATCTGTGGTCGCTTGCAGAGGATTGAGGGGATATCTGATTTAGGAATTCCAAGGTCTAACAGGAATTCAACTACAGGTTTGATTTTTCCTTCGAGGCTGTAATAAGGAAAAGCAGAGAATTTGCGGGTGATCGTTTTGATTTGCTCGAGGCTTAAACCAAGGTCGAGAAGGTAAAGCGTCTGCGGACGTAATGCACCTTCTGGATCAAGTTCACTGACCCGAGACACAGCTCTGAGTTTCCGAGTATCTGCAGCAGAATCCGTGGGACTATCTGCAGGACTACGAGGTGGTAGGAGTGGAACTGGAGACAAAGAAACAGGTCTAGTCTCAGCCGGTGGATCTGGGAAGCTTACAACAAGCTCAGAGAGAAGATCACCATGTTCTTCATGAAGACTTTCGAGGTAAGGAATGAGAGAATCTCGGATTTCAAGCGTGGTAAGCTCTCTTCCTGTAAACAGCAAAACATCATCAAAAAGATCAGACTTTTAAGATCAACACTATCAACCACCTCTTAGCTTAAAAAGATAAAAAAAAAAAAAGATCGAACCTACGAGGTATCGGGATTTATGAACAGAGTGAAGTCTAGAGACTAAATGGTCAATAAACTGCTCGGATTTGTTGATTATCCGAACAGAGACACTGTTGCTAAGACCTTGCTTCTTAAAGAATAGAGTTAAAACAGCTTTAGCTTCTTCTTTCTCTGCTGCAATCAGGCTTGGAGGTACAGGTCTCGCGCTATATTCGACTCTGTTCTTCAAACGAACACCTATAAACAAAACACATGAATATGAAACCAAGAATTCTTTCTTCAAATGTATAATCTTTGATTACTTACCAAATGCTTCTTCTCGGAAATGAAGCCTTCCTGTAAACCAAACCTGTGCTCTGCAAAAATTAGTAGAATCAAACATACAAATTCATCAAAAATCTCTGTATCGAAAGTAGGAAAAAAACCTAGAAATAAACTAACCTCGTAATTGGGTTATCTCTTCTTGCAATGAGGAAAATCTCAGACGCACCAAGTTGACTAAAAGTTTGCATTTTTTTATTTTGCTTTCTCTTTCAACTGAACATGGAAAGAGAACGACTGAATCAAAAGCATCGACTTGAATCTCAACATTGCAGAATCGAGTATAAACTATGAAACAGTCTCTAATTGCAGATTCTATCATCTCTATGGCATATGAAGCAAAGAAAGGAACAATTTTTTTACTCACCTCGTCGTCGACAACAATGGTGGAAGAAAAGGAGTGAACTTTTCCCGAGAAAATTACTCAATTCGATGTAATTTCAGATTGAATTACAAAACCCAGAAGGAGGATTAGGATTTTGAACCGACATGATTGGTGACAAGGTTAAAAATCAAAACTTTTTGATTGGTTGTGGAGATTTCCTAAAGAAATTTTGCACAGTTCTTGAAAGGCCCATTTACATAGTTTAGGCCCAATCGATTCATCCGCAGATTCTCACAATCAATGACAGATTTTGTTGTTTTCCAATCCTCAATAAGCTATAACAGTGTCTTGCCTTGAGCTGATCATCCTAGGATTTGATGTTTTGCTTGAAGGAGGTTCACAGGAACCTTCTCTTGATGACATGACAATAAGTTTAATAGCTTTTTCCTCAGATCTGATGCAAGTGCAGGGTTTGATAGGAATATATCTAGCGATCGAATAACTCCTTTCCGCTCGATTTCTCTGAATGCGGATGCTACACCCCTCATGATCGTATCTCTATGCCTTGTGTCGTATGTCTCCACAAGATGAAGTAAGAATTCGAGTAAAGAGTGAGTGATGTGTGGGTATTGCGGTATTGACCATACCATCAAGAGAGCAGCAGGTTCGACGTTCATAATATTGTCGGTTTTTTCGTCGAAGAAGAGCCAGTCGTAAAACAGAGCCAGCTTAACACTTCGTTCGATATGATGGTTTTGCCTACAAAGTTCCAGAAACCAACCTAACATAGCCCATCTTGGCATGATCTCTGATCGGATGATTTCGTTAGTCGGGTGAATAACACAGCAGACGAAACGGACTATGTCGATCAAAAGTGTTTCTTTTTCAGGACCCAAAAGAAACTTCTTCAAGAACCATATCTGATGCCGCTTCTGGCTTCCCAGTTTCACATTTCCAAGCAAAAACCTCAACTGGGTTTCCATCTCGGGAGTGATTCGGAGAAAGAAGTATCTACAAGAAGTACTCGACTGGATCTGTGAAATGTGGTTCGAGACCAAATCGTTCCATATCTCTCTGAATTCAGAGACATGAACCAGGTCCTGCAATAACCGAACAAGGTCCCTTCCGATCTTCAAACACAAATGCAGCTGCTCTCTAAACATTTTGACACAGAATTTGACCTCCAGTCTCTTCACATTTTCGAGTTTCGCAATCCCTAAACCCCTACTACAATGATCCGCTAATAAACGAAGAAAACTATACAGAGCACTACTCAATACCAATGGCAAATCTTCCACTAAGCAATCCCAATGATCAAGAAACAAACTCACTAATTCATAACAAAGCCAAAGATTCTGATCACTATAATCTCCACTTCCGATTCGTCGAAGCAAAGACACAAGCAAATCCTCAATCCCTACACTCGAAACACCGATCATCTCCTTCGTTACCCACACCAACTGGATCTTAGCGGAATCAACAAGCTTACCATACAATTCAACAACAATACCAACAAGCAAACTAGTGAAGAACGCATACCCATCAGTGACAAGAGCATGTAGGTGCTTAATATGGGTTTTACAGGAATCGGAATCGCATAAAACGCCATAGATGATGGCTTTATTGAGCTCAAGATACTCTTTTGGGTCTGGGATTTCAAGGGAAAACGGTGGGTGTAGTTTCGGCTTGAGACTCTCAAAGGCTTGACGAAGTGAAAGTTCGAGATGATTCTCGACTTCGTGTAGAGAGATACGAATCAGTTTCGACGCAACAAAGCTGGTTCCTTTTTCCATTAGCATCACCATTCCAAGTGAATACTAAGGAAGAGACGAGAGAGAAGAGACCATCGTTGTTTTGTGATTTGGGGAAAAACTTAGGGCTTGGTTTCTAGTTTTGACTTTTTCAAAATTCTAATTTTGACTTTCTCTAGTCTGTACACTTACAGATTATACCTGATTCTGAGCAGGGTTTTCTACGTGGGTAAAGGGCCCAATGAGTATCTTAGTGTAATAAGGAATTATGTGCTGTTCATTTGCGTCGCTAGACGCAATATCTAGATACACCATCTAGATACAATATCCAGACATAGCATTAAGATGATGTTTGTTTGTATAACATCTGGTTATTGCATCTAGATTGTCTAGATGAAAAAACGAACAACCCTTAATATATTCCAACAAATATATAAGTGGATTATATTTGTTATTTCTAACTTTTTTGTTTTTAATAGATTTCACATAAAAACATTACAAAAATTGGCAGATTCAATCCGAGAACTGAGTCCGATGAGACTGAAACAGACACTAGACCCAAACAACAGTGAAAACATATATCAAAGAAATTACCACAAATTCATATATCTATAAATTTACTCGAGCTTAACCAATTGTGATCCGGATAAAAAAAAAGAGGCAAAAATAACATAGATTTCAACCGAATGTTGGAGTGGATTTGAGTGGAGGAGATTACAACTACGCCGCCTATCAAATACACAAACAACTTACCTTGTGGATGGCGAACCAGTCCGATTAAAAGTCATCAGTGCTCCGACAAGAAAAAATGAATATGCAGTAATCTCTACAAAAACAAAAAGAAAAAAAAAACAATATAAACAAACAAACGAAGTCGCCCCAACAATGAAACAAAAAAATCCAAAGAATAATAATTTTAAAACTTTATACTTAAAAAATATTAAATCAATGTTTTGATACATTTAAATCTGAATCGTTGATGAGAAGCGCAATCACCGTCATGCCATCGTCCGGTTATCGACATCGTTTTGCCGTTAGTTCAGCTAGATTTTTCTCTTTGGATCTAGATCTAATTTTTTCTCTGGTGTGATGAAGTTTTTTGGTCTTCTCTTGCTTCTGGATTTCGGTTGTCTTGCCTTTGCGGGATTGGGTCCTCTGCGGTTTGATTGGTGATGTTTATTGTCCACTTTTTTCCTCAAGTTTAGGTTTATATTTTCACAATCTGTTTATAATTCTTGTTTGTTATTCTTTCATTGGTGGTTGTCTAGTAAGTGTAGTCTTCCGCTTTTTAAGAATTTGGGTTTCTCTCGTTAATCTTAAGTTGATGTGTGCGTAGTCGTTTCTCTGGTGTGGGTATTTCTTCGATTAGCATTTCTCTGGTGTGAGTATTTCTCTGGTGAATTTTTTCAGTCTCCTCTCATCGTCCTTAGTTTAGTTGAATAATCAATTTTTGCTTATAGTCTTCCTTAGACGGCTCTTGTAAGACTAACCTTTTGTGGGGATGCAAAATTATATATTTAGACTAATTAGGTTGAAGACTAGGTGGATAGGAGTTTCGATTCTCGATCGTGGTGCTATGTTTTTGTTAATTGTTGTATTGGCTTATTCTTCGTGGTTTCCCCTTACCCTAGTGACGACTTGTGAGCTTTGTTGTTCCGCGACTTCTGCTCTTTACGCGTTCTTTGAGGATTGCAAGTGTTCCTCTCTTATTCATGTATTTAGTGGTAGTTATGTTTTCTAGATTTTTGTAATCTTTTTGTTTTGATTCTCAGTAATCATTCGGGCATTGTTTCCAAGTAGCCTTTTGAGCGTCGCTCACCGGTAACCTTTCAGGTTCTACTCTCCGTAAAACTTTCGGGCTTTGTTTATAGTTCATCTGGAGTTGTAACCTTGTGTAATATTTGGATGTTTGGATGTTTGGATGTTTAATATTAAAAATCTTCCAGTGAAAAAAAAGAGACAAATTCATTTGACTTTTAGCAATAAATAGGGTTTTAGGCTTTTAGCAGTTTGTTTTAGAATATTTTCATCTTTCAACTTTGTTTCTTTTGGTGAACGATTCACTTTCCTAGAAAATTGGTTCGCCTTTTGACTCTCTAACTCACTTCTTTAAGTTTTTTATTAGTTGTGGAATTGATCTCTGTTTTTGGTCATTCATAGATTTAAGCGTTTTCTCCGACTATTAGTTTGCGTTCTCAAACATACATATACAAACAATAATACTAAATTCAACTCACAGTTGAACCATGACCGACCCGGGTCAACCCGAAGTCCCGGACAATATTTCGGTTTGTCGTCCGAGTCAGGTAGCAAAACATTGATTTATATCCAAAAGAAAATCTATAAATCCCAAAACCCATAAACAAAAGAAAAGGAAAAATAAACGAGAAGGCATAATATATAAAACCGGACCGACATCAGTGAATTTGGAAACCTCCTTTTGTCAGTTAGAGAAAACGACGATATGTTTTGAGAGAGAGGGAGAAATTTTTGTTAGTTGATACTCTCAAATAGTATTGTCTTAGAGAAATTGGTATGTATAGCCATAAAAAAAATTTAATATAAAATCTAACTAACTAATTTTCACCTTTTTCTCTTTTTATCTCTCCATATCTCTCGACTTTTTTTCCTCTGGAGTAATTTCATATCCACTCTTTTTTGGAGTTGAAATTTTTTATTTATAAAATGGTCCTTCAAATTCTAAATGATTTCAGTTTAAAAGATATATAATTATTCTGCTGATGATTCACTGTTTGTTTGATATTCTTTTTAATTAAAGATTTACGAGTTTATCAAATCACAAGAATTTGTAACAAAATAATTATATTATATTACAATGTGTGAAATTGTAATGTATGTGTAAGTTTTTTTTGTTAAAAATGTGTATGTATGTGTAAGTTTATATATTCTTACGAATCTAATTCTTAAAAAATGCATATTTTAAAGTCAATATGTATGTATGTGTAAGTTAATATAACAAAACATAGTGTTACGATTTTGATTTATAAAAAAAATGAGGTCAATTTGTAGATTTTATAAATAAAATGTATTATTAGTAATTAATAATAAATAGAAAAAAATATACTTAAAATATTCTTTTTAGAGTAAGAAATTAAGTAAAACATTAGAGTAAAACTAACTCTATTTTGGAGTGTAACTAGAATAATATATTGTAGATGCTCTAACTAATTGGGTAGATTTTATATTATGATTTTTTGTTTGATTATTAGCTAAATTAACTCTGTTGTCATATGGAACCAGTCGACTCAACATTTGCAATTTAGAGAGGCTTGTGTACATGAAGAAAAAATAACTTAGAAAATGGAACCAGTCGACTCAACATTTGCAATTTAGAGAGGCTTGTGTACATGTGTCTCTACTTAGAAAAATTTCTTAAAATACCATAAAGGTAAGTTTTTGTACCAAAAATATTATCATCAGTTTTTTTTTGGTTCAAAACTTAGTCTCCATTAATTAAACTTGAAAATCGTTACAAAGGATTCTTGCATCTCTTTTTGAATTACAAACTGCCAACTCGGTAGCTAAACAAGATTTAAAAGTACTTAATATAGATAAATCACATAACTTAAATTGCCATGCTTCATGAAGGATCCCATATAGATCAATGTGATTGGTGGACGAGATTTGCAACTTCACGAGCGTCGTGAGCAACTCAAACTTGACATAGAACTTGAACCGTTTAGTTGAGATCGTTAAAGACTTCGTAAAGACGGATTGTGATGGTAAATGCCTCTCCATGTCGGAGGAGAATGGTGAAAGCGATATTTCCCGGCCTCGACGGGAGGAAGTTGATATAAAATTTTCCAAAAATGATAAGTTAAAGAGGTTTAATCTTCCAAGCTTCTCTATAAGCAAATCGAAAAGTAAATATGGATGGGAGTTTTGACATCTTGGTCGTAATGGCATATGTTGGAGAAGCCGGTGATGGTTGAAAGTCTCTCCACAATGGAGGAAATTGGGAATATTTTATTCCCCGCAAAGTAAAGGAAGGCTATCAAATCTCTCTCCACAATCAAATGTAAAAATGACCTCATATCTATATCAAATCTCTTTCCACAATCAAATGTAAGAAGAGAATAGATATATGTGATTCTCGTATATGGAAAAGAGATTAGATCTATATTGGCTACAGGTGATATTGATGAAGACATTTAGCAGATTTGGAGCCATGGAGTTGGAAGTAGTACTTGATGGATAAATAAGCAGAGATGATAGTTGACTACAACGACGAGCCGTTTATCGAGCACTAGTGAGTCAAGGCTACGACATGTGGGCATGGTCAAGAAGGTTCTTTGGGGTTTGCTTGAGAAAAGTTCATATGATCTTAATCGACAGGCTAAGGCGAAGAAAACCTCCAAATTTTGACCTAGGGCTTCCAAATTTTTAAAAAACTTAAGGGTATTTCTATTTATTTTTAGTTTCCTTTAGTTATAACATAAATTAAATGTTAATAATTTTGTGGGTAAGCAAAATATGGACCTACGATAGAAACATGAGCTTCTTTAATAAAAAAAAGAAAATTAGAAACTGTTACAAAAAAGTGAATTTATCATGAAATAAATATAAATAAAGATGAAGATTTTATACCCGATAAAATACGGGATACTGATAAAATGAAGATAGAGAGAGAGAGATTTGCTACTTCTTATTACTGAAGTTATCAAATTGTGTCTTACATCAATCGAAACTGCATTATATTTATAGACGTAGAAAAATAAGTTATTGTGCGTACATAGTGTCGGTGGACTCCAAACAATAAATTGTGCCACAATTTACTTGTGTATGTTTATGACCTTGTGAGCATCATTTTTCTAACTTTCATAACAGAAAAAATGATTTATTGTTAAAATATTACGGTAAACACAAAAATTTGGTCCAGCAAAATTTTATCTTCACTCGAGTAGGTCATAAAAAAATGGAGTGATATGGTTGTCTTATTCATTAAAAGATCATTGGTTAGAAAAAAAATTGATTTTGAAAACTTGGTTAGTTATTTTGTTAAAAAAAAGAATATATATAATATGTTGTCTGCTAGTTAAGTTCTTTATACATTTTTATTATTCATTCCGTTTCAAAATAATTGTCATTATGGAGCTTTTCACACAAATTAAGAAAACATATTAAAAATCTGTTTTGCCCCTAATTAATATAATATTTTATTTGATATGAATAATTAATAAACTGAAAGGTAGGGATAAAAATAGATAAATTAGTCATAAATGAGCATTGAAATTGCAGAATGACAAGTAATATGAAACAAAAAATTAAGATTAGAATGACAACTATTTTAAAACGGAGAGAGTATATGAAGATGGTGTTTATTGTAGATGATTTTTTCTTATGAAGTGAAATTTTATTTATATTCGCTTATGACATCCGCCAACATTGTCATGGCTCTGTTCATAGCAATAGCAAGATACATATGTGAATCTATATTAAAAACATTTATTTAAGGTTATTATTCAAAAGAAAAAAGAAACATCTAAGGTTAGTTTATCAAAGGTTAGTTTATCAAGTTCAAAGGGTTTTTATACTCGTACTCTATAATTTATGACACTTGTAGTAGTATACTATGAGCATAAGAAAGTTAGGAAATCAATAGTCCAAAGTACTCTGAAAACGAGTTAACAACATTATAAATTTCTCGGAATTTGGTGTTAGTCGTAGACAAAACATTAAATAATGCGTAGACAAATCTTAGTGGTGATGGAACATCCACCACATCACAACGAATGTAACATCTCCGCGACCATGAAACTTTCAGAATTAAATACGAGAATCCAGCCATCAATTTCAATTAATTTGTTTAATTACCTATATTTAGGAGAAACAAAAAATTTACGACTCAAACTTTATAAACAAGCAAAACATTAACAATTTGTTATGTGCTATGATGTAACGTATACTACTATAATCAGATATTTCAATCTTTGCCTTTTTTTTTTTTTACTAAATTATAAATATTATTTATGAAATGAAAGTTTAGGGTTACAAATTGTTAGATAAACAAATTGTTACACCTATAGTTTTGATCTTATGGCAAAAAAGATTAAAAATTTGGAAACAAAGAACAATCGGAACACATTCAAAATTATCTGGAGAAAAATCCCGAAAAAGTAACGATAAATATCATGGAATCATGCGAAATAAATAAAAATAACGATTTCTTTTTCTTGAACTCACGTAGCTTCCTTCTATACTAGCCAATTTCCAGGAGCCTCTATTAGGTTTGCACAATCCGTTTCGAAATTAACGCAGTCACTAGCAGATTTCGACTAAAAGGGTGATTAATGTTTGTGTGCACTGCGGCAACCTATGAAAAGCCAATAAAATCATAATTTTTTAGGGGTATTTGATTATGCATTGATCTAATTATTTGATGCATTCAAACACGTTTGGATTATTTTTGACTTCCAAAAACCCAGAGGTCTGTATCTATGTTTTAATAGATTAAATAGAATAATCATAATGGTAACAAACAAATGTTATATAAAGAAATACTCCAATTGTTTCTTGACATGAGAATTAGTTCTATATTTAGGTCTCGCTTATATTAATGATTTTATGTACCAATTAAATTAAAGCCCAACTTTCGGGACAACAGCTTCGTCTAACTTGTATCATGATTTTTATTTTGTTTTTGTGGCATAACTTGTCTTATAAAATTATAATCACAATTTTATTATTGTTATTATATTGATTAATCATATGTATTATGTCCAACGCACCATTTCATTGGGGCCTTACATTTCACCTTCTCCACCTTTATATATGTGATTTGAGATAGGACAACAGACACTATAAATATTACCACATTGTATTGATAGAAAACAAATATTTAAGGGTCAACTACAAAAGTGTCATTTTTGAGATGTATATTTGTAAAAATACCACTTAGGGGTGACCACTAATTATGAATTTTTTAAGTCTAAATCTTAAAATTATAAATCCTAAAAAATGTTTTGACTCTTAAAATCTCTTAAACTCTCAAAACTAAACCCTAATACAACATAGTTAACCCAAACATAAATAATATAATGAAAAAATAATTTTTAAAAAGTAGCATTTTTACAAAAAATTTTAAAATATGGTATTTTTGAAAATAGCACTTGAAAAATGACATTTCTTAAAATTTCTCAATATTTAAATGCGCTTTTAATCTTTTTGAGTAAATTAGAGATGTTCCACCTAATTCTTTATATCACTTTTATTAAATAGATTTTATATGTCAAACAAAAGAAATCGCTCAGATCAAACTTATAACCTAATTGTTTGTACTAATATTATCAAAATAACATAATTTATATTCAAACTTTTTCAATTCATTAAACAATTACGAAAGTACAACATTCAAACTTCTCATAGCATTCTTTGCAAGAACATCAGCTAATAGATTTTTCTATCAACGAACATCACGAAATTCAATTGCAGAAAACATAGAGATGAAAATCTTATTATCTTGAAGAATCCGAAATTTTTTTTGATTGGATTAGAAGAGTATATAGCTTCAACTGGAATCGAAAAATCGAATGATATCAAATCTTCGTGATGCCTCTCTCGTGCTTTGAAGAGGGGTAATCTCATCGCAAGTGCCTCAGCCATAGGTGATGAGTTAACAAAAGGTTATGCCTTAACATCTTCGTCAATCAGTCTGAGATATAATGTAAATTCAAATTTAATAATGTACATATCTGAGTTATAAACAAGTGCTCTTAAAAATTATTATTAAGTTAAATTTATTCTGCATAATTTTGTCATTTTTGCTTTCAATTTTGGCTCCTTTTACAAACTCAAATATGTTTACTACTTCCACAATCAATATAATACAATTTTTCTTTTATGATAAATCGTGAAAGTTTCGAATTTTTGATTATAGCTTTTTATTGTATTTGAAGCCAACCGTTGATAATAAGACATTTAATACATAAATCATCCTTTCCAAATAGAATTGAAGTTTAACTAATGATCTTAATCTTCAGTATTTATTTTCAAAATCATTAGATTATGATTCATTTGGTATATAATACAATTTCGTAGATATTTTTGTACTACTTTAAGAGATTCAATATATATATATATATATATATATATATATATATATGAGGTAATTTGTAAAAAGAATACAAAATTTTTATGTATTTTGAAAACTAACCCATTTTCTTAAAGTTTGAAATTAACTTTTTTTACGGTGGAAATAACCAAAAATATTTCAAATAAATCGAATATATAAAATAACTTTTAAATCAAGTTTTGTTATTATTGGGTAATTACTTCTATTATAAAAATTTTTTATAAAATAAAAAGGATATCATTTAACGTGATCAATTAAAAAAGAAAAAAATATAGATTGCACATAAAATAAATAAATAAAAATATTACATATTTGATAAAAGATTAAGAATGGTAAATTCCATAAAATTTATGGTTTGTGTTCAAGATATATAATGTTTAGTTCATTTGATTTAGTTAATTCCATAAGCTGACAGTGTTTGGCCTATCAAAATTCTTATATTTTACACAATAATAATAGATTGAAATATTTACTTTTTTAGTTTAGTATAAAAAATATTATTGGGTTATTTACATGCTGAAAGAATGAGTCATAGAATAATAAAATGTGAAACATTAACCAACATATAGTTAAAGTGATGGTGGAACTCATGCACAATCATAAGAGACATGAGTCACTGGTGATTTTGACAAATGCATAAGATTTCTTCTATGGTCAACTGATGTAATGTTTGTTGATGAAAAAACTTGTACATTACTATCTCAACTTGAGGTATAAACTGTTATAGAGTCTTTAAAAAAATTTTACAGACTTGATTGAAAATTGATTTTCCATTTATATTATATTTTATTTTGTTGCAGCCACTTGAAGTAACGATAAGAACAATACACTTGTACTAATTTGAGGGTCAATTAAAATAATATTGGTCAAACATTTATCCAATCTATTTTAAAATATATTTTTTATTTATAAATTTTCAAATTTTATGAAAAAATTGTTGTCTTAAAACTTTTAAAAGGTTAATTTTCAAAAACTTAAAAATATGGATTAGTTTTCAAATTACATAAAATTATTGGATTATCAAACCAAACTATTATAATTTCATATTTTAAAAACTGTCTTAACATTAAAAAAAAGTTAATATATATATCTGAGAAAAACTTTTTTTAATGTTAAGACAGTTTTTAAAATATGGAATTATAATAGTGCGGTTTAGTTACGAATAATATGCCAAAATCGAGTTGGGAAAATAAATCCAAAGTCTCTTAAAAGAATAATTAAAACGTCAATGTGCATGCTTTATTTGCCTTACCGTTTTTTAATTTCCCGTTACTTCGAGTCTTGGACAGTGGGAGCCACTGTAAAACCAGAACATTCGATGACGTGGCTGAACCAGAACCGTTGATCTTTCTCCTCGACAAGCTCCAAACAATCGTGACGGTTGGTGCTGTTTTCTGGAGACAGTCTCTCTCATGTTTGGTGAGACGGCTCACGAGGAAAGAGCGTGGGCAGCCTCTTGTAAATGACGAAAATATCCTTCACACAAAAAAGTTTTTTTATTTTATTTCAAAATTAAAGTGTTGTTTTGCGTTACGATAAATGAAGACAAAAGTAATTAGTACTCGAAGAAACAGTTTTTAGCTTCAGGTGGAATAACCTTTGACTGCGAACAACAAGTACAAAGAGAATATTAGAGAGATGGGGCCCACTGATGTGGACCGTTTTGATATTGGTTAAAAGTTGAAACAAAAAGATAAAGTAGAAAATAGAAACTCTCAACTCCAAACGACCAATAGAAACGATGATCAGTGATTTTTTTGTTCCTATAACGCATGATAACTGATAAGTAATTAACAAAACGACAACGAGATAATATATTTTTCCCTGAATTTTGAATTGTTTACTCTTGGGAGTTGGGGAATAATAGTTGTTATTCTTTAAAAATACATCTTTGTTAATAAAAGTTAAAGTACGTGATAAGCCCCAACTTACTTTTTAAGAGATAAATTTATGATTAAAAAAAAAACAGAAGAGATAAATTTATGACTTAAAAGGGAATTATATAATTATGATATCTTTCTATAACAACTATATATCAAGTTTGAGTATTAGACTTTATCAAAAAAAAGTTTTTGAGTATTCGACCAATTTCTAGATACAAAATATATCGGGCCGTTGAGACTTCTAATTTATAAATATTTATAATTAGTTGATCAATAATTAATTCGAACCGCATAAATTTATTACTTTATTGAATCAGTGAATTATCAAATAAATTTACTGTGGTTTTACTGTTTAGTGAAATTAAAAGGTGAGCAAAGATGTATGAAATTGGTACTAGTAAATTTTGTTGCGGAGAAAAAGTGATTAGTCTTTCTTGTTCGTCACCATTCTTTTTTCCGCACATTTATTTTGCATTAACATTTTCAAAACTCATCAGTTTGATAATTGTTTGTATTAGGAATAAGATAACTACAAAAGATATTTACCGAGATATTAGCTAGATACGTTCTTATCATAATAAGGAAACTATGTGTGTATAAATACTTGAATCTCTTATTCAATAAGATCATCCGATTACATTATATTTCATGGTATCAGAGCATAAAAATTCTGTGACCTAATTTTTTTTCTACACGCCGCAGCCGCCGCTTTTCTCTTGTTTCTATCTTTCTTCACCGCCGTTGCTTGTCTCGAGCAACCGCAAGAACTTCTTCAACAAAATCTTCTTCTAAATTCTTCTATTGCTTTATTTCTACCATGTCTGGAACATAAATTACTTCCACCTCAGGCACAACTGAGATCAAGCGTAACCCGTATGCACTCAGTTCGTCGGATAATCCAGGAGCCTTGATCTCCTTTGTGATTTTAACAGAAGACAATTATCCAGAGTGGGCCACGGAGCTGAAAAACTCTCTTCAGGCAAAACTTAAACTTGGATTTCTCGATGGTTCTATCCCAAAACCATCTACTGAACCTGATCTTAGTATGTGGCTCGCTGCAAATTCGATGATTATCGGGTGGATCCGTACGTCTATTGATCCTAAGATACGATCCACTGTTTCGTTTGTCTCGGAAGCTTCGGCTTTATGGGAAAGTCTCCGTGTGCGGTTCTCTGTTGGAAACGGTGTCCGAAAACAAGTTCTTAAAGACGAAATTGCTTTGTGCAAACAAGGAGGGAAACCTGTCCTTGAATATTATGGAAGATTGAGTAAACTGTGGGAAGAACTCGACAATTACAAACCAGCACGTGTTTGTCATTGTGAAGCCGCGCCAGACATCGAAAAAGAAAGAGAGGATGACAAGCTTCATAAATTTCTTTTTGGTCTTGATCTCCCTCGCTTCAGCCATATACGTTCTACTATTACTGGTGAAGATCCTCTCCCAAGTCTTAATCAAGCTTACTCAAGAGTTATTCGTGAAGAACAGAACCAAAACATTGCTCAATCGCAAGACATAGCCAAAACAGAGGCGATCGGTTTTAATGTCAAAACAGAGACGTCACCAACTGTTGCTGCTGTCTCTAGCCAACGATTCCGAGATCGAACCTCACTCTCCTGTACTCACTGCAATCGCCGGGGACATGATAAGTCGGAATGCTTTCTTCTACACGGATTTCCGGACTGGTATCACGAACTCAAGGGAGGTCGAGAAGGTAACACTCGCGTCTCCAATGACTCTCGTGGTAGTCAACGTGGTGGTCGCTCGTCACGTGGTGGTGGCCGTGGGCGAGGCCGAGTCAACAATGCACGTGTAGTCGCACCTGGTGAAAATGGCAATGATCAAATTCAACACATCATCAATCTTCTTCAAGCTCAGAAAGCCACTACGACTTCGGAACATTTGTCGGGTAAAACTCGATTAACGGATGTAATCATAGATACAGGTGCCTCGCATCATATGACCGGTGACTTGTCTATTTTGCTGGATGTTGTTGATATTATTCCGTCCTCGGTTATGAAACCGGATGGCCATCCATCACGAGCAACAAAGCGTGGAATTCTCCCTTTGAGCTCAGCTTATTTACTCACTGATGTGTTATTTGTTCCGGATTTCAACTGCACACTGATTTCTGTCTCCAAACTTTTGAAGCAAACGGGTTCAATTGCTCTTTTTACTGACACTTTGTGTTTCTTGCAAGACCGTTTTTCGAGGACTTTGATTGGTAAAGGTGAAGAGAGTGAGGGAGTGTACTACTTTACTGGTGTTCTCGCCGCCCGTGTTAACAACGCCTCAACGAATTCTGTTTCTTCTGGAACTTTGTGGCATAGACGATTAGGACATCCTGCTTCTAGTGTTTTGCTTTCTTTACCCGAGTGTGATTCATCTCCTAACAGTGTTGGAGAGATCAAGAATTATGAAATTTGTTATCGTGCTAAACAAACACGTGAAATTTTTCATGACAGTATTAATAAAGCATCGGATAGTTTTTCTTTAGTTCATGGTGATGTGTGGGGTCCTTATCGTACTCCGTCTACTAGTGGTGCAATTTATTTTCTTACTCTCATTGATGATCACTCTCCCGCAGTTTGGACATATCTCATGACCGCAAAATCTGAGGTTCCGGCTCTCATTAAGAAATTATGTGCCATGTCCGAAAGACAGTTTAGAAAACAAGTGAAGTCCTTTCGCACTGATAATGGTACATAATTCATGTGTCTTACCTCATATTTTCAAGAACATGGCATCTTACATCAGACCTCTTGTGTGGATACTCCTCAGCAGAATGGTCGGGTCGAACGCAAGCATCGACATATCTTAAACGTAGCTAGAGCGTGTCTTTTTCAAAGTCACATGCCGGTGAAATTTTGGGGTGAAAGTATACTGGCAGCAACTCACTTAATCAACAGGACACCTTCATCAGTTTTAAATGGGAAAACACCGTATGAGATATTATTCGGAAAGCGACCATCATATGCCATGCTACGGACCTTTGGTTGCCTCTGCTATTCTCACAACCGGGCCCGAGACAAGGACAAATTTGGCTCTCGAAGTCGCAAATGTGTTTTTGTTGGCTATCCATATGGGAAAAAGGCTTGGCGTCTATATGATCTTGACACCAATGAATTCTTTACTAGCCGTGATGTACGATTTCAGGAAGATGTTTTTCCTTTCTCAATCAAATCGACGACACCAGATGCTTCACCTCCCGTACTGTCTTCTCACGTTGATGAGGATTGGATATATCCGTCCCCTCCTATTTACGCACCCACCTCATTAACGGAGGTAGTGTCGTTACCATCATCACCTTTCCCCGAAACGACACCATCTCCTACTACTACTCCTACTACTCTTCCGCTGCTAGACACGGAACCACCATCTACTCCGTCGTCTCCTATTACTACTCCTTCGTCACTAGAAACGGAATCACCATCTACTCCGCTACCGTCTCCGGTTGCAACACCTCCGGAAATTCCTTCTCCTGTCACGGCTGGATTACCAGAATTGCTGGGTGCTGGTCACCGTAAGAAGAAACCATCTGTTCTTCTCAAAGATTACGTTACACACCATGTACACTCCTCACCGGCTCTTTTACAAAATATTCCCGATCAAAGTTCCTTGTCTACGGTCTCCGGTACGGTTCTTTACCCAATCTCCAAATATTTGTCTGACTCTGGTTTTTTCCAGAAACATTTGGCTTTTGTTGCAGCCATTCTTGATAGTACGGAACCAAAACATTTTAAAGATGCCGTATTAATCAAGGAATGGTGTGAGGCTATGAGGAAAGAGATCGTTGCACTTGAACAAAATCATACTTGGGATATCACTGATTTACCTCCAGGAAAGAAAGCAATCAGCAGCAAGTGGGTATACAAGTTGAAATATAATTTTGATGGTACATTGGAGAGGTATAAAGCTCGCTTGGTTGTGATGGGCAACCATCAGAAAGAAGGGACAGATTATACAGAGACCTTCGCTCCTGTAGCCAAGATGACGACTGTTCGTTCTTTATTGAGTGTTGCTGCTGCAAAGAATTGGGAAGTCCACCAAATGGACGTTCACAATGCTTTTCTCCATGGAGATCTTGAAGAAGAAGTTTACTTGAAGCTTCCTCCAGGTTTCAAGTCCTCTGATCCTAGTAAAGTCTGTCGCTTACGCAAATCTTTATATGGTCTTAAACAAGCTCCTCGATGCTGGTTCTCCAAACTGTCTACTGCTCTTAAGAAGATGGGTTTTGTTCAAAGTTACAAAGATTACTCTTTGTTCTCTTTAATCAAAGACGGTCATATTCTCCACGTTCTAGTCTACGTCGATGATTTTGTTGTGGCTGGCACGTTTAAGACTCAGCTTAACACAATTTTTCACATGAAAGACCTCGGCAAATTGAAATATTTTCTCGGTATTGAGGTTTCACGTGGCAAAGACGGTTTTTGTTTATCTCAGCGAAAATATGCACTCGACATTATCAATGAAGCTGGTCTTCTTGGCTCCAAACCGTCCGCCGTTCCTATCGAACTTCAACACAAATTAGCGATCGTGACTAGTCCAGAGTTTGATGATCCAGCACAATATCGTCGTTTAGTGGGCCGTTTCATTTATTTGACTATAACTCGCCCGGATTTGAGTTATGCGGTACACATTTTATCCCAGTTTATGAAAACGCCTCTGGTGGCACATTGGGAGGCTGCGTTACGTCTTGTTCGCTACCTTAAGGGATCTCTGGACCAGGGTATTTTCCTCCGGTCGGACAGTGCTCTTCAACTATCCGCTTACTGTGATTCGGATTACAATGCATGCCCACTCACACGACGATCTCTTTCAGCCTATATCGTTTACTTAGGTGACTCTCCCATTTCTTGGAAGACAAAGAAGCAAGACACCATCTCTAGTTCTTCGGCAGAGGCTGAGTACAGAGCCATGGCTTATACGTTAAAAGAACTCAAGTGGTTACGCGAACTCATGAAGACCCTTGGTGTTGATTATCATCCTATTACTCTACATTGCGATAGTCAAGCTGCCATACACATTGCCGCCAATCCGGTTTTTCATGAACGTACAAAAGATATCGAGTCCGATTGTCACCAAGTACGAGACGCTGTTCAAGACAAAGTCATTCGCACAGAGCATATTTCTACAAAAGACAATGTTGCCGATCTATTTACCAAGGCTTTACCAAGACCTGTATTCGAATATTTGCTGTCCACGTTAGGTGTTAGCGGTTCCGTATCACCAACGTGAGGGGGGGGGTATTAGGAATAAGATAACTACAAAAGATATTTACCGAGATATTAGCTAGATACGTTCTTATCATAATAAGGAAACTATGTGTGTATAAATACTTGAACCTCTTATTCAATAAGATCATCCGATTACATTATATTTCAGTTTGAAAATGTGTCGGTTTTCCGGGATGATAGGTTTTCACTAAAATGGATTTATACAACGTAAATTTATGAAGTGATTATCAGATAAATAGACTTTTAAAAAGTCTTTCAATATTTGGTCAAATCGAATTATTTTAATTTTCAATTTATTGAGGATTTGTAGACCGCATTTCATATGCGAGATCGAACACCAACATATTTGACGGAAAAATTGGATTTGTATGGGCCGTAGTTCACATGCGAGATCCAACGCCAATATATTTAACGAAAAAAATGGATTTCTATGGGCCGTATTTCACATGCGAGATCCAACACCAACATATTTGACGGAAAAATTGGATTTGTATGGGTAGTAGTTCACATGCGAGATCCAACGCCAATATATTTAACGAAAAAAATGGATTTCTATGGGCCGTATTTCACATGCGAGATCCAACACCAACATATTTGACGGAAAATCTTTCCATCTAAAATAGTAAACAATTTAAAGCAAAAACATCATTCATTCAAATTTTATTCCTTTTTTTTGTGGATGATTTTATAATTTTTCTTTCCATCTACTACCATGTTTATAAATAAACTGTTGGATTTTATGAACTTGTGAAACTAGAACCTTGATAATAATTGTATCATGGAAGGATTAATAACTTTATATATCTTATCATCAAACTTTATAAGCATACATTTTTAGGAAAATTTTCTTCACGTGGGGATTAGAGAAAACATGTATATTAAAGAACTACTCCTATTATGTTATTATATTGTACTGTCGGCCATACAGTATAATATACATGAAACAATAATGTAAGCAAACAAATAGTATATTGTTATAATTATCGCGCACACTACAAAAGTATACTAGTTCCATATATATACACTTCCTCCGTTTTCTTTTATAAGAAGTTTTAACTAAAACTGCGAAATTTAGGAAAACTACTTAAATTATGTATTTTTATATTTTTTACCATAACACCATTTGATATTTAATAAATAGAAAACATTTCAACCAATAGAAAAATGTTATTCATAATACAAATAGTTACCATAACTAAATAAATTAAAACTTCATAATCAAATAAATTGAAACAAACAAGACATCTTATACATAGGAACAAAGAGAGTATTTTTATTTTTTATTTTTTCATAAAAAATATACATATCCACATTTTTGTACCGCAGTCTATGTAACTGATACAATTCACAGTAGATAGTACAATTTTACTACCATCACACATTTCTTAACACACTATCACTATATGCCAGCAACGAAAGGCTCCTCTGCTTTCCCTATAAAAACATTAAAAATAATCACTCTACTCTCAAAGTCCCTGAAAACCTCTTAAAAGAAATTCTCCGGCACAAATCTCTGTCCGTAGCCACCACCACCTCCAAACAATGGACTCTCAAACTTCCCAATCATCCGAAAACCAGACCATTCTCCTCGGCAAATACGAACTCGGTCGCCGTCTTGGTACCGGGAGCTTTGCCAAAGTTCACGTAGCTCGTTCCATCGAAACAGGGGAGGTCGTAGCCGTCAAAATCATCGACAAGAAGAAAACCGCGGAAGCCTGTATGGAACCGAGGATAATCCGAGAGATCGAAGCCATGAGACGACTCCACCACCACCCAAACGTCCTAAAAATCTATGAAGTCATGGCTACGAAATCCAAGATCTACCTCATCATGGAGTTAGCCGCCGGAGGTGAACTCTTCACCAGAATCCACCATTACGGTCGGCTTAACGAGTCGGCGGCGCGTCGCTATTTCCAACAACTAGCCTCCGCCCTCAGCTTCTGTCACGGTGACGGAATCGCTCACCGTGACGTGAAGCCACAGAATCTCCTCCTAGACAAGCAAGATAACCTCAAGCTCTCCGATTTCGGACTCTCTGCTTTATCCGAACACCGTGACATCGACGGATTGCTACACACGGCTTGTGGTACTCCGGCTTTCACTGCACCGGAGGTAATCGCTCAGAGAGGCTACGACGGTGCCAAAGCTGATGCTTGGTCTTGTGGTGTCTTCCTCTTTGTTCTTCTTGCAGGTTACGTTCCTTTTGACGATTCCAACATTATGGCTATGTACATGAAGATTCAACGGAGAAATTATCGTTTCCCTAGCTGGATCTCGAAACCAGCTCGGTCTATAATCTTTAAGATGCTAGATCCGAATCCAAACACGAGGATGAGTGTAGAAGATGTAATGAAAACTAAATGGTTTAAAAAATCGTTAGAAACAAGAACCGAACTGGAATCTTGTAATAATGTGTTGGAGTCTGATGGTGGACCGGAGAAATCAATTACGGCTTTTGATTTGATCGGAATATTAGCATCGGGATTGGATTTGTCGGGGATGTTTGAGAGGAGGAAGAGGAAGGAGGTGAGGTTTACGGCTAAGGTTTCGGCGGAAAGAGTGGTGGAGAAGGTGAAGAAGATAGGGGAGAAATTAGGGTTTAGAGTGGAGAAGAAGAAAGAAGCGGCGAGAGCGGTGGGGTTAGGGAAAGGAAGAACGACGGTGGTTGTGGAGGCGGTTGATGTGGCGGAGGGATTGGTTGTGGCGGAAGTGAAAGTGTCGGAAGGGAAAGAGGAGGAGGAAGAGGAAGCTTGTTGGTCGGAGGTGATTGTAGAGCTTGAGGAGATTGTGTTCGCATGGCACAAATGATGATGTATCGAAAGAGAGCTTGATAATTACTTAGGTTTATTCGTTTTTTGTCGTTGTTTTTATGTTTTTTTTCCTTCTGTTTCTTAATTTTTAGCTTTTGCTGTCAATTTTAATGTTTAGTTTTTGTAAGATATTTGAAGAACAGTGAAATTTTCACTTGAGTTATTGGAGATTTCTTCTTTTTTTTTTTTTAATTCCAAAGTAACAGAAAGAAAAAAGAATTTTTTCGGTATAAAAAGGCGCGAAGATATTATTTATATTGTAAAGATCGACCGTTAGGTTTTTAAATCTAGGTAGATTATCTTTAATTTTGGTCAAATCCAAAGTAACGATAAATGAAGAAAATTTTTTTCGCGTTCTATTATCTTTATACTTAAATTCGACCGCTAAAAATCTAAAATGAGTCATACTCTTTAATTTTTGCTAAATTTTATTACAAAGTAACACAAAAAAAATAATATTTTCCAGCATAAAATGGCGCGAAGATATTATCTATGTTTTAAAGATTGACCGTTAGGTTTTTACAATTAGGTTATTATTTTGATCTTGGTTAAATCTTCTTAAGATTGAGTTTAGCTATGAAAACTTTGTTCGGCTTTTTAAGGACTGATTGATATTTTTTTGAATATATTTTCTACTAAAGTTAGTTGAAATTGGAAAAAAATATTAACACTAATAAGATCAGTGAATTTAACTCTCTTCTTACTTCTAAACCCAAAGTAATGATAACGGAAAACAAATTTTCCGCGTAAAATAATAAAATATTATTTTTGTTCTAGAGTTCGACCGTTAAATATATGTCTAAAATAAGTCATACTTTTTGATTTTTGCTTTATTTACAAAAAGTCGTTAGCTTTTCAAGGCGAGTAATTAATATTTTCATAAATACTTTTTTTTTCTGTATTGATTTATTGTTGAAAATGATTAAAATATACCAAAACGATGCAATAGGAACTTATCGTAGAAATAAAAGAAAAACATAGCGTATATAGGTGTATGTTTTATTCAGTGTACATATACTTCTTACTTCTAATCCCAATAACGAAAAAAACATTTTCAGCGTAAAATAATAGAAAACTCGACCATTAAATATTTAAAATAAGCCATTTGTTTAGATTTTTGCTAAACTTATAAAAGATCATTAGTTTTTCTAGATGACGGATTAATATTTTTGTAAATAATTTTTTTTATATTGATATATTGCTGAAAATGGTAAAAATATACTAATCGATGTAACAGAAAATTTTATCCTAGAAATAAAAGAAAACATAGCGTATATGTTTTACTTCTTCTTCTTTAAAGAATTGAAAAAATAGAAGAAAAAACTATTTTTTTTTTGTAATTCATTAACCATGGCTACGTGGTCACGGTTTAACCAATGGTTTTAATTTAACCAATTTTATTTGGTGTATTTCAGAAATATAATTAATTTGTGTAGTTTTTTTATCGGTTTACAAAGTTTGTGTAAGAAATTGAAGCAAAATTTTTTTAAGAAGAAATGGTTTTAGTGGCACTTGTAGGAGGAATACGCACCCAACCCTTATGATTTTGGCTAAACTTACGAAAAACGTCGATTTTAAAAAAACTGATTAATATTTTTATGATTATTTATCTATTAAAAATATTTGAAATTGGAAGAAAAAATTAAATGTTACAATAGAAGGTAATAGAAAAACATATTATTTTTCAAGGTTCAATTTTGTAAAATTATGAATATCAGTGAACTTCACTTGAGTTCAAGATCTCTTTCTATTTTTAATCCCAAAGTAACAAATGAATTATTCCCGTGTAAAATGATGAGATGTTATATTTGTTTTAAATTCGACGTTAAATGCTTTAATTTTGGCTAAATTTACAAAGACTCGTTTGTTTTTCTAGATGATCGACGAATATTGTTATAAATACGTTTTTTACATTAAAATGTTTTTGAAAATGAAAGAGAAATATACTAAATGTTGCAATAATATATTTATTGTAGAAGGAAAAGAAAAAGTAGTTCATAAGTTCTAGTTATTTAAGGCATATTTGGTAAACTCTATCTTGTTTTCTCTATTTATAAATATTTTTCACTAATTTTTAAACATAAATCCACCCAATACATGGTCTAAAAATTAAATCAATTAAAACATAGTAGGTAAAAATGTTATATAAAATATTGTTTTCACTATTAATCATCTCTAATTGATGTCAATTCATATTTATGTTATAAAAATTGCATTAATGTGCATTTGAATACCATAGAAATAGAATTGTACCTCTCATTGTATTTGACAATATGACTGATACAATTATTTTATTGGATATCATTTATTGGTTAATCATTGATTTAATTAACATTAACTTTTTGTTATAACTTACAACCGTACAACTTTACAAACATAACAATTTTTTCACATGATTAAACGATAGATTTACCGATTTAAATAACTAGTACAGGTAGAAGTTTCAAGAATTCTTCTTATAAAACAAGACAAGAGTCATTGCTCTGTTTGCTATCAATCCAATTCTGGAGTTTTAAAACTATCGACCATCCATACAAATTGTCAAATATTGTTGAAATCCAAACAATTCATAACAAATGAACAAAAAACAAAAGATCATACTTGCATTCGAAAATATCTATTGTCACATTTCCATTATTTGTATTTTAAAAGTTTTTTAAATAGTAATATAATATTTTTATTTTGGTTGAACTTCTAAATTTGTGCGTAATTTCTTATTGGTCAAACTCATCTTTCGTTTTTAATAAATAAGTTTGAGAGAACCAAACAGTGACCTCTAATCGTCAACCTTCACCGAAATCACGCCCTTTACTCCCGTCACCGATTCAGGTATCTCACTGCTTTGTTGATGCATCCTGGATCGCTTCTTCACTTGAGTGTGGATTAGGATGGTGTTTCAAAGACTCACACACGAGGATACTAATCAAAGCTTCGGCATTCCTTCGACAAGTACCATCGGCGCTTGTGGCCGAAGCTTTCGCCATCAAAGCTGCCTTAATTGCAGCTATAAAAGCTGGTTTCCGTAGTCTCATTTGTTACTCGGACTCGCTTTCTCTTGTCACGTTTCTTAACTCCAAGGACGTGGTTAATGAGTTGAAGACTATACTACATGACATTAGATGTCTTAGTGTAGACTTCGTCTATCTATCCTTTGTTTTTATCCCTCGTTCGGCAAATGTGGTCGCCGACGAGTTGGCAAAGTCCGGTCTTGTATCGTTGACCTCCTTCCCCACTTTTGGTGGATAAGTTAATATAAAATTTCGGTTTGATCAAAAAAAAAGTTTGAGAGAACCATAGTTTTAGTCATATTCGATTTATAATACAAATGTTTACATCGGAATCGGAATTAAATGTCATGCAAATTTTTTTCTTAAAACGAAAATATAGTTGTCTATATTGCATATTGTATCATATGATCTCGGTATTTCTGATGTCTCCTAAATATTTAACCATCTTTCAATTCTTTTTATATCTTTAAATATTCTCCGAAATATTTAAATATTTATTGGAATTCTTTTTATATCTTTAGTCCTCTCGTTTCAGAAATCTTAAGATCAGTCAGGCTATATAATCTTACTAACTTAGTGAACTAAATGATTATCCTTTAAAAAAACTTCTTTTATTCTCATTTCACTTAATAAGAAAACAAACTCAGTATTCGAAAAAAAAAAAAAAATCATGTGTTCACAGCTTGCAGTACTTGTTGAACCAAACAGCAATGTTGAGAAAGCTTTCATAATCCGTCTGTGGTCTGCATAAACAATCACAAAACGCAAAACATGTTTTAAAAATCAAAACTTTCTCTTATAGAGATGCTATTCAGCTATGAACAAGAAAAATGGCAGCTTTTGGATTCTCTCTTTACCTGTCTAAGGGATGACTGTCATTGGGAAAGGCTAAAACTTTAACCTCAACTCCTTTCTCCTTCAACGCCCTCACGTACTATACAAATCAAGACTACCGATTTAAAACACCATCACCAATACCGGTTTAAACACTTGAACAACTTTGCAGATATCTTACTTGAAATCCATCAGATATAGGAACACGGAGATCCTGAGCTCCCAGAAGAAACAAAGTGGGTGTTTTCACCTGCGGAAGTATAGACAAAAAAAAATCAATAAATGTCTCCAAACGGCTTTGAAGAAACCGAAGTCGTGGCTTGACCTTTGAGATGTGTGATATAGGGGACATTTGATGAAACCGAGAAAGATCTTCGGGTGAAGGGGCTTCTGTATAGTGAGTCTGGTCCCCATAGGATTCAAAGAAACACCAATCAGGTATATCTGTAATCCCAACCATTGATGCCATATTGCATACAGGGTTCCTTGCAGCTGCTGCCACAAATTTATCCGGTGCCTACAGAAATGTTTTGGTTATAAGGATGTGATTTCTAATCTGATGCCATCAGTTCAGAGGTAAGTAACTGCAGTACCTGGCCAATCAAGTGAGTGGTCAGAAACCCACCATGAGAACCACCTAGCACGGTTATTCTAGACGGGTCTGCAAGTCCCATTTCAATGGCATGATCAATAGCCACGAGCACATCGTTCACGTCCTGTGTCAGGTAAGCTAATACATTGAGCAGATAGCAGGTCAGAAAAAAATGATGTTAAAGACGCATATATACCTGAGATCCAATTTTTCCAGGTAGAGACTGTAATGCATCTTCCCCAAATCCCATTGAACCCCTTCAGTTCAATTGAATAACGAAAAACCAAGTTAGGATCGCCAGAAGGTTGAAAATGGAGCTGTATGCTAGTAAGTGAACCTGTAATTTATAATCAGCAGACTGTTTCCAATTGAGGAGAGATAGGCCAAATTTTTGGAGAAGCTGCATGGTGAAACAGTATGAGGACCTCCATGAAGAACAGCAATTAAGGGATCACATTTCCCATTCTCTTTAGACTTAGACGACGATACATATATAGCATCAATAGGTTTTTTGGCCCCTGCCACACATTGATCATATGGAAACAGTCAGAAATTGTCAATTAATATTTCCCAACTGAAATGAGTACCTAAAAACAAGATAATTGTTGAAGTACCTTCGGTAAGACCTTCAGAAACATCATTGAGTGGAACTTTTAGAATTTTAAACTGAAGAGATGAAAGCCCTGACATGACCTGCCGCGATTAAAACAGAAAGATGGTATAAGAAAAAAGCCTAACATCCTTTAAATCAAAACGGTCTAGCGATATACTTAACCTTCTCAGAGCATCTAAATATCGGGTTTTGGATATCTGACCACTGCCATGAAGGCTTCCCAGCTGGATCAAGAACTTTCTTTCCATACTTAATTTCAGGAACATTCACTGGACTGCTGGACACTACTCAGAAAAAACGAAAATTTAATGTTGTTTCAAGCCTGGTCTGTTCAAGGTGATATTGTGACAGTTAATAACTGAGATTAAGAATTTGCTCAAAGATGTTACCGGCAACAATATCATCACCATCTAGCGTAAGAACGCTCCATGAATAATCTGAATCACTAGGGCTGACACGTGACACTTCACCGCTGTAATTTTCTCAAGATATACTCATCAGTTAGCGCAGCTGCAGGAAGAAAGTTTGAAACTTTTCATATCTATTCATCACTCACCTTAGGAAATTTACGCTGAGTATTACTCGACAACTGCGCCAGTAGGAAGACAACAAAAGAGTATGTCCATCTGACAGCCACGGATTACTCAGAAGGCCCGTAACATAGAGCCCAGGGAAACAACCGTCATCAGGACAATTCACAACTGGAACCTGCATTGGAAGTTATATTTGTATATATCAGAAAACATTTAAGAGATATACAAGTGGATTACTATATCTTTGATCTCTTAAAAAAAATGTTTGTAAAGAAAGACATATATTCTTAAAAAACAAAAAGTGGGAGCTCAAAGAAAGTTTGAATCCCCTATAGGGATAAAAAGGAGGAAAAGGTCCGTATAATCTCACCACATCAACGATATTTGTAGACTCCGGAAATTTCCCATCACTTGGCCAGTCAATCCTGTGAAGTGACTCGGTTGACCCATGCGACCCTATATCAACAGCGCTCTTTGCGGATACGAACATAAGAAACTTGCCATCTTTGCTGCGAGAGAAGGAAAAAAATGTATGGTGAATAGAGTACTTTTTTACAGGTCATAAATCAAATACATATAAGGGAATGTTTAACAGATGTTGTGTAAGAAGGCTCAGTTATAAACAAAGTAACAAGAATAGCAAATGGTTCTAGTAAATACATAATTTTAAAAAGCAAGAATAATTTTCATAAGATGTAAACCTGAACCGGGGGAAAAAACCGCTGCTTATGCTCTTGGTCAACTTATTAATAGGAAATGCTTCATTTGCATCATCTCTGGAACACAAGTAAACACAAACTCTATAAGATATTTCTCAGAAATTAGGAATGATCAAGTTTTCCTGCACTGAGTAGAAGCCACAAACTCACTTTGGTTCATCCGATCGCAATGAAACATTTGTGAACTTAATTGCATACAGAGCACAAGGTCTGTTGTAGCAGTACTTAATACCAAGCTTTCTTTTATCTCCTAACCACCCGGCAAAAACCAAATACGGAGCTGAGCCTTCACTGTTTGGACTCCAAACAACCTGTCCAACACTTATGGATCTCGGAATTCCTTTGATTGGCTCGACCTCTCCACTGTTTATAAAAATGAGAAACAACCATCAGAAAAAGAAAGAGTAATTGTTCATTTATTATAGAGAGCGTGATGAAACCTGTGAACATCGATAACAAACAATGCTGGCTGCCTTTTTCCAGCATATGCTTCTCCCCATCCCTCTTCCCAATCTCCTTGACCTTTCCAGCTTCCAATATCCTTATCCGAAGAATTTCCTTTCTTGTAATAACCTAGATGGTCAAATGTAGGCTTGGGACGAGATGGTTCCTCAGCGACATAAGCAACATGAGTCTCATCTGAATTCCAAGAGATCCCTTCAAACCTGCATCATACACAAACCTTACTCATTTCCTTACTTCCCCAAGAACTTTTCTTTATAATCATCCAAAAAAAGTGCGGTACCATCCATCAACGTATACAGAGCCATGAACTTTCTGTGGAATATGGAACTCTTTCTCTAGCTGAGACGAACTCCATATCTCAAACTTCGTAGGAGATTCATTCTCAGGATTTCGAATTACAATGAGCTTCAGACCCGATGGAGACGGGACAAAAGCCGATGCACCAGTCATCTCAATAGGAAATGGCGCCCAGTGAAAGTTAACAGATTGGTTACTCTCTTTCGACACATGACCCGACAACATAAACGTCCTCCTTTTATTAGCCAAAAGGTTTGCTTGACTCATTGCAAACATTGCCTGAGGACCTACAGTAAAAAAAACATCATCAATTCTCCCATTACATTTGGTCAAAAGACTTGATTTCAAAGTCCGAAACTTGAATATGTAAAAGTGATTTACCTGAACCAGAGTTAAAAATCCAAGCTTTGTCAATGCTGGGAATATTAATGAACTCTTTAAGTAACTTTGACTGTGTGACATACTCTTCCTCAGTAGTTGGGTCCAAACCAACATGCAATTCCTTAGCCGAGTCAGTTCCAGAAGAATCCATTGTTACAATTCTACGAATCTTCCAACTGTAACAACAAGTAAAGCTAATGAAACAGATTCTTCTTGACATAATAACCAATCAAATCTCCAGTAATCAGAAACCAAATCAAGCTTCGAATTCATTTGAAACAGAACATATAGAAATCGATCAAAGTATGGAACTTTCGGGTTTAAAACTATCAAAGAGACAATACCCATCAACGCAACATCATCAATTGTTCTCAATTCGTGCTTCACACAAACACTAAAAACAGAGATCGAGAGAGAAACAGAGAAGAAGAAGAAGAAGAAGAAGAAGAAGAAGAAGAGCTTACGTTGGTTGAGTGAGTGAAAGAGAGAAAGTTCGGCGAAAAAGAATTGGACGAAGATAACGATGAGAAGAAGAGAGGAAGTCAAATCCCAAATTGGTGGAGCAAGTGATTGATGAGTGTGTAAAGATCCTCGCCATCTAAATTGAGATATAAAAAATAAGGTTACCAACTTTCCATGTGATTGATATTGGGAAAAATGTCCAAAAAAGTTCAATTTTAAGGTTTCGTTAACGCAGTTAACTTTCTGTTAATGATCTCTGTTTAAACAAAACGATGACGTTTTGGTTTTAATAAAACGACATTGTTTAATTAGTTATGAGAAGATAAATATGAAAAAAATATCGAAAAAGTTCTAATTTTTAAATTGTGGCAAAAAGCTCAAATTTCTGAAATGTCATTCAAAACTCAAAGTATTTGTTGACTTTTAAATAAAATACTTAATTTTTGTTGACTCGGCTGTTTAAGGCTCGTTGTTAAGTTTTCATTAGCACAGTTAATTTTCTGTGAACGATCTACGTTTAAACAAAATGACGACGTTTTAGTTTTAATAAAACGAAATCGTTTTATCAGTTATGAAGAAACAAAAACCCCCAAATCAAAGCCTAATCCCCAAATCAAATCAAAATCGATTTCAATGTAAGAATCCTAGAATTCTCTCTTCTCCTAAATTCTCTCTTCTCTATTCCGATGAGCTCAAGCTCTGTGTCATCAAGTGTTGTCAAGGACCGTGATTTGCCGACGAAGTGTGTCTGTGGCTTGATTCTAAAACACTACCTCGGCAGACCACGGTCCCTGACAACACTTGATGACACAGAGTTTGAGCTCATCGGAATAGAGAAGAGAGAATTTGAGAGAAGAGAAAATTCTAGGATTCTTAGATTGAAATCGATTTTGGTTTGATTTGGGGATTTTCGTTTCCTCATAACTGATAAAACGATGTCGTTTTATTAAAACCAAAACGTCGTCATTTTGTTTAAACGGAGATTGTTAACAGAAAATTAAATCTGCTAATGAAAAACTTAACGACGAGCCTTAAACGGCCGAATCAACAAAAGTTAAGCATTTTATTTAAAGAGAAAATTACTCAAATAGCATAGAAAAGTTGTTATATTACTAGAATAACATACATCTTTTGGAAATTACGCAAAAGTTTTTAAAGCCTAGTAAATTACAATAAACACCCTTAGTTATTTTTTTTAATTGAGGTTATTTATAATTAAAAAATGATTAACTAATCCACGTCACTAATCACTGTTCCACGTCACTAATAAGATTAACCGTGTTAACAAGTCGAAAAAGGAAACTCAAAGGACGGAAAAATAAAAACTTCGTGTCTTGTCGTCGAAACTTCCAGTGTTTTCTCTCTAGTCGATTTCTGAGAAACATTCACCGCCGTTGTCGTCGAAACGTCTGCTCTGCATTTTCACAGTCGGATTTTAGTCGAAGGTGAGTATAAACAGAGGAGTGGGGATTCTTCATCTTCCTTCGTTTTATTTTGAGTTTTCCAATTTATTTTGAGTATAATCTGAGGAATCGAAGGTGTTTGTCGCTTATTAACGGTATTGTGGCTGATTTATTATTCTGTGGCGGCTTGTTTATCGTTGCTAGTGGTTGTTTAAGTTATTTATTGCGGCTGATTTATTGTTAGGCTATGGCTGATTTATATGTGCAATTCTGGCTTAGTTTGTGTTACGTTGCGGCTGATTTATATGTTCAATTGTGGCTGAGTTTGTGTTGTGTTGCGGATGATTTATATGTGCAATTGCAATTGTGGCTATTGTGGCTGAGTTTGTGTTATGTTGCGGCTGATTTATGTGCCGTTGTGGCTGAGTTTGTGTTTGGTTGCGGCTGGTTTATTTGTTTGTTGTGACTGAGTTTGAATTTTGTTGTGGCTGATTTATCATTAATATGTTATGTCTTTTATGTTCAGATGGCTAATTCTGAAGATCAAGTAAGGGATTACCCTCCAAGATTATACGCTGAAGGGGCTTCTAATCTGGAAAATAAAAAAATTAATCACAATGTCCATTTGGGAAACTTTCCTCAAGTCAGAGACGCAATAGGACATGATGTGTGGGAACACATGAAGCAGTTTTCTCTTAGAGTAGTTGCTAAGCTAGCTGATAGCCAATTCGTGTGGTCTGGGAAGACTGTACACTATCTACTATGTAGACAGCTACGAATACATAAGAAGGAGATTTAATCTCTCGTTGTTGATCAACCTCTCAGGTTTAACTTAATCGAATTTGGTGTACTCACGGGTCTAAACACAGGTCCACTGCCAACAAAAAGTTTTGAACCTGAGCAATACAAAATGTTCTGGGAGGAGTTGAATGTGCCGCTTGGGGTAGGACCCAAGTTAGATGAACTGAGGCTAACATTAGAGGTCTGTCGAGGCTGGAGTTTTGAAAAGCGGAAATGGTTAGGGCTGTTGCTTCTTCAAGCCATGAGACTTTATGGCTTGCATCATAATTCTAGAATACCCTTTGAAAGTGCAAAAAGAGTATTCGACGATGAAGCCTTGAGGAGTTATCCGTGGGGTCGGACTGCATTCGAAGTTCTGGTTGGTTTAATTAAGATGTTGAATCCACAAGGAAAGTCGTACACCGTTAGCGGCATGAAGGACGTGTTGCTGGTTTGGGCGTATGAAGCTGTGACTTGCTTCGGAGAGCATTTTAGAAGAGTAGTTAATGAGAATGAAATTCCTCTTTTGTGATGGGGTGTAATCCGTACACGTAAAAGTCTTACTACAGTCATATCTGAGGAGATCAGAGATCATGGTGAGGTAAGAAAGTTGACTTGGCTGAGTTATGAATCATTTGATGTCTGACTTATGAGTTACTTGATGGCTGAGTTATGAATCATTTGATGTCTAACTTATGAGTTACTTGATGGATGAGTTATGAATCATTTGATGTCTGACTTATGAGTTACTTGATGGCTGATTTACTATGCAGGTGCGTGTGAAGAAAATGGTTATGAAGGAGGCTGTAGAAGTGCTGTTTCCGCAGTGGTCGAGTGAAGAAAATGACCCACAACTTGTAAATCTGATAACAGACATACATGCGGATAGGTTTGTTAAAGGTTTTTGGGATTGAAGAGCAATGAGAACAAGAAAAAAATGAAGGCTGCAGTTTCATTAGATTCCGAGCAACCCCCCGCAAAAAAACAGAAGAAAGCTAAGAAAAACCAGGAAGTAAGCAACAATGAGATTGTGTTGCAGTATGGTAGTGAGGAGGATATGGGGAAAGAGACGGATTTGACGACCATAGTGAATATCCTGGGAAATCTTGTAAGAAGATTTGACAACTTTGACAACTTTGCTAGTAGAATAATGAGTGTTGAGTCGCAGTTAACCGCCTATAACACAAAATTTGGAGAGATGTCAGATTTGAAGAAGATGATTGGTGATACAGTCTGAGCTGCTGTGGAAGAAAGAGTTGCATCTATTCAGAATGATCGGATGCAAATGAGAGAGCGTCTGAAGGCTCTCGAGGCACATAACAGTTCCCAAAAGGATGATAATGTCTCAAAAGTCAACAACATCCCGCAGAAATCCGTTAATAGTCCAAAGGTACGTTACAGCTGAGTTATGTTTATTTTTGATGACTGAGTTATGGTTACATCACGACTGATTTATTCTTATTAGTCTCGGTTGAGTTGTGTTTATATGTTAATATAGCCAAAGAAGGATGAGTTTAAAAGTCCTGAACCAGTCAACAGCCTCCTGCATAAATCCGTTTATAGTCCAACAGCCTCAAAGGTACATTACAGCTGATTTATGTTCATTTTTGACGGCTGAGTTATGGTTACTTTTGACGGCTGAGTTATAGTTACATAACGACAGATTTATTCTTATTATTCAGGCTGAGTTATGTTTATATGTTAATACAGCTTAAAAGTCCTGAACCAGTTAATAAGACCAAAGTGAAATTGAATATCAAAGATCCTAAGGCCACTGATTTGCAAAAGAAATTGGCTGAGGAGTTTGGTAATGACGAAGAAACAGTTGATTTTGTTACTATTTCTCCTCCTAAGAAAAATAAATTGGCTGAGGCAAAAAAGCAGGAGCCTAAGGTTAAAAAGCAGAAGGAGACCGCTGCTTTAAAGAAGAAAGAGGCCGCTGCTTTAAAAAAATAGGGGCTAGTAAGAAGGACAACGAGGAATCGTAAAGACAACGACGATCCGAAACCTACAGAAGTGACTATCCCAGCATCGAACAATACAATAAGAATACCTTTTACAAAGAAGAAATAGATTGGAACCAACAGTGAGATTGAGGATGTCACCGACAAAATTGTCACGCAAAATAACGAACTGTTGCCAGAGTCTGATGAGGAAGAAGAGGAAAGGATTAGCTCTGAGAGAATTAAGGCTTATCGGGAGTCAAGTGTTCAATTATCTCCTGATGGGTTTTCAGCGAGGCTAGAAAATGATCCTCAAGCACAAGTTTTTCCTTATATTGGAGACAATGGAATGACGTGCATGAAGAAAAATTATGAACCTTCACCGGCAATCTATGATCCTCTCTCACCTACTGATCCGGTTAAAGTGGATAAACTTTTGGATCATGTGTTAATATAGCTATTAGCAATATTTGCCTAAACTAACTTGTGTTTAATTGTTTTAGGGACATTCCACTTACAGAGGCTGCTGAAAATATCGAGTTCTACAGAATTCTCATAACTGAGAGAAAATATTGGCCAAATCCAAATTATGGATGGCTGTTTGATAATGTAAGTATACTGTTGGGGCTGAGTTAAAAATACTTAATGTCTGAGTTATGTAAGCTTAAGTATGCTTTATGTCTAAGTTATATATTATATGGGGCTGAGTTAAGTTTAATTTTGGGCTGACTTGATTCTCTTTGTATAGCATATTGCTGCGTATATAAGACTCCTCATAAAAAAATCCAAGCTAGATCCCTCCCCATTCTACTCCAAGCGAATTGGATTTTTGGACGCTTGGTTTACTTCAGGATGGTGTATTGATTATCCACAGTTCAAGATCAAACCAAAGATGTTTAAGTTCAAAGGTGCTGGGTATGAGGCGTTAGTAAACGGCAATATTCCTGTAGACATGCCAACAAACAAGAAGTGGTTAGAAGATGTCGATCACTTGTACGGAGTTCTACAAACTGGAGGAGATCATTGGGTGGCATTTCACGTGGACCTTCTTAAGGAGAAGATCGATGCTTACGATCCCATCATTGGACAGGTAACACCCGAAAGTGAACAGAAAATCCTAGATGCATTTAGGCCGTTTACGTAAATGATCCCTGCAATGATGAACGAATTAGTTCCTGCCAATCTCCAAAAATCTAGATTCAAGTAGTTTGCGTTCCGAAGGAGGAAAGGCAAATACATCCCACAAAACGACCAAGTTGGCGACTGTGGGGTGTATGCATTGAAGTTTGTCGAGTGTCTAGCGCTTGGTCTAACTTTCGATGGGATAAATGATGCGAATATTCAGGATATACGGGTAAAGATGGCATCAGAGATCCTCTATGAAGGAACTTTTAATATGTTTGGGCAATTCAAAACATGAACCCGTTTCTTGTATTGTATTTGACTTATGCATGATAAACTTTCATTAAAAGTGTAAATTAAATAGAGTCCCAATTAAGACTATTTAAATCAGCCCTAACTAAGACATACTGCAGCCCTGTCGTGTATATAACTCAGCCAAACCTCAAACATACCCTAAAATCGAGATAAATAATGTTGAGGTATAGGTTCTCTTACAACATTCTAAACATACACTAACATCGTGTGTATATAACTCAGTACTTTAAACCTATACAATATGAATGGTATCTCATTGGTGAGATAAATAATGTTGAGGTATAGGTTCTCTTACAACTATCTAAACATACCCTAACATCGTGTGTATATAACTCAGTACTTTAAACCTATACAATATGAATGGTATCTAATTGGTGAGATAAATAATGTTGAGGTATAGGTTCTCTTACAACTGTCTAAACATATTTTAACATCGTGTGTATATAACTCAGTACTTTATAAAGTTACGTTGAAGCTCTTATAACCTAAACCTAGACTATCTGAATGGTATCTAATTGTTAAGATATATGTTCTTTTTGAATTTGCGAGTGGTCACTCTAAAGAACTCGATACACAAACCCTAAACCCAAATTTATGACATTCCCAAACCATGACATAAGTTAGCCATTAGGTGCATATAAGTCAGCCGAAACGTGTAATTTATCTCCCGACGTTTCGTATTTGGGCGGAAAAAAAAACATAATTTATTCAATTTTATCTCGCGACGTTAAGTGCATATAAGTCAGCCGCAACGTGTAATTTATCTCGTGATGTTTTGTATTTCGGCGGGAAAAAAAACATAATTTATTCAATTTTATCTCGCGATATTTCGTACTCTCGAGACGCTATACTGACAGTTATATGGCTCCCTATACTAGGAGTAATGATTAATCTTTCGGGAACTCTAATCTTTTTTAAATATTATTTGCTTTAAAATATTATGATTTGTTTTTAAAATATTACGCGTTTGGACGAGTTACCATCTTCTTCTTCTAAAGTTTCGAAAAAAATGTCTTCCTCATCTAACCCAATCTCATCGTCGTTTATTGACAATCAGCTGTATTGTAATCATAACTCAGTCGTTTATTGACAATCAGCTGTATTGTAATCATAAGTCAGTTGTTTATTGACAATAATTCAATCTTTACGGCTGATTTATCGCATTAACAAAAACACAAATCCATACATATCCAAACAACACTTTTAAATCGGACAAGTTTTTGCATTATGCTCAGACTGTTTACAACGAGAACATGTGTGTCATTTCCCAGGACGTTTGTCCTCAAGGGCAACTTCTAAAATAGATTTCATCCTAGTTTTCTTATGTCTTCTTAGTTGTTGACGAACAAGCGGGGGCAAGCACGGTTGGTTAGCAACGTTATTTAGAACTTGGAGCGCTGAATCTATCGACATGATCGACTCAGCGTATGCGTTTACCAAATAACTGCTGTTGTAGTAAAGACTGCACAAGGATATACGACAAATTTTCCTGTCCTCGCCAGCTACGATTGCATGCACGCATGGTAATTTCTCGTGTTCAAAACGCCGACATGTGCATTTTCTCGTTTCCAAATTCACAATATGCAAAGACGATCCATATGTAACTTTCGTGTGATAAAGATCAATCTTTTGTACCATCATAAGTCTGGCGGCAATGACACGGCCCTATTTATAATACATAAAAAATTAAAAAATATTACGGCTGGCTTATCATAAAGGCTGGGTTATGGAACAATAACGACTGACTTATGAACTACAATGGCTGACTTACATGTAGTAGTTTCTCGACACCACGCGAAAGCGTGGTTAGCTGCGATTTCGCTTTCTCTCTCCGTTCTTCAAACCATCTGGTCATCATAACCTATATCGATTCTAATAGTCGAACAATGTGAAGACTTCTAGCATTTGGCAGTGCTCTGTTCATTGATTCCGCTATGTTCGTAGTCATCAAATTGTACCTTTGGCCTGGGAAATGAACACGCGCCCACAGTCGGACATCAGCTCTTTGGAGGTAGCCATGAAGTTCAGGATTAATCGCTTCAATCTCCTCGAACATCGTAGTAAAGTCAGAAACCCTAAAACATTTTGCCGCTTTCTTCACCAGACGAAAGACATCTTTTCCTTTGTACCGTTGCAAAATGTTCTTATATAAATGGTAAGTGCAAATTCCACGAGAAGCAAACGGAAACACATTTCCAATTGTTTTTCCTATCGAATTATGCATGTCCAAGATAATCGCAAGAGCCTCGTCGTCAGGAATCAAAATTTTTAGTTGCGTAAAAAACCAATGCCACGAATCATCATTTTCAGTGTCAATCACACCGAAGGCTATTGGGAAAATCTGAAAGTTACCATCCTGAGCTAGTGCTGTGAGAAGTGTCCCTTTGTATTTACCATTAAGAAACGTACCGTCGACAATGACAACTTTACGCATGAAAAGGAAACCCATTTATGCTCGCACCAAACGCAAGGAACACATACATGAATCTTCCAAACTCATCAATTTGAAGACGCGTAACCGTACCCGGATTTGCCCTTCTTATCATATATAGGTAAGGAGACAAGTCTTCAAACCCACTCTCAGGAGTTCCCATATCGATTTCCCTTGCAAATTTTAGCGTCCTATGTGATTTCCAATAATCCATCTGTCCACACGGAAAACGTAAAGTACAAGTAAATCAGCTGTAATAAACAAATAAGTCAGCCGCAACGTACCAATAAATCAGCTGAAATAGAAGTCAGTTGCAACGTACTAATAAATCAGCTATAATATACAAATAAGTCAGCCAAAACGTACTAAAAAATCAGCTGTACTATACAAATAAGTTAGCTGCAACGTACTAGTAATTACCTTTACACCAAAATGCTTATTGATAGTTATTCCGACACTCTTAGGTCGAACTGACGGACCAACGTCGCCGAGATAATCCCTGTACAACTGGCCTAAAATATCTGGTGTTGCTTGTCGAGATCGATTCGAACGCTCAGTTATAGATCATGTATGCTCCGAATCGTAAATACGAACATAAAATACCGGTAATTCCCCTTGTGTAGAAGCATGAACTCTCCAGAGACATCCATCAACCCAATACTTAACAATGAGTGTGTCCGAATTGGATACGTCTACATCAAAATCAAATTGATCTTTCACCGTAAGAAGTTTCAGTCGTTTCTCCAAATCGGCTTTACTCTAGTATCGTTGCCCTACCGCGAGGTTTAGCAAAGACATCTCCAACCTTAGAACCTCTGGATTCCTTTCCGATCCGCTCACCAACATGTTGTGAGCTCTCTTCTTAGGCGGTAGCGTCGGTGAATCTTCGTCTTGTGTTGGAGACTCACCGTATGAACTGAAGTTATCATCTTCAGATGAAGCACCATCCGAGTCGTCGAACATATCAAATCGGCTTTCAAATTCATCATCTTCTTCGTCTTGTTTGCCTACTTCGGATTCTCCGCCTACTTCGTATTCTTCACCTTCCATTTTACTTGCGCAATCCATGTCTTCATCGTCGCGTTTATCTTCGTATTTTGTTTCAACACCAGGACAATTATCATTACTTAAACCACCGTAATCTTCGTGTGTAGATTATACTTTTGAGCCATAACTGAATAACCTTTTCTTCTTCTCTCTCAATTCGTCATTCCGACTAATTTTGCTCTCCTTTTTCTCCGTAATCTCTACACAGAGACGTAGCTGTTCGAATTTCCTTAGGCTTAGAAAACCTATCAACTGTCGAGTATTGGAGACGTAAACTGGTGGAGTATCGTGCGCCATTGTTTTCAAAGTTTTATTTGAGAACATGTAGGTCAGCTGAATCTGGTGGCTCGACTCGTTCAATCCGTAATCATCGAGTACCGACTTCGCAAGTTCGTCATGTGTTGTTTCATCATTTAAATATAGAACTCTACACCCTCTACCATCGGCGTTGAATACGTATCTGTTTTTCTTGACCCAATTACGAAAACAATAATTACCTGATCAATAAGATCTCGAACAAAGATCTATAAAAAAAAAATAATGAGGAAGAAAAATAGATGAAGAGGGTGACGATTAAGTTTCTGGGTATCAGATGATAAAGAAGGTAAATAGATGATGAAGAAGAAGACACGACGTCACAACATAAAACTCTAACAATGATATGGAAAATAGGAGCTGATGACATGGAAAATCGGATTTGATGTCATTAATTTTTTGCTTATATGGCAAGTGAGCCACAAAACAAAAACGTAAATCAGCCTAACTAAATCAGTCATCAAATGCATATGTAAGTCAGTTGCAACGTGAATACTATTTCAGTAATAAAAGCAACAAAAATCGGGTTCGAAAAGAGGCCATAAAAGGGCGTAAATCAGCTGGAAAATATTATGTCAGCTGTATCGTCAAATAAATCAGCCGTCAAATGAATGCTATTGTAGTAATTAATCTATCGCTAATAAATCAGACGTAATAAGGCCGAGTTTACTATTAATCAAGCTAAACACGGCTGATTTACGCTAATTATACTTAAATCAGCCGTAACTACCTTTCATAGGCAAGCCGTCCGTTTAGTAACACAACCAGTCGATGATCATTCCATCATCGTGAGAAACATATCTCAACCAGCTGATGTACAAATCAGCCGTCATATATGTACGTAAGTCAGCCATTAGCTCATAAATCAGACAGATTTTTGTAAACTCAACCGTCACATAATCTTAAGTTAGCCAGAAGATCTTAAATCAACCACGTTTTGTAACTCAGTCGTATCGTTTGACTTATTTGTATATGTAAATCAGCCAATTTTTTTAAGTCAGCCACATCGTATATATAACTCAGTCGTCAATACCGCCGTAATGCTTTACGGCTGAGTTCATTAATATACGTCAGCGATTTCCTATGTTGTGTCGGATTTTATCTGACGTGGCACTCAAAAGTAATGGCATTCTTGTAATTAGGTTTTTTGTCAGAACGTAATTACAAGGGCACGCTGGGCATTTAAAATAAATCAGTAATAAAAAAAAGTTTTATATACTTCTAGTAATATTACCTAATTTATGTGCAGTTTAACTTAAGTTCCCTTATTTAAAAGTCAACAAAAACTTTGAGCTTTGAATGACATTTCAGAAGTTCGAGCTTTTTTTTGCCATAATTTGAAAGTTGGAGTTTTTTTCGACATTTTTCCCAATATTTGTTTTCTCATAATTAATAAAACGGTGTCGTTTAATAAAACCAAAATGTCGTCGTTTTGTTTAAATGGAGATTGTTAACAGAAAGTTAATTCTGTTAATGAAAACTTAACGACGAGTCTTAAACGGCCGAGTCAACAAAAATTAAGAATTTTATTTAAAAGTCAAAAAAAAATTTGAGTTTTAAATGGTATTTCAGAAATTAGAGCTTTTTTCTGCCACAATTTGAAAGTTAGAATTTTTTCGACATTTTTCCTGATTAATATTTGCCCAATTTCTTAAATCAAAAATTTTATATTTTTTTCATTATGTCCCCAAATATACATATCTTCAAATCCTTGAACACCACTATAGATTATAGAAGCGATTTTCAAGTAGGAGTTAAACATGAATCTAAATTGATCTTATATTAGAATTATGTCGAAATAAATGACTAAATTCGTATAGACGATCAGATCATAAACTGATCGTATAATAGAATTACTAATGCAGTACCCACGCCTTGCGCGAGAATAAATTTTTTTTAATAATTTATTATTCTAAAGTTGTTAGTTATTAAAATATGAATTAGATTTTTAAATAGGTATTTTTTATTTTAAATTGAAACTAAAATCATACAACTAAAGTAGACACATGTCTAATATACTCGTTGTACGGATATACCTAATCATGTCACTGTTAGCGTTTTAGGGTATTACAATATCTAAACGATATTATAAATGAGGAACATGATGCCACTTATACCATATTAATAATTTTTAATTTATTAATCAATTTTTAGATCTAATTTTAGAAATCAATATTTATTTATACTTTCACTACAATTTTTTTGAACAGAATGTTTAAATTTATTTATTAACATTACACCATCATTGTTTTTGAAAATTTAAGGAGTGCTAAACCCTAAACATGGGAACCTAAACCATCATAAATGCATGTAACTGCTGAAAACAATACATAAACCCTAAACTCTAGCATGAAAGTATATATTTAGATACAAAAACGTAAATTTGATATTTTCATAACACAATTTGATCGATGATCTTACACTTGAATTTATTTGGTTTTAGTGTAATGTTCAAATAAAAATAATAAATGTTAATTTTCAGGGAGCTAATTAATATATTAGGGAGCTAGTTAATATATTATTCACAACCGTCATCAGACAATTCACTAAAATGTTTATTTATATTATTTATATTAACTAGCTCAGGGAGCTGCTCAGGCTGAGCTGAGGTCTATTGGAGCCTTTGATGAACTAAACACCAGGGGTATTGACCTGGGAATACGTCCTCCCCCGTGCCAAACAACAACTTTGAGATCAAGTCCAGTATGATCAACTTGGTGCAGAACTCTATGTTCAATGGACTGCCAAGTGAGGATCCCTTGGACCATCTTGATAAGTTTGACAGGCTATGCAGGACAATCAAGATGAATGGTGTTCGTGATGACACCATTAGAATGATCCTGTTTCCTTTCTCACTGGGAAACAAGGCTTCACAGTGGGAGCACAACATTCCTTTGAGTTTGTCAACACTTGGGAGCTTTGCAAGAAGGAGTTTCTGAGCAAATTCTTCCCCAAGCAGAAAACTGCTAGGTTCAGGAGTGACGTCAACTCCTTCAGGCAAGGAAGCCAAGAATCTCTGAGCGATGCTTGGGAACGGCTGAAAGGATACACAAAAAGCTGCCCTCACCACGGTATTCCAAAGGATAATCTCTTGGGAATCTTCTACCGTGGAGTCAACAAGAGCACAAACACCTTTTTTTTAACACAGCCAGCTATGAAAACCTCAGTGGGCTTAATGAAAATCAAGCAGAGCAGTTGATAGAGAACCTTGCTCAATCTTATGCCATCTATGGAGGAGACTATGACATGAACTTTCCTCTCTAAGATAACCACAGTGATCACAAACTCAAGGAGCTGAGTGATAGGTTGGACATAATGGGTAAAGTATTGATGGCAAACCAGAAAATAGTCTACTTTGTTGGAGAGATTGATGGGTTTAATTCTTGTTACCAAGAGGAAGCTATTGAGGGTTATGAAAGGCAGCAAGAGGAGGTGAACTATGTTGAAAATCAGGGATATCAATTCAAGAACTTCAACCCCAACTACAGGACCAACAATCTCTCCTACCGAAGCACTAATGTGGAGAATCCGCAGGATCAAGTCTACCCTCTACAACAAAGAGCTCAAGGAGAGGGATATCAAACCAGTCCCTATAATAACTACTCTCAAGGGCAACAACAAGGCTTTAATCCTAAGGGATATCAACCAAGAGCTCAGTTTGCACCTAATGCAAAGTCTGGATTTTGGCCACAGCAAGGTGCAAACCAGCAATACTCTGCTCTTGCACCTCAAGTCTCACCAGGGTTTGATTGCAAGGGAGTCCTACAATAGATAATGGACGGCCAATCTAAAACTCAGCAGAAATTCAACAAGAAGGTCTTGGAGCTAAAGAACCATGTGGATGGAGGATATACTGACCTCCAAACCAAGTTTGAAAGCTTGAGCTCTTAGTTCAAGTCACTGGATAACCGCATTGCTCAGGTTGCTTCCTCATCTCAAAGAACTCCATGCACTTTTCATGGAAAATGCGAAGGCAATCCCAAGGAAACATGTAATGTTACTTTCCTAGAGGATGAATGTTGTGAAGAGAGCATGGAGGGATCCTTGAGAGAGGAGAAATCCGATGTTGACATGGAAATAGATGAAGTCCTGTCTGTTGAAAAGAATGAAGAGACTCTCTCAAGCAACTCTGTTTTGCCTGCCATGAAATTGAGTTTTGAAGAAGCGTTTCCTGTAGTTCACAAGATGATGAATGAACTCTTAGTACCACTCCAGAGGAGGGATGTTTCACCAAGAGACACCGTGGAACAGAGATTAATTGACAAGGTTTTAGAGTGCCAACAAAAGCTTAAGGATGTTGTGGAAACACACAACAACCTAAGGGAGAGAGTGTCCACTCTGCGGACACTTCCTAAGAAAGCTAATCCAGGGAGATTTGTCTTGCCCTGCTCTTTGGGAGATTTTCAGGAAAATGGGCTATGTGATATAAGGTCAAGCATCAACTTGATCTCTCTCTTCATGGTGAGGAAATTGGGTATTAAAGAGATAAAAAAAACGAGTGTATTCCATCACTATTGAAGATTCTACTTTAGTGGATTCTCTTGGAGTTCTTGAAAGCTATCCATTACAAATTGGAGATGCTTTTATTCCCACTGACTTTGTGGTTGTGAAGATGGAAGGAGACAAGAGTTTACAATCATCTTTGGGATGCCCTTCTTGAAGACTGCTGGAGCTGTAATGGACCTGAAAAACCTGAAGCTGACTCTCACTAATGTGGATGCTAGGGTCACCTATGATATAACAACAGCTCCCACAGTGAAGAGCAAGGAAAATTCTGCTATGGATGATTATGAAGATCCGTCAGGCGACTCTGCTCTGGACAAGAAGACTCTACCTTCCAATGGGAACAAGGGTACCGCAGAGGCAGGAATTGAAGCCAGTTTGACTCCACCACCCCTGATATATGAAGAGCCTCAAGGCCTTAAGGAGAAGATTAAACTTGGTCACAGTTCAAGCAAATCTCTTCATGCACACTGCAATTCAGCTAAAGATCGGTTTGAGGCAGATGCAGCCAACGTGACGACAACAATGAATGATTGGGGACCAAAGTCTAATAAGGGGTCTCCACCTTCTTCCAGTTAAAAGGAACAACAATGGCAAGCTTAGTGACATTAAACAAGCCCACTTGAGTGGCATTCTCATGGCTATCCTTTTTGTATATATATCTATGTTTTATCTATCTGCAATTACGTTTTATCCTCCCAATTATCCTTCTTTTAAGTGTGATCCAACAGCAGGAGCTACAAAGGAAAGAAATTAGAAAGAGGATTGATTTAGCAATACTTAGCTTAGCGGCTTCAACCGATGGGTTCAACCGAAAAAACCACGTTGCTCAAGGGAAGAGATGAACCAAGAGCATGATATTGGTGCACAACAATATCATGCTCAGATTATTTTTACAATGGACACCAAGGACAACCGGAATGAGACGGCCAATTGCCATTGACCCGATTTCGGGCACGACAAAAAGGGTTATTTCTTTCAATGTTTACATTTCCAATTAACTCTGGTTTTTGAACTCTAATTTATGGTTTGGTTAAAGCAAGCGGGCTTTCGCCTCGATATCATATCCTCTCTCTCTTTAAAAATCCTACTCTTTCTTTTCTTTGTCGATTTCTGCTAAAGAAAGAAAGTGTTCACTTACGTCCTAACATTTGAATTTCTTCTTGCTCAACTATATCACTATAACAGTCTAACTCATCCTCGATTTTTCTATTATTCTCCTTGTAGAGAAACTCCAGTGACCAGTTTCCCTTTTTGTGATAGTTAAAGATCTCACCTTTCTCCAACCATGAGCACTTCGAGTTCTTCAAGCAAAGAGGGAGTCTTCTGAGCGAATTCGAATGGAATTTCTTGCAACGGCTCAGCGAAACTCCAATGGTCTCGACTAGGTTCGCTTGCAGAAAAGTGTTGTTTGAAATGGAAATCAAGGACAACCTTTACTTACCCCGCTCAAGGTTGCTGCACAGATGAACTTCAATTCTCTGTCTACAATGGAATACTTCACTTACCCCGCTCTAGCTAGGCAATTTTTTGCGTCAGCCTCTTATCTGGTGGAAGATTCACTCTATGGATCGGGAATTCAGTTCAAAATATGACAAAATCACTTCTCCCCGTCCTATGCTAAGTTCCTGCATATATACGGAATAGTTGGAGACACTTATTAAACAAGTCCTACTTGGGATGATGCCGATCTTGTGTGGAGGAACATTGCCAATGATGACCTCTACCACCCTAGTCTTTGCAAAATCTCAAGTGTCAAGAACCCGACAGTCCGTTATGCTCTAAGGCTCTTATGCCACACCATCTATGCAAGGCCGCAGCCGTGTTTGGCTAAGGAAGAAGAGCTACGAATGGTGTATGGAGCTACCCAAAGATGGCTCAACAACAAGTACGGCATGCCGATAAACCGCGCCTAGATGCGGCTAGAAGTAGGGTCCTGGCTCCTCGAACAGTTCTTCAAAGTAAAACATGATGCGATGGCAAATCCAGATTATCAGAAGTTGAACAAGAAGGTCTGAAGTTCTACCCACCACCAAAATCTGGCTCTATTTTCCTAAGGAAACTGATACAGACAAAGTTTGATTGGGACTATCCGGATGCTACCCCTGAAGTGTACATTGGTGCCCTCCTCACTCCGTTGTTCCAAGAAGTTGGAGTCAATCTTTACCAATATGATCAGTACTAGGAGGAGTCTGAATACTTGGATGAGCTCCACCTTCTCAGCAAAGAATCCCTACTGGGAGAGTTCAAATTCCCACCAGCTCTGCTCCATCAGTTCATCAACAATGACTACTACATGAAAGTGCTTCCACTCCCTCCATGCCGTTGCCGGCAGCATTGAAAGCTATAGTAACCTACAACGGGAAATTGATGGCGCTTACTTCTTTACTCCTCCACACGGATTTAACCGTGTTCCGCAATACCAATAGAGGTACCACCTACCTCTGTATATAGTTCACGCACGCACGCACGAACGCACGCACGCACGCACGCACGCACGCATGCACGCACGCACGCACATTGCATTCATTACATGAACATTTTTTTTGCACACACACACACATACATTGCATTCATTACATGAACATTTTTTTCAAAAACAAAGCAAAAAAAAAAAAATTTCCATATAGTTTCATTCTGCATTTGCATTTTTCTGCCTCTGTTTCATGTAGGATTGAGTTTAGAAGCATTGTAGTCTGCATTTACATATGCATACGGGGACAACTGCAGTCAATGATTAAGCTTCAGTTTAGGACTCACACTTGCTGCCCTCATTAGAATTGTTTCGATGCTTTAACATTGCTGAAGTAGAGAACCAACCATGCTTTGATCTGTCACTTTGAAAGTCCCTACTTGCTTGAAACTTGTTTGATCTGCTTCTCCTCTCTGTGATTTTGAACTTAATTGAATTAACTTTTCTCACTTTTGGACTTTGAATCATAACTCTGGATAAACACTTAACATTCAAATCTTATTTACCTCAGTTTTACCAATCTCTTCTTGATTTGAATGGCCATCCCGATCCAAGTTCATCTTTTGGATGTGGATGGTACCACACCCTTCAAACCCAAATCTTTTTGTTCAGACCCTTGCATATGTTCTTGAGTGAGGCCTTTTTCTTTAAAGTGGTGCATTAGTAAAATCTTGCAAGCATTGGAAACGACAAGGCAAAACTTCCAATAGGCTAGTTTTTTGTGTTTAAGACTAGCCTTAGGTGGGGAATGGAAACAAAATGGGTTGTGCTTTACTGTTTTATCTTGATGGTTAGTGGTTAAGTGTGAAAAAAGAAAAGAATGGGGGTAAAGAAAAAGACAAGTCTCGGGGAAAGTTTAAAAAGAAAAAAATAGCTCAAGTGAAAAATCAAAAGAAAGTTTAGCCTTCTCATAGATCAAATCAAAAGAAAAGTAAAGTTATAAGTTAGAGGGGCTAAGCTGGAAACTAAAAAAAATGGCTAGGCTTGAAACTAAAAAAAAACCAGAGCTAGAGCAAATAAAAAATGAAACTCCTGGGGTCTTGATTAAAAAAAAAAAGAGAGGATCAAAGTCTGTGAGAAATGGTATTTGGCCAAAAAGGGTCAATGGTTACACTTGGGCAGTGAGAGATGAAAAGAGTGAAAGATCGCATCAAGTGGATGAAGGGTAGACATTGGATTCCTAGCCTTGTATGAATCAATTGTTTATTTTCTTTCCTGCTTTTACATAGTGTGACACTTGTTTTTGAGAGTTAACCACCATAAAAGACTTTAAACCTTCTCTGCATCTCATTTTCCAGTCTTTTTCTACCTTGCCAAATGGTATTGATTTGATGTCCAACTGTGAGACCACACCAAACACTTAAATAAATGTTAAAGAGATGAGATAGTAGTTGAAGACATGATTTCTTGTGAGTTCCGGGATTTAGAGTAGGAGTTTGATTTGTGATGGGCATGGAAAAATTTTCTTAAGTAAGGTCTGTTGGGCATCGACTTGGTTCTCTTTAGGACACACTTGTGAGCACATTTACTGTCTCTTTCTGGCACTGTGTCCATGGCTTTAAACCTCTCTTTTAGGATTGCCTTCTGTTAGTTTGCTTGCGGACAAGTAAAAGGCAAGTCTGGAGGAGTTGATATATTCATATATTTACACTTCCTATGTATATAATTGCATTTCATTACCCCTCATTCAGCATCATTCTGCATCGTTTAGGAGCCCTTTAGCTCTAGTTTAGCTTAAGTTCGCATATTAGGGTCTTAGGTTAGTGTTTGTACATATTTCTCTTCTTTTACCCTTTTTCAGGTGGTATCAGTGCTGAACGGGAGTTATCTGGCTTATCAGAGCCTGTAGGCTTGGAGTGAGTAGCTGAGGAGTGGAAGCTAGGGTATATGCAAGGTCCTGGAGTTAATAGAGGAAGCAGGGGAGCAAAAATCAGTCATCAATTATCAGGGCTCACCGATAGAAAGTATCTAAAACAGCGGAAAGATGGAGTTTCAACAAACCTATTGAAGTTCGTAACTTGGGTCGACAATCAGGAGGTCAGTGCCCCCAAATCAGTGCACAAATATCCCAGGTTATCTCCTTGTTATGATAGAGCATCATGATTCTTCGACCGTTGGACCAGGCGCACCATATCGGCTGAAGAATAAGCTAAAGAAATTGATATCCCCTGATATCGACACAAACCGATGAAGAGGACCGATAACCTGCACCTAACGGGGATGGCGTATCGCGACACGACTGCTGGATGGATCGCTGGATAGGCACCGGATATCAGTCACTTCGCTGATATGGAGTAACCGATCTTTAATTCATTTTGTTGACTTTTTCGGGTCGACCGTTGACTTTAGCGCGGTGATTCGTTTTCTTTCTGGGTCAATCCAGGTACTGTTAATAGGGGCTGTAAATATGTTCTTAGCCCTTGAGAAAAACTTAAGTCTTTTTTTTTTCATTCTTTTATCGCTTTCAAGCTTTCTTTTTACGTTTTAGTTGTAATCGATCCTTAGAGCATTGATACTTTGATGTTCTAAGTTCTTCTCTGTATAAGTTTTAGTCTTTAGCTTAAAGTTTCAGTCTTTATGTGTGAATCGCTTTCATTTCTATATTTTACCATACTCACACCACCAAAGTTTGGTCATGGTTTGTTCTGTAGCTATGAGTGAGTAGTCTCCTTGTTGAGATGCGAGTTGGTAGATTTAGGAGCTTTATAAAGTGGCTAATATCGTTTCGGGTCACAAATGAAGTGTTTTCAAGCTTAGATTGAGCTTCAAGCTCGGTCTTTGAATTATTTTCGGATCATGTTGATAGGCGTTCCCCTGTCCGAAAAGTATTTGTGGAAATGCCTGAACGACCTTTTGCTTGGCTTAGTGACCCTCGATCATGAAAGTGCTATTGAGGTGCTAAGTGAGCTTATTGGGGCTTGATCGTTTATGCTTGGAGAGTACTTGTATCTAGCAGCGAAAGTTAGTTAGTTCATTGTACTCAACAAAGTGATTAGTGCCATGAAAGTGGTTGTTTGATTTCGTGCTCCATGCTTGTAAACTGAACCTTCATCCCAAAGCCCTTTACTTTATTAGCCATGATTTATTGCCCCTTTATCAGTTTTCATCCCGTTGCTCAATGCCTTCATCATCCTTGCATTCAAATCTATTTCTCACTATGTTCATTTTACGATTTAGTATAATCTCTGTTTAGTTTAGCTCACACAACCAACCCCTTTATCTATGCTTTAGCTTAACAAAATTTTTCCATGGTCTAGTACACTAAGTCTTAGTTTTCCTTGTGTTCGAAAACTACGATTGTTATAATTGAATCATGAGTTAGGTTGTTAGCTTGCTAGGTTTGATTTGGTAGGTTTGCATGCTAAATTGCTAGAAAACCACTCATCAGATATGACTAAACCCCTTGAAAAAATAAAGAAAAACTAATAGCTATTTAATTAGAAACCAAACATGATAGAATTACAAATTGGAAGTGATATATGATACATAAAAATCAAGGTAAGAAAAAGGGGGTGGAGACATACCTATGGTTCTCTTATCTCTCGATCACTTTCAATGTTTTTTAAATGGTCATTAGCTTTTAATGGCTGGGCTTATAGCTGGTCCACGCTCTAAAGTCGAATGAATATCCTAAAAAATCCAAAAGTAATATCAGTAAGATATTAAAAATCATTCAAATACCAAACGCTTGCTTAAGAAAGTTATTTAAAGAAAACAAATAAGGGGTATTAAAGCTGGCACCAAATTGTACTTAACATCATCTTAACACGGTTGATGTTTCTCTAAATCACACATATATTAATATATCTATATATATATCAAAGTGCCATCTCCGCCCAGAATACATTTGTTAGAAACAATAAACATAACAACAAAAACTGCAAAAGAATGATTATATACATGAAGAACATATAAAAACGAATTCAAGAATCATAGATATTGTTAAAAAAAAAAAAACAGACAAATAGATACATGACATCAAAATCGATCAAGTTAAAAATATTACCTTGAAAGAGATGATGAGATCTGTAAACTGCAAACAGGATCAAAATTACAAAACTACCATAGAACAAATATAAGAAAATATGCTAAAAACACAAGAATCAATTAACAAAACCTTACCCGTGAAAATATGTTAAGATCTACAAGACAAAAACGGAAAAATGAAACCTAGAACAAATACAAACATCAAGCAAACCAAATCTTTGTTAAAAACAAAAGTTATAACGTAAAACAGAAACTGAACAAATATCATAAACCTGCTGAAACCACGAAAGAAGACAGAAGAAGAAATCATGATGAACCTGCAAGAAGACGAAAGAATAAATATATTAGGATCGATGAAAATTAATAAACCCTAAAGTTGACATCCATATATATATATATATATGAAATCTTATAATTATCATCTAGGGTTTCATATGAAATATATGCTATAATAAAAAATTGGCCCAAACCTATTATTTTTTATGAAATTAAATGCTATTTTGGCTCAATCATCGAGTGCAAAAAGCGAACGTTTTTCTCTCCCAAAAGGTTGCGGTTTATTTTTTTAACCTCCAAAAATCACTCTCAAGATGACACTTCAGCAAATTGACTTCCTGTTTATAACAATAGATGTCGAAATAAATGAATAGAAGATACATCGATCATCGATACATCAAATTGGTTGGAATGGGATATGGTATGCATTTGAACTCACATATGTAATATTCGGTTAAGCTTACAAATATAAACACATATAATCAAAACTGATCTTATAGAATTTTGAACATGCTAGTTTTACATTTATAATAAAGTATGTGTATCCCTATAACTTCTTTTTGTTTCTTTCTTTTTAGGCTTTCTGCAAATAAACCATCAAAGTGGTTAGAGTTTGCGATTTTACCATTCAGGTCAATTAAATGCAGGTCAATTCTCCAAGTAAAAGTCAATCCACAATATAATTCTTCTAAATTTGTCAAACCACAAAATTTACATATTAAATCGAAGTCCTTGAAATAAAAAACCCAAATGGCCAAATCTACTCTTAAAATTTAGGAACTCGAAGACTTGTAGATGTAAATGATCTTCAATGTTCCAGATCCGAAGGTTATATTGCGGGTTGATTTTTACTTGGAGGGTTGGCCTGGATTTAATTGACCTTGAGAGTAAAATCACAAATCATAACCACTTGGAGGGTTTATTTGCAGAAAAACTTTCTTTTTACACTAATTATTTATATCTAAAAATAAAGTAGGAAACTTTTTAAGATCATAAAGCAGCAAGAGCTTCAGATCCTTTCATGATTCTAAGTTTTTGGCAAGATGAAGAAAACATGTCCCATGGAACATCACCAATCAACATCCAGTCTCCATCTTTGTCTTCATAAGTAGGTACTAATCCAGATCCTTTGTATCCTTCTCTATCGGAATACTCACCAACTGTGAACTTGAACATGTTCTCTAGTGCCTTGAGTAACTCCACATAGTTTTTGTACATCTTGAGATCTATCTTACGTAGATATGGAGCTCCATCCATACTCACTTTCACATAACTCACATTTATGTTGTTGTTGTTTTTCCGGTTAGATCTCACTGGTGGCCAACCAACGATCTGTGTTCTGAAGTTTACAAATCAAGATTCATCATTAGTACAACGATCCATATTCAAGAAAAGATTAGAGCTTTAGATCTCAAACTTACTTTGCAGGAGGAGGAGAAGAAGATTCTTCTTTGAGGTTGTGTTCGTCGTTGTTCTGATGAAACTGACGTTTGTTGCTTCTTAAGCAAGAAACCTCTTGTTGTAGTTGTTCTTGTGTTCCAGGTAATCCCAAACGAAGCTCTGTATCTTTAAGGTTAAGACCATTGATGATTTCTACATACACCATACTTCTTGAATCAAGTTAGAATCTCTCTTCTTTCTTCTTCTTCTTCTTGGGTCTGTGATTCGGATTCTTGAAAATGTGATAGAGTTTGCTTGTGAGTTTGAGAAACGGAGATGGGAGAAAGAGAGATTTATATAAAGGATGATGGGAATTATGACGTTGTCGGGAGCATGATGGGGCAAGGGAGAGGCAAGGGGGACAAAAGTGGGACAATACAGATTTGTTGGACGCGTTTCTCTTTCTTTTATTTCAATGGTATTGATTTTTCTACGCGAGATCGTAGCCGTTTCTTTCTCTTACGGTCAATGGAGTAATGAACACAACAAAAGCTAAGTAAGAGAAGTCTATCTACCACACAATGACACGAGGTTGTAATCTGTTTTTTTTTTTCCTTTTTCTTTTGCAACTGTACTCTTTAATGTGCATTTTAAAGTAACTATTTAGTGTTTGAATTTTCAAAGGCAGATAGATCTACTATAGCTTCGAATGGAAACATCCGATTGAGCGGTACACAACAAATAAATTAGAAGGTGTGGTGCAGTTCAAGTGCGGTACGGGAGAAAAAAAAGTATCATGCGGAACAACTGCGGTTGATGTAAAACAAGCGGTATGAGATAATATTTAAAAGGTGAATATCATAAATACGGTGCAGATATAATAAATATTAAAGTTTACTAATTGTTTTTAGTATTTTAGTTTGCTTTAATATTTATTTTTTTCAAATAAAATTGTATTGATTTATATTATTATCTTTCATAAATTTTTTTTAAAAAAATTAAAACATAAATAAAAGAAAATAATGTGAAACGCACCTAACTATACCAAATTTGGAGGATTACTTCCTTCATGTGCGGGACTTCATTTTTTGTTTAGAGTGCGTTCCAATTTTTTTTTTATTATTTATTTTTGCTCCATTGAAAACCAAACTACAATTATGAAATTGTGTTGAATGGTCGATTAATAAGGGCTATGGTTCTAAACAATAATCCTTCAAAATTCACCATTGTTTTCCACACTCCACGAAATCGTTTGCTAAAATTGATAACGAATGAAGATGACTGAACATTTTCCAGTATAAGTGATATTGATCTTGTATATTTGGAGGAAATTGGTTTTTCAGCGTAACGCATATTCTGAAGTAATATTTATTGTTAGATGGATAAAATAATTAGGATCACTTACCTTAATAATCCAAACAACTTAATCAAGTGGTGGTGATCTAATGATAAAATGGTTCAAGGGAAGAATAAACAACTTTTCGGAACACTTTTATTTTTATTTGGCCAATCGAAATGGTACCACACTTTAGATCTATTAAAAGTGGGATACTTGACATCTACAATCATCTGGAAGATTAGTCAGGTTGTAAAAACCCGGATATCCCTTGTAATGAAGAATTTTACGAAATGTTTTTAAGGAGAATCGTTATTCTAACTATTTTTAGTTGTTACTACATATTTTTGCATGTTTTATTTTACTCTTTCAAATGTAACGTCATAATTGAGGTTTCTTTTATATATATATTCATAAATTTTTTTTTTAGAAATCCGCATGTTTTTAATCACCATAATTTTCATTTCTGTCCCACCCCATGTCCCATTTCATTCTCGTTTCAAATTTAAGTAAGATAAAGATAAGACATCTACTTTTATTTTCAAATTCCAGTTTCGTTTTCTCTCACAAATGTTTTGTTTCAAACTCTCGTTCGCAAAAGGAAAATGAGGAGGGAGTTGCATGTGGATAAGGACTAGGTTGCTCTGAGACGGGTACGGGGACAAAATACGAGGATGGGAACGGGGACGAAAAATGGCAATATTAAAAATTTATGGATACGGGTACAATAAGGATACGTCAATAAACATATAAAAAAAATACATGTGAATAAAAATATAAAAAATTACATCATAAATTTCAGTATAAAAAAACATTCAATCAATATAATAATAAAAATAGAGTTATTTTAACATTAAAAATAGAGCTTAGATTACAAAGAAAGATGTATTAGAGATAGAAAAACATACGGTGATCGGAGTAACATAATTTGAAGAGACAAACCTTGTTGACTTGTAGAGAATTGAGAATCGAGACTATTTAAAGAGGTGAGTGTCAATTATATATGAAATGTATTATAAATTTGAAACCTTATTTCATATTAGTTTTTTCTTTTATACATTTGTATAAATTTTTTCTTAGAAAAATAATAATTAATATACATAACAAACAATTTCGAAATACTAATTTTTAATCTAATACGTTTCGAAAACGTCTTCAAATTCAAAAAATCCTATCCCCGTTAACTGTCAATGTCTCCAACATATTACGGATGTTTCGATGCCGTCTTCGAGCCGTATCCGTCTCTGGGACGTTTCCAGTATGGGAAACGTTACCCAAATCGTACCAGTGCTTTGTAGGATAAGGATGAAAGGTGTTAATGGAATAATGGATACAGAAATGGTAAGTGCATGTGACTTGCCTTTCGAATATTTATTCTCTTTTAAATTATTGCTCTAAATGGGTATGCGGGAACACGGCCCACGCGATATGTCAAGCTAAGTATGTAACGTAATATACATTTGAGTATGTAACGTAATATACATTTGAGTTTTCTTTCATGTGAAAGCATTACATAATTTTTTTTAACAAATCCGATAAACCAGAAACCTAGCTTAAAAGTTTAACGGATAACAAAGTTGGCATGATCTAAACCTACCTCCGGGCCAAATGTCTAAAAGAGAGACAATATTGACAAAATAAATTTTTTATAGGACACATAGCTAAAAGAATCTACCAATTGACCAATCTCGATAAAGCCTAAATCTAAGCAGAGACGATGTCTAAAACGAGAACAATATGGGCGAAAAACTAACAATAATATTGGTTTAAACACAAGTTTAGTCCACATCATGCTTGACTTGTGAAAAATAAAGCATTTTTCTAAGCCCTCCATATGTTTAAATACTAAGTTCATTTTACTTGTAATCCACATGCGATTTAGTTTGATGTTTACGCAAGACAATTATGAGGGTGTGTTTATACAATCGCACAAAGTCAAAATGAGTCATCTCAGTTTGGATTGTCACGTTTAAATTATTTTAACGATGATTTAATAAATAGGCTACGTGATCAAGCTTAGTTGAGTTGTTGAGTTATATGAGTCACTTCTGGTGAATCCTAAGTTAGCTTCCGAGCATAAGTATTTTTTGGATTTAACATATTATGTTGCATATATATTTCATATATTCAACCAAAATATATATTATTTTTCTCTTTCAAATGAAGCAAAAACAAAAGTCTTATATACGGTATTTATAATATTTAAGGTTAACCTTTCTAATTTTGAATTTTTGGATTAATATATTTATTTAATAACAGTTTGTGAGTTAAATAATTTAATTCACGATCTAGATATTAAACTCGAGTTGATGAATACAACTTCATTGCTCATATAATAAATGAGTGGAGGTGAGTTAAGCCATGTAAACTTTAGCTCATTATAAGTTGTATCAAGTTGGGCGAAGTAATTCATTTTAACACCTCTTACATATATTATAAAATAAAACACACAAGTGTCTGAAGAAAACAATATAAATTATATCAAGGAAGAAGAAGAAAGAAACACATGAAGGAAGTCACAAATATGACTTAAGAAAACGATTTGTGGGTTTTTGTGGACAATATTTTAACGAACTCTTCAAGTGAAAGGCTTCTTTTCTTCTCTTTTTTTTTTCGAAAGTGAAAGACTTTAGATAATCACCAATCAGAATAATCATAATTTTCATTGTAATTGTAAGGAAAAAAAAAGAAAGAGAATTGAGTATCTAGTTTTTAGAAACCAGATGCTATGTTTTATAGCTTGAGATGAGAGCGTGCAAAAGGTCAAGGAAATGGGGACATGATTCACCACTGGACACTTTTCGGGTCGTTAGCCAAACAATGAACATGCCAATGCTCTCTTGATGTGAAATTCACTCACTTGGTTCTCATTCCTCTTACGTGTTCACGTTTTTTCTTTGGCTGTCTTGTGTTATTTGAAATTTAAAGTTGATTAAAATATTAATGTTCTTCAAAATTCATCTCCTTGAATTTCGTCTCAAATCCTCTACGATAGAAAATTGATTATCTCAAGACCTAGCATCACCATATTTTTTTTTATTGTGATATGAGAAAAGAAGCTGGGTCGTATCCTATAAACTGTGATTTTACGTTTGGATAAAATTTAGATGACAATGTTACATATAAAAATGTTAGCGAAACCATAAAATATTATTCCAATAAGAATACTACTATGTGTTGATAAGCTATACAACTAGATAAATGTAGATTAATAATTGTATACGCGTGTGCATTTACTTTTCCAAAAACAAACTATGCATGTGAGATGTTGCAAGAGTGAATTTGGTGAATGACAAAACTTTGTCTATTTATTGGGAAACTAATAAAGGGAATTTTAACATTAAAGAATTGACAAAAGGGTACCGACCAAATTAACTCTTTAATAAATACCAAACGCGGTTTGTATCTCCTGCACGTGGGGGAACGAGGGAGAAGTGACTGAAAGACGGCGTGACACAAGCATCAGAGGCAAGTGGGTGGTTGTGATTAATAAAGGAAAACGAATTCAATACGAATAAGAAGATATGTGTGTTGGGCGGGAGATGTGTGTCTTGGGCGAAGCCCTAAGTTTAAGGCCCCAATAAATAGGATGGAAGTTCCGCAAGATTTGTAGACCGGTACAACGAAGAGTAGAAAGAAAATAAAAATACTTGGTGATACAAACAATTGTGCGTGTTCATCAGATTCTGTAAACATGTGAAGATAATATGTAGATCTACGTTAAAACTTAATCTGTAATTTAAAAAAATAGTGAACTAATAATTTTCAAAACTGGTTTATTGCAGGTGAAACTTCAATGGTTACTCTTATCGATGTACTCAGTGATCTCGTTCGGGTGGAACAAGGATGGTGGAGAAAAAATGTAGATGGGGTGTGGAAGTTTATACGCTTGGAAGAAAGATTGAGCAAGGGGATAAAAATTCGTGAAGGGGAAGGAGTAGAGGCAGTTCGCTCAAAGGTGATGAAGGAACTGCGAATCAATGATAAAGAAGAAAACATCGAGCTTACCTATGAGATGCCGCAGTGGATGGACAACGACGGAAAGGTCAAACCAGTCCCGAATTCATACCGCGATGACGGGGAAATGGATATGTTTCTGGCAATGCGTGTAGATTTGCACGAGCTGAAGTTGTATGTAGTCCCACTACCAAAGCACATGACTCTCCAGATCGATGTCTTCAGCATCATCCCGGTGAACCATGGGTTTGCATATGTAGATTTGGTTAAGGGTGATGGTAAGGAAAGTAGTGGAAGTGTTGAGAGGGTTCAGTCACCGGCCGACAACATCGTCCTCACACAGCCGCAGACAGAAAAAGGAGATACAAGAAAAGGGAAGTCCATTGCTTGGCTAGGGGACGCTCACCATGGAGGAGATAGTGGAGCTCTATCTTCTAGTTTGAAGCGGTACAAATCACTATGCAGTGATACGAGTGAAAGTAGATCTTTAGACATTCTGGTCGATTCACAAGACGAGTCAGACACTGGTGGCAGCAGTAGAAGCCTGACTAGGAACCTAGTGTTAAGCATTGGAAGAACATGTAAAGGATAAACAAATTTTCACATTGTTGAAATGCTTGTTACGCACTAAGTAATATCTTACGGACCTATGTTCACACTTATAGCGTTATGCATAACTATAGCTATCTAACACATTATATGGACAACTAACCAATTATATGGATATCTAAAACCTTGGTTTTGAGTTGATAAATGTTTATATATTAACATTGTTGAGATGCATATTTTAGAATTTGAATTAACCAAAGTTCATCATTCACGTGTATACAGATCCGGGAACAAAAGACTTCCCGACTCTATTGTACCAGACAAGTGACAATATAACAACAGTTGACCTGCCAATACCAGCCTTCGTATTTGGGCGGGATGCAGCCCCAGTGGTAGATGACCTCGAACCAGAAGGTAGGCAATTATGGATGTGTAAATAATATCATGGTTAGACATTCAAAAATTTAGACCTCTACAAAAGAAAATAGGTATCTGAAAAAAGATTTGAATCTGTATTTTCTGGAGGTTAAGGAGGACAATGAATATGGTGCTTGATATTGCTTACGAAGGCGATGAATTGTATATAGGTTGGGTGTTTAAGAACAAGCATGATTGCAAAGTGAAAATTGCAGTACACACAATTAACCGCATGTTTAGGTTCAAAAGGGAGCGGTTAAATAATGAATATGTCATTGTTAGGTGCCTCTCCGACTCTTGCCCTTGGAAGGTGTACGTATCACGTTTGGATGAGACAGAGTACTTTCAGGCCAGGACAGCGACGCTCTACCACACGTGTCCGGTAGAGATCCGAGCTCAGTTTCACCATCAGGCAACGACGTCGGTTATAGCGGACATGATGCATAGTAGGTATGCAGGAATTGGATTAGGATCCCGGCCAATGGAAGTTATGCGGTCGATGTTAGCAGACACAGTGTCAATGTGAGTTACTGGAAGGCATGAAGGGCTAGGGAATTAGCAATGGACAATGCAAAAGGTTCTGCTGCCGGAAGCTTCACATTATTGCCGGTGTACTTGCATATGTTTAAGGAAGCAAACACTGGAATAATAACGGAACCTCAAACAGAGGTTGACGCAGCTGGAGATTCAAGGTTCAAATACTGTTTTATTTCACTTGGAGGTAGCATTACAGGATTACGGTTCATGTGAAAAGTGTTGGTTATAGATGGGACTCATCTACGCGGGAGATACGGTGGATGCCTACTCACAGCTTGTGCACAAGATGGCAACTTTCAATTCTTCCCATTAGCCTACGCTATTGTAGACAGTGAGAATGACAAGGCATGGGAGTGGTTCTTTGAAAATTTGAAACAGATTGTGCCTGATACGGAAAGGCTAACCTTCGTCTCGGATAGACATGCCACCATATACTTCGGACTTAGCAAGGTATTTCTTTGTCTGCATATCTAAATTTTTAAACGGCGGTCGATATTTCATATGGACATCTATATTGAAACATAGACATCTAAATTGGTTTTACAGGTTAGGTGAAAAGATAGATATAGAATAAATTCCATAGACTGATATATATTTAAATAGCGTTATATTATGGGTAGATGTGAGATAATAAGAGGGCTTCTGAGTCAAAATTACACATTAACAAAACCTATAAAAATATGCAGGTGTATCCCAAGGCAAACCACGCAACATTCATTGTTCATCTCCAAAGGAACGTAGCCACGAAGTTTAAGAACAAACTGCTAGTGCCTTTGATCTCAAAAGTATCGAGGGCTTACCGAAAATCAACTTTCAATGAATGCTTTGGCGAAATTGAGAAACTCTCCCCACAATGTGCTGAATATCTAAGAACCATTGGATTTCACCACTGGACAAGATCCCACTGCTACGGTGAGCGATACAATATTATGACAAGCAATGTTGCGAAATCCTTCAATGCGGTGTTAAAGGAAGCGCGTGAACTGCCAATCGTTTCAATCCTCGAATACATTAGGGGGACAATAATGGCATGATTTACTAAACGACGTGATAAGGCTGCAAATCACGAATCACCACTCACCCCCAAGACGTTGGAGCTTATTCACACAAACTTCGAACGATCGGCTGAATTCGAGGTTCGTAAGATTAATAACAAAAATTACGAAGTGAAGACCCAAGGAAGCACATCTTTCCATGTGAATTTGAGCGACAAGACATGCATATACGAAGAGTTGACACTCCTTAAAATACCTTGCTCACATGCGGTGGGAGCATGCGTGAAGGCTGACATGAAGGTGGAGAAGCTTGTTGTTAATGAATATGGTACTTTCTTCTGGAAACTAGCCTACCTTGAGAGCATAAACCCCGTACCAGATTGGAACACAGTGTACCCAATACCGGATGCAATTGCTTCAATGTCCATTATGCCACCAATGACAAGGAGGCCACCAGGTAGGCCAAAGCATTCTAGATACCTTTCAACTGGGGAGTTTAAGGTATAATATAACTAATGAAAATGGGAAAACGAAAAGAAAATACAAATAACGAAATAGTTAGTTATGTCAATATATAGCAGTAAAGAAAAAAAATAGATAACTTATTTTTTTAATATACAGAAGGCAGAGAAAGTGAAGAGGCGGATGTGTACACGTTGCCGTGGAGCAGGGCATACCAGGGCCTCCTGTAAAATACTCATCTAAATCAACAAAAAGGGCATTCAGTAAGTCAAATATATAAAATTTAAATTAATTATGTATGGGTTGGGAATTGAAAAATGAGTAAAATATCTACTACATTGAAACAGGTAGTAGCTGCATATTTTGAGTGTGTAAAGCAGCAATCGGGTATTAAGTACAAGTAAAAGATGAAGTTCTCCAGTGCGGTAAGAGCTTAAAGAAGTGGCAAGTTTTTGTTTGGTGTGTGGCCTAAGGCAACAAACAGTACCACAAGTTCGGTTGTAAAATACGTTGTGCCCAATCGCTTTTAAGTTTTTAAACTTTGTAGCAAAGTCCCTAATGCGGGAGATGTGTCATATGCCTTAGAGCGAAATCTTTCTATTAATGTAAAATATTTCAGTTACTACCTTGAATTTAAAACTTGAACATAGAACATTAGCCTCTAATTGAAAATACCGGTTTAAGAAACAAGATAAAGTGGAATATTGAAGACAAAAATATGTAGGTTCAAAAAAGTTAGGTTGTTATTCTGATACTATAGAGAAATTACAGGATAATTAATTAGTTTTTTCATCAACTAAGTTATAACTTAAGAAAAAATTCGGAATAAAAGGATACATTATACATAAAATAACAGGTTATACAGAAATATAGACTGCTATCAAACAACGTAACCTGCAATTTTTATATAAACCCTATAGTAGAATAAGAGATGCTTTGCTTCACTTAGATGATACAACGACCGAAGCAAAAATGGAACCTAATTTACCTAACACAATTAACACAACAAAAATCTACTATTCATAAGAATCATTCTTAGCAAACATTGTCTAAACAAAGACAAATCATTATTAGTCTTAGAGATTATGAGACTAAAAAATATAGGTTCAAAAAAGTTAGACTGCTATTATGAGATTATAGAAACACATTACAAGATAATTCATATGTTTTTAGAACAAATAAGTTACCACTTAAGGAAAAAATTCCAAATAAAAAGGTACATTATACAGAAAAATAACCGGCAATACAAAAATATGGACTGCTACCTAACAAGTTAACCTGCAATTTTTATAAAAAACCGGTAAAAATAATATACGGAAGAAGTGATGCTTTGATTCACTTAGATGATACAATGACAGAATCAACAATAGAAACTACTTTAACTAACACAATTAACACAACAAAATCAACCATTCATAACTGCATCATTCGTAGCAAACATGGTCAAAACAAAAACAAATCATAATTAGTCTTAGAGAAACATAAAGAGTCGAAAGTCGAAGTAAAAGATAGAAGTAGTATAGACTGAAATAGAAACGAAAACAGTATGAGAAAGAACAACAGAAACTACTAATTGTCGCTAAGATCAATATCACCACAGCAATGTTCATCCATGTCAAAAACAAGTTGCTCCGTCCGCTCCCGGAGGATCACGTTTTTGACATCGTATACCTTGACAATTCCACCTAAAACATGAGCCTCAATAAATAAAAGAGACAATATACCAGTATCGGCCCGAGAGGACGCTTGCACAACAGACATATCCCTTTTGAACGAAATCACTTTAGTAGAGAAGTTCTTCATGCCATTATTAACACCACTCTTGCGTACAAGAAACGAGAACATCTCTGCAAATAAAGTCAAGCTCTGGTTTTAACCTGGAGCTACGCATCTCTGAAACAGATGGATCAAAGACAGTTATGAGGTGGGAGGAAAAATCAATGCAAACACCAATCCAATGGGTGTGATCAATGTTAAATGGAATATAGATTGAGTCAATGCCTTTAACCCATTGCTTCGCAGTCTCCTTCATCCTTATGCATACATCATCAACAAAATCCGGATCAAACTCAGAAGAATCTTTACGAGAAATCTTCTTGAATTTAGAAAACTGCTTCGCAAGAGACACAACAAAGCAACAAGGTAAGATGTCTGCTCTAACATTAGAAGCAAAGTTTAGACCACTCAGAATTATATCCCTCATAACCATCACACATGAGTCCATCACCTACAATATAGTAGAGAACATAAGAATATAATTTTTTATCTAAGAAACAAAACAAAATTAATTTTTAATAAAAATAAACAAAACAAACAAATAAGACAAAAATAACATCTTACATCTGGACGGCATGGATCAATAGATATCGGAATGGTTAAGAGGTCAACATCCTTCAAATAACGACCAGCACCAAAGTCAAGTTCCCTAATTTACGAATAGATATACATCAATATTTGTACTGCATTCAATAAATAAAATATCCATCCAAATATGTAGATGGATAGATATAATAAACAATAACATGTTAACAAATATGATAGATGTCTAATAAATAACGACAAATCTTTACAGCGTAACAGAGTAAAATACCGATGTATTCTTGTACATAGATAGATATAATAAAAAATAACAGGTTAACGGATATAATATACGTCTAAAATACTTAATTGATCACCTTGTTGGTTCAGTTTTATGGCAGATAGCAATGAATTTGGGGTTAGTTGCAGATGATAGAAGCATATCAACAACGTTCACATCAGCATCACCAGTAGACTATTGAAAATAAAATATCAAAGGAAAAGTGAGTGGAAATGTAATCAAATAAAAAGAAACAAAAACATTATGAAGAAGATGATATACATTCTGAACCGGAGCTGTCTCAGACACAACATGGTCTGATTGATTAGGCTCCCCTAATGAAACATTTTCACCCGCAGAGTTACCAGTACCTAAATCATCATCCTGCAAAATAAAATTAAATAAGCAAACAAATTGTAAAACACATTTAAAAGTATAAACTAGAAGTTGAGAAGTGAATTACCAAAGTAATATCACCATCTACCTCTATAGGTTTCTTCGAAGATTTCTTATCACCAACGATTAAACCTTCAGGAACATTTTCTCCAGGTTCATAAAAAAAAACATCAGAAGGACGAAGATTTTTCAATACATCTTTAATGACTTCATTAGAATCCTTGGATTTCAAACATTCCCTGATCAACAAAGGGACGACCTTCTCCAATTTGTTATCAAGGCGGGTCTCAACATGCTGAAAACCAGAACGAACACTGTTGGCAATCATGGTTTTACACTCAGACATTGCAGCCTTAATCTGAGCAGCTACAGCCTGTAGTATCTTAGAATTGGAATCAGAGGAAATAGGTCAATGACGCACACGGTGTAGCCGAGCCTTCTTGGTTCTAGAAGATCCAACCAATTCACTTTCATCCAAACTTGATTTAGATTTCCCTTTCCGCTTGGCTTTACTAGGATTCTTACTATTTGGAGCAGCAGGGGATCCATATCCTATTTGCCCACCTTCAAACATGTCGCAGCAGAAAACAACACCATCGTTAATTAGCTTTTCCATGTGTGCAACAGAACTATCATCACCTTCATCAGCCCAGCTATAATCATATGTGTCGCCAACTTCGCCTCCGAGAGTTGGGAGTATGGAAATAACATCAACCTAACATGTTATAAAATCAAGAAAATCAATACAGACTTAAAATAACTAAATGACACAACAAAAGGGACAAAAAAACAATAATGGGTGGACAAAAAAGGAAATACATGTATAAGTTAAAAAAAAATAGATCTGAAAACATTAACATAGACACCTAAATGGTAACAAAAAAAACCTGTAAATTGGAAAACAACACAATGACACAAGAAGGAACCAAAGGAAAACATGGGTTGACAAAAACAAAAATAGAGGTTTAAGTTAAAATATAAACCACTAAATATAAACATAAACCGTTAAATGATAATATAGACATCTACAGAGATAAATAAATGCTAAAATAATCTTTAAATATTTAAAAATTTGAATAACATTGGAATTAAGATCAACCATATAGAGACATATCATACCGTGTCTTCCTCATCAAGTTCCCATAGTTTATCGAGCTTTAAGGCAATAACCGGACGACTTTCTTCATCTCCGGATTCCAAATCAGTACCATCACCAACAGCAAGAGATGCAGCAGGGACAGCTTGCAGCACTACAAGTTGCAATGCATGCATAAAACCTTGGACATCACAGTCGACTGGGCTAACTGTGTGAAAGAACGGGATTTAACACATTGCATTGTCATATCAAATGAGTGGCGACCCCATGGATAGTTAAGAAAGTAATCAAGGTTGCGAATCATCTCAGCATGCTCTTTAGGAATCTTCATGTGAAAAGATCGACGACAAAGAAGACCATCAACAAGAAGCAAACACGCATACTTGACCCGCAGTTTAGAAGAAAGATTCTTGGGCCTCCTAAGCAGAGAAACAAGCCTTTCCCCAGTCATATTATCTTCACCACCAAAAAGCGTGAACCAATAAGGCGTCACTCCAGGTTTACTTGTTAGAGTATCCCGATCAATTTGAGGAATGGGCCTACACCTAAGACCAGTCACAATTTCATACTCTCTAAGGCTAAATTTTATAGGCTTACCACCAAAAACAACCCATATCTCATGGTTTTTATCAACAACTAGCTGTCTAGAGAGCAAAAAATGAGCGAGCTTCCCGGAAAATGTAGGAAGAGAATTAAGGTCAAGCAAACCCACAAAAGTCGGTCGAATTACAGCAAGCTCTTCAGGTTGAAGGGCACGAAGAACAACCCGAATGAAGTTCAACTTGAAATAGCAATTAACACGGTCACCAACAGGTTTTTCCCGGTCTACAAAAATACGGAGTGGAAGGTTCGGATTCTCCATAATCTATACCGGAAAAAAAGGAAGAGTATATCAAATTGAGATCATATATGGGTAAAAATTGGGGATCTACAAAATAAAAAATCCATCAAATTCTACAAATACCAATAACAAAAATCGTTTAGCACACTAAAGAGATCCGTAGATCTGGGTGAAAAACAAAAAATTCAATTGAAAACGGAGGATGATGGTGTTGAAGAAGAGAACACAAAATTCAGTAAATTAAAATTGAAATTTCGTATGAATGAAAGAAGCCGAAAGGATTGAAGAAAAAAAAACGGTGAAAAGAACGAGGGAGTAGAGCACTTTGAATCCCGACAAAAGGAGATTAACGGAATTAAAATGGAAAACAAAGAAAAAATTGAGAATGGGGCTAGGGCTTTGGAGTTCGGCGGGATAAGAAGGAAGATGGATGGTTTTCTTTACAGAATCATTCGAAACAAAGAAATATTCACACGCAAATATCACTTCGGTTTTCGAACCTATTTAATGCAAGCGACAGTAGAGAAGGAAAATATTCTTTCGTTTTGATGGAGAAGCTCGTAAGGCCAATTTGGTCACATTTGATGGAAAAATATTATCTCACTACTAGCAACAAAACTACTCTGTTGTAGTTTATTTAATTACGCCCAACAGTATTGCTAGTGAGTGCAAATACTCATGTTGCAATGTAGGTACATTTTACACTCGTGTGATTTCCTGACAGAATTTGGAACGTATTGAAAAGGTATGGTCCAACATCATATAGTCGAAAAAACAAAAAGATGAGCCACAAAAGACGCAAGCCATGCATGAATCAAATCATCCACACACCATAACTTAAGAAATGCACGTGTGTCATTTTTAATCTCTTTTCATATACTTAATGTAACTATCGCCAATTCATAATTATCTACTATATAAAAGTAAAATAGCTCTTTCCAGAAGCTGCCACATCATCTCTCCTTATGAAGCCACATGTCCACAATAGCAAAGAAACGGTTTCAACTTTTTATCTTCTCAACTAGGGTTTTATGCTCATCATCTCCTTTCAATGCCTCTACCACTTCCCAAACACCAAAACTATCCGAACGACTGCACCAATGAGCCTCTGACGTCTCTCATCGCCTCTCTTCTATTCCTTCCATGAATGAAGACATGTTTCAATAGTTCTATTGTTACAAAAAATTCTAATCTCTCCCTCTTTTTTTTTTTTGTGGTTTTCAGAAACTCATTCCGCAAATGCCTCTTGAAAAATCGCATGTCAATCATAGCCTTGCTACTTTCTTCGTCCGAGTTCTTGTAATTAAGTTTGCTCTTAAGGAATCCACAACTCGGACAAAACGTATGACATTTTATGATGTCTTTTGGTATTATGGCATCATCATCTGAAACTGAACAACTTTCATCATCTCTCCAGTCCATAGTTTTAGCTTCTCTAAATCCTTTAATCTTCTCTTCGAACATGATTCATATTTGTTTTTAGGTTTAGTTTTATCTTCTCCTATATAGGAGAAGATAAAACTAAACCTAAAAACAATATTTATGTAGAAAAACAATATATGTAGAAAAACAATATTTATCTTCTCCTATATATATATATGTAGAAAAACAATATTTAGGTAAGTTTCTGAAAATTTAACATATTTAAGAACTTCTCTCTTAAGGTAAGCTCAACTTGTGATTCAGTGGAGGAAATCGAATATTATTATTTTTCTACAATTTAAAGAATTTGTATTTTGATTTTTTGAGTTTGCAGAGCCTGATGAGACGGAGCTGAGCTTAGTAGAGTTTGTTTTGTTTCTAAATTTCCTAAATCTGACACAACTTCTTCAAGGTGCTTAATTTCTTGGTTTTCTTTTCTATTGCATTAAGTGATGGCTCTGTGTGTTTGAATGGTTCAAATGGCTGGTTTGAAACTATAGAAAACAAATAGTATTACTGGTTAAAGATTAGGGATATGCCTTTGGAGCTTTAAGCATGTTTTGACTATATTCTAGTAACAGAGTTAATTTAGAAATAACGACAATCAATATATGTGTAAGATTTTATGAGAAAATTGTACTAATGTAATGTTTACTGCTTTAGGACGTGGCATGGACCAAATCAAGCATAACAACAAGATCATGCTAATAAAACTCTTCATTCGATGTTAGTTTAAGGAAAGCAAAATGTAACAAAATCACGCCTTATTTGAGTTTTGTGATGGTTTGTACCACAACTTTGACTAATCAATTAATGGCTTCTCGGTGGAAGGGTATAAGTTTCCTTTGGCATTCAGTCATCTTTTTCGTTTCAAGCCCATAGCAAATCTGTTTACGCTTTAGCAATTTATCGTAATATATCAGAAACATTGAAGTAAACAATCCTCTATGTGTATATTCTTGCTAGGTTTTTCATCTTAGGGTGGCTAAATTCTTTTATGGCTGATAGGTGCTCTTATGTTTTACACATCGAGACTGCCATATTTTTCATTCTTTGAGTTCTCAAACTCTTTGCCAAGATCGATATCTCCATCTCTTTTCTTTTTTCTTGCATAACTATGGACACTACTCTGACTCTGTTTGGTGTTAATTCTCAACATCAACGACCTAATTCCGCTGTTACAGACACGCATGATAAAACGAGGGTACAAATCCTCTATTTTCTGGAAAGAAAACTTTGTAAATATGCTTTTCGGACAAATGAACAAGTTGTTCTTTATTAGGTTGTTCTTGGTTATGCAGAGTTTGAAGGGAACTGGAGGAGCTTTACGGAACTTACCATGTTTCAGAACGCCCTAAACTCAAAACAAATGCTTAAAGGTGCTTTACTTTCCTCTTTCTCTTCTCAAGAGGATCGTATGTTGGTTATGTGTTAGTAACTATGGAAAATAGTTAGGAGTTGTGGTGATTGATTACGGGATGTTTTTTTCCCGGAGATTTACTACTTGATTATTTTTGGTAATAGTACTTCTTAGTTTTCGCTTGTGCTAATAGAGTTTTACAAATAAAGACAATGATCTATGTAAGATTTTACTCCAAATTGTGTTTAAAAAGTGAGTGATATTCTCTTTTCTGATTTAAATCAGGTGTTCCAAATTGATGTGTTAAACGAAGGAATAAAGACAAAGAGTTTGGTATCGAACTATATTACCCAAAAACAAATTCCTTAAGAAGTAAATGGTTTTTACTAGGCCTGGGCAAAAATTCCGGAACCGAGTACCCGAACCGAACCGGACCCGAAAAAATCGGTTCCATACCCGTTCGGGTTTGAGCTATATACCCGATTGGATACGAAATATATGTACCTGTTATACCCGTACTGTTCGGATTTTACCCGAAAAACCGAACGTACCCGAAAAACCGAATGTACCCGAAAATTAATCGAACATACCCGAATCCTTCAAACCGAACATACCCGAATCCCTCAAATCCAATATACCCGAATCCCGGTTTTACCAAAAACCGAACATATCTTTAACTTTCAAGTATAAAAACAAGCATATGTTTTCGGGTGGTCGGGTTTTCGGGTAGAATTTCAGGTTTTCGAGTACAATTTAAGATATTTGGTTCTTAATTTTTGGTTATTAAACCGAACCGATGTAAACGCGGTGGGTTCGGGTACATTGATAAAAAACCCGACCCGAACCCGACCGGGTTCTACCCGTACCCGAACCGAAAATGTTTATCTACCCGATCGGGTACAAAAACTCGGTACCCGATCTACCCGAACCCGACCGGGTTCTACCCGAACACGAACCGAATACCCCGAATGCCCACCCCTAGTTTTTACTTTCTACTAATGGAATTTGCCATATTCTTCGGTCCCCTCTCTTTCACTATTCAAGTTTGATATTTCAGAGAGTTAGTGTGTTTGATACGAGAGCGTAGTCTGTTCTTTCTGTTTGTAATGGAATTTAGAGGTACTCATTCTGAATATTATCCTCGAGTTAGTGAAGTTTTGATTTAAAACTCCATTAAATATTCATTCCTGGTTGTGAATCTAATTATAAACTTCTGATGTTGCTTTGTACAAACTCAATATCCACCCAGTTATGAGTAATTGTGTTGTTAATGAGTTTTATAAATTCTTTCACTCCCATCCGATGTTTTTAAACCTAATTCGGATGACGAACTGGAATGCCAGCCGGGTTACCGGGTTAGCCAGTTGAACCGGATCAACTGCGGTTCAACCGCAGGTCAATTGATTAATGAATTTTAGTAAATTTATATATATCTATATAGTTTTATAAGTATAAAAATAAAATAAAAATATATATCAAGTAAGTATAGTGATCAAAATAAATATTTAGTGTATGTTTTAATTAGTTTTTGTTTTTAAATCCTTCTCATACAAAATTTATCATAAATTTTGTTAATTTATATTGGTGATAAATGATAATAATACAACAAACGATTAAAAAATTAATGAAGAAATAAAGAGAAACACTTAAAATAAAGAAGAAAAAAAAAATAATTATTAATTAAAAATACTTAATAAAATCATACAAAAAATCAAAAATTCTAGCCTTTATCTTAATAAACTTTTTAATTTTGGTTGGTTCCTGTTCTCTTTCCATTGCCACTTTAAATTCTCTGTACTATTTCGTTTGTTAAAGTTAATATTCCATTGATGTAAAATTTTTTATCCATGAATACACTCTTAAATCCTTTTATTTTTACTAAAACCGGAAATTGCCTGGATCGAGTTTTTGCCGGTTCGCCGGGTTTTGGCGAATTTTTTCGGGTTTAGCGATTCAATAGGATTCCGGGTTTCATTTAAAACCCAGACCGGGAACTTTGCCGAGTCGCGGTTCAACCGGTCCGGGTCTGAAAACATTTCTCCCATCCCATCCATGATAATTTATTTCCAAATCTCTATAGCTGATCTTTAGATTTGGCTCAGTCTTCGTGGACATGCGACTTCTTAATGAAGTTCCAAAATGCGAAAGCTCAAAAATATTTGCCTACCTCTTATTGTGTTCAAGGATAGTTAATTGTTCTAAAATATTGGTGGGTATTTATTTAGCCTAGGTACTTATTGTGTTTGTGTTGGAATGTTGGAACAATATTATGGTTTTCCAGAATAGTTTGGAATGGTAAACAAAATTGAAACTTAAAAGTCAAATTGCAAGAGAAATCCACATACAATGATGGTAGTGAATACTTTCGCTAAATTAGATATAGTTTTCTAGGAAAATGTTGCATTGATGTTATTTGTTTGCGAACTGTACATATTGAATAGTTTCCTCTCTTATGTTGTTCACTGCGTTGATCTTATAATTTTATTGTACTGTGGATGCGTGCTACAAATAGAGCTTTGTTTCTTTATTAATTCATTTGAATTCATTCACAAACATTACCTACATTCGCAAAAGTGTGTTTACTAGAATGGTATGGTTCGATTTTAGGTATTGGGAGGCAAAGGGACCATGGCTGCGTTTAGTTATGGAGCAAGAAACAAAGGATCACCTTACTCCCGATCTTATCGAGAAGATCACCATCAAGCATAATGCGGTAGTTGAGATTAGTTTCATGACGGCATGAAATATAGATGTTTTTAAGTATAAAAAAATTTGAACAATTAAATACCAAAAATATATATTTAAATTGTTTTGGTAAACATATATTAATTTATCGCGATAAAAAGTGAATAGATGAAGTTATCATCTTACATGTGTATAGATACAATATGATTTTAGGTTCATTTTTAAAATAAACTCTTTGAAATAAAATAAAAATTACAGAAAATATTCAAAATATATGTGAAAAGAAAAATTTGTTAAAACTCTAAAACAAAATACATTTACGACAAAACCCGCGCGTATGCGCGAGTATTCACCTAGTAAAATCAATAAGGATAGAACTTTTTAATCTAACGATAACTTTTTGCTTCGAATTAGTTCATCTATTGGAAGAAAAATCCCACAAGAACGAAAAATATAGGCATGTTAGTTTTGGAACACCGATGTGGTATTTTTTTAAAAACGTTTTCTAATGTTCAAATTAGTAAAAAAGACCATGAAACTTTGTCAAACGAACAAAACATAAAACAGAAAAAAGGGAAAACTCATAATGAAAAATGTGTGTTGATAGTTACTTCACGTCAAAGACAAGAGTATAAGCGGCGCATTCTATCATCTTTCCAGCATTTTCTTTTGGTTGAAAGCATGAAAGAAATGTTGTATTTCGTGAAAGTGAAGGAGACATAGTGTTGGATATTGAGTTTTTAGAAAATTGGAAGTTAGGAGTCGGGTTACGCGGATCCCAAGCACTCGAGTATAGTCACCCACTTTTGTTTTCAATTGTTTGTAGAGTCGGGTTACGCGGATCCCAAGCACTCGAGTATAGTCACCCACTTTTGTTTTCAATTTGTTTGTATAGTCTAACTCTTATGCTTTGTATTTTTCATCTTTGTTTAGAATAACGAGTTAGTTGTGTTGATCTTATCTACACTCCTAGCATGTAAAAGAAAGATAAGGTTGATACATGTAGATATTTAAATATGATTAAGTCTAAATCTCGAGTGTGTTTTGTGCTCTTTGAGTTACTTCTAGGCCTCTACACTAATAAGAAGAAGAACGAGTTGCCTGACACGAGTACTTATCAAGATTTGGATAATTTTTACGTTATAGTCGAGTGGGACCTTTTGAGACTACACGACCTGTCAATGATGAGTGTTCTCTATCGATTTTTTTTTTACTCGACCAGATTCATTAAAAAGGTCCAAAGGTCCATTACAGAAGGGCCAAACCCAGGAAAACACAACAAAAACAGCCCAAATTAAAATCTAGAATAATCTAAATTTATCACCATAAACGGGCGATGATAGCTGTCTCCACCACCATAATCGCCGATCAACCTCCGACCAGCAATCAAGTGATGTTTCCTGCACCCTCCACCGATCCCGTAATCTCTGCACAAATCCATCAAGACCAAATCCACCAGATTAAGCACTCCGAGATCTGCCAGACCTAGGAAGCTCTGCCGCCGACAACACCCAAATTTGATGAAGTCTTTGATCGTTGCTCAACGATTGAAGCAAGAAAACAGCGAAGTAATTACTCCTCAAGCAATGGAGAAATCAGAGAGGTTAGACAAATTGAGGAAAAAACACTAGATCGGATTTCAACCTATACAACCGTACAAAGTCGGATATACAACCGAACTAAGTTGGATACAAAACCGGACGTAGCCGGAAACTAAAGCCAATAAACAAAACAACACAAAAAGCCTAAATTTACATAAGCCGGACCGATGACCGGACGGCCACCGGCCGTATCTACACCCAGATTTGATCGAAGAGTTCTTTCTCAGAGGGAAATTTTAGAGAGAGAGAGATGTTCTCTATCGAATTATGTAGCAAAATATATATATCCAAAATAAAAGTATTTTTTAGTACATACAATAGCCATCATCGCGCTAGTGAAGGTTGAGAGCGTGATGGCAATTGTACAAAACAAAAGTGTTGTTGAATTTTCTAACACAAATTATCTTGCTAAGTTAGATTTTTAAACTAACACAAAAAAAATTAAAATTATAAAGTGCCAATTTTCCAAGAAAAATAGATCAACATAAACAAAACATATACTAGTCCAATTTATGGAATGGGCCTTCAAACCTACCTTAGATTAGACTCAACTCGAATGGGTCACACAATCTTTGGACAGCCCAAATATAAGAGGTTTTAGATGTATTTCGAAACTTATTTTGAATCGAATACTAAGAATAAGAGTGAATTTGGTAAATGACAAGATGGAATAAGCTAATTAAAAAAAATAGTAAAGAGAAATTGAGATTTAGGAAACTAACGAAAGGGTACCGAAAAAAATCAAATTGCAGCAAATAGAAAACATGTTTTGTTTGTGCTGCGCGTGGGGAAGAACTGAAGATAATGACCACACTGATTGCATATTTAATGCATTTTTACTAGTTGTCACTTTTTCCCTCTCGTCTTCTCCTTCTGCAATTTCTTCTTCCTCTCATCTCTTTCTTCTTCATTTTCTTTTCTGATAATCAACAGAAACTCAAAACTCAAATTAGTCTATGTGGAGTAACGGTACCGACAAAATCTAGTAACTCAAAATTACAAGAGATAAAAAAACAACAAATTATATATAACAAGAAAATATAACACGCTATATATAATACTGTCTTGTTACATGTAAAAATAACATGCTAATATATATGTTCAGTGAAAAAGTTTTGACATTGTCATTTTATAAATGTACTTCATATAAAATAGACCTCTATTTTATTTAATAACGGTTTATATTTATTTGTAGCGCACTAATTAAATAGAAAACTGACATAAAAAATACTAGATTTTATAACTTGTTACCTCGTTAAGTAAAAAAATAGAGGTCTATTGTTGTCTTTAAATGCTACAATAAAAATTGTAGCATGTTACGCATTAAAATAACTAGTTATTTTAACAAAATATACATGTATATTTATGCATAGCTAATTAATATAATCTACAAATTTATTTATCTTGTTATGTAGAAAGTTAGAGGTAAAATTTTATATTTATATGATACATTAAACGTTTTAACAAATTATGAAAAGACATACCTTGTTATGAATATGGTTTAGCAGATAAACTTACCGGTCCTACTTGGGAAAGAATGCAAAAATCATAAAAGTGAAGAAAAAACAGAGCAACAAAGAAAAGGAACTTAAAACCCATAACTTTCACTTTTTCATCTTCACATACAAAACCTTATCTCGGCCAGATCAATTCTCTATACATAAAGCAAGAAAAAGAATTCAAGAATCAGACATAGAGATGAACAAACATGTACTAAATCAATCGATTTACTAATATTAAAAGTGACAACATAGATCAGTAAGATATTACTTAGCAAAGTAAACCTATACAGAGCACCCATTGTTTTAGTATAATGCAGTAAAAATAAATTTAGATTTGCAAAACCTAAGAATGAACCAAAAATCCTTAACAAGCATGCCAAAATTGAAACTTAGATGGGCAAAAAATGAATCGGTACACAAAGGGAAACATGCATGACACTTTTACAACTGCGGAATTAGGGAACAATAATCTGAATCGACAAATAACAACGTTATGTGTAATGAGAGTTGATTTTAAAGCAAAAACAAGAAGAAAGTCGAAAACTACAAGATCTTGTACCACAAAATCAGTGTGAAAAAAGGAATATCGAAAGGATCTGTGGTAAAGAAGCAGAGATAAGAACGAAATGGAGAAAGAGATATGATGGTATAGAGAGAAGACGGAACATTTAGATGTGCAAAAAGAAGAATTTTAGAATTTTTCTTGACTTGGGCGAGATAAAGCAAAAGAAGCCATTTTAATGAAAAAGAAAATTAAAATGTAATTTCCATTCACACACAAAAACATTTGGTGAATCGTGGCGGTTTAATGCGTGTGTTAGGAGAGGAGGGAGAAGTAGGGTTGCGCGTGGGGGTAGTAGAGGCACAAACAAGAGCAAAATATTTTCTCCCTAGTAACAACGAAACTGCTACTGTCATTCTCTTAATTAGGCCCAATAGTATTTTCATGGAGTGCAAATACTCTTCTTATAAATAGTCTTCATACATATCCACACAACCAGTTGAGAAGTAATAAAAGCATTGGCCACGACCTTGCTAAAAAATCCAAAATTTCTTTAGAGGGTTTTCATGAATCTAACCATTTATAAATTTAGTTGACTTATATATTAAGAATTTAATAAATCATATTCATAACTCTTTGTCACAATGGAAATTACATCAAAAGTTACACACAATTGTGGTAGATATTTTGCATACAAAAAGAAAAGGAGGAAGAAAGCATATCAATTAGTTTCAAAAGACAAAAACATATCATTAGTTATTGCTAATAAAATTAGTACAATGATTAATTGGGCCAAGAATGTCCACACTACGTTTTCTTTATCTTCATATTATTTTTCTTTCTGTCGATTCTTTTATTATTGTCTAAATAAAAATTTATGTCCACATAAATTGAAAAATCAAATTGTAGTTTATTTTGCCACGGTCTTAACATAAAAAAATTAGTTAATACGTAGAAACATTTTTAAGCAAAGGGAGGTGCCTCTCTATGGTCAGCCCCTACCATGGTCCAAACCATGTCTGTGGTTCCGCAACATCAGGGTCAGATTCTCTTATTTATGTCAATGCTTTGTATCGTAGGACCTTGATTATAAATGTATATTCATTTATAATTCTTTTTATAACTTACATTAATCAACAAGCAATCGAAATTTAACCACTAGGGTATAAATAAATTTGGCTTTCTATAGAAGAAAAATGAATGTATGAATTGTGTATTCACTATTCACACGTTAAGATCCAAGAAACTTTAAAATGGTCAAAATCAGGACTTCGCTTCACTCACGAGAAATATATTGTTAATGTTCTGAATATATTATTGTAACAAGTGATTCTAACTGAATCATCATAAAATAAAAAAAGTTAGCTAAATAACTCCTTGAGTACAATGTAAATTATGTAATAGATCATTCAAGAGTTGAAAGGACGTGGATGACCAACTAATTATATAATAACTTTTAAATAATTACTTAAAAATAAATATGATTTCTGAAAGTACGAAGGATTGGAATCAAACCTTTATTTTTAGCTAATTCCTCATTAATATTTATGGTAGATATCATTTCTCAGAGCACTCCCATTGCTAAGAGATTCTCCAAGTCTCTCACATATATTAAAAAAACAGTTCTAACATAGAAAAATTATTTATTTAAATTAAAAATAAATTTGAACCAATCATATGTTTTCATTAGGGGTGGGCATTCGGGGTATTCGGTTCAGGTTCGGGTAGAATCCGGTTGGGTTGGGGTAGATCGGGTACCGAGTTTTTGTACCCGATCGGGTAGATAAACATTTTCGGTTCGGGTACGGGTAGAATCCGGTCGGGTTCGGTTCGGGTCGGGTTTTTCATCAATGTATCCGAACTCACCGGGTTTACATCGGTTCGGTTTAATAACCGAGAATTAAGAACCAAATATCCTAAATTGTACCCGAAAACATGAAATTCTACCCGAAAATCCGACCACCCGAAAACATATGCTTGTTTTTTATACTTGAAAGTCAAAGATATGTTCGGTTTTTGGCAAAACCGGGATTCAGGTATATTCGATTTGAGGGATTCGAGTATGATTCGGGTATGATTCGGGTATGTTCGGTTTGAGGGATTCGGGTATGTTCAATTTATTTTTGGGCACGTTTGGTATTTCAGGTAAACCAAAATTTTTTGGGTAAAACCCGAACGGGTACGGGTATAACGGGTACATATATTTCGTACCCAATCGGTATATAGCTCAAACCCGAACGGGAATAGAACCGAGTTTTTTGGGTCGGGTTCGGTTCAGGTACTCGGTTCCGGATTTTTTGCCCAGGCCTAGTTTTCATGTGCTAAATGGGTCTCTAAAAAATTTGTGAAAGTCTTTCATTTGAGAGACCCATATTCTTTTTTTTTATACTTTTAATTTTTTTTTTCATTTTTAATGGATAAAAGACCCATAAAAAACTCCGATTGGAAATGGTTCCAGATGAGTAATACGACTAGTAATATATATATATATATATATATATATATAACATGTGTCCACTGTAGTTTGTTATTACAAGTAGATTCCATTCCTATGGAAACGATCACATTCAAAGCTGCAATTTACGCCGCTTTAACTTTATAGATTCGACACCTGATCAATGTTTTCACGGACTTTCTTTTTCTTCTCAAGTTTAGAGATGTTGTTAGTAAGTCAGAAAACATCCTACTTAACATTCTTTGTCTTTTAGGTCCTTTTTCTTCTATATCTATCAATCATGTAAATGTTTTGGCCGAGTCTTTGATTATGTCTACTTTGTTGAATTTTAACATTTTTTCCATGATTAGAGTTTAAATAATTCATGAAATACATATATGAATCAAATTCTGGATGCAGTGCAGCCCAAGGTGTCTCAGGAGATGAATGATTATCTTACAAAACCTGTTACTGAAGATGAAATTGCTCATGCTGTCCAGCTCATGAATGAGGACAAAGCCCCTGGTCCAGATGGGCTAAGTGTAGGTTTCTACAAGCATCATTGGCCTACGGTAAAGGAAGGTTTGGTTCGCTTTGTCACTTATTTTTTTCAAACAGGAGATTTGCCTCCAGAAATTAACCACACTCATATCTGTTTGATCCCTAAGATAGAGACACCTATGGAGGTTAAAGATTATAGACCTATAAGCTTATGCAATGTTGCTTATAAGATAATTTCTAAGATACTTGCTGAGAGGCTTAAATCATGGCTGCATGATATTATTTCTGAAAATCAATAAGCTTTTATTCCTGGAAGGCTTATCACTGATAATGTCTTAATTGCTCATGAGTTGCTGCATTCACTTCAAACTAAAACTATAAAAACGCCTTACATGGCAATGAAATTAGATATTGCAAAGGCATTTGATAAGGTTGAATGGTTATTTATAGAATCACTAATGAGGAAATTGGGCTTTGCAGATACATGGTGTAATTGGATCATGAAGTGCGTTAAATCTGTGACATATTCAGTTATGATCAGTGGTTCTCCTGTAGGTAAGATAGTTCCTACTAGAGGCATCAGACAAGGTGATCATATTTCACCATATTTATATTTGATCTGCACCGAAGGATTTTCAGCCCTGTTACAAAAGAAAATTTTGGAAAATAAGCTGGTTGGGTTTAAGGCTAGTAGATCAAGCCCTCAAGTTTCTCATATCCTTTTTGCTGATGACTCTTTAGTTTTTTGTAAAGCAGAAGAAGAAGATTGCAGAGTTTTGTTAGATATTCTTCATCTCTATGCAAATGCTTCAGGACAAAGAGTCAACTTTCAAAAATCGGCAATCACATTTGGTAAGGGAATTCCATAAAGTTTAGCAGATAGGATTATTCAAATAACTGGAATATCTAAAGTAGGCGGCTTTGGGCGACATTTAGGATTACCAGAATCTGTTGGGAGAAACAAGTTTAATACTTTTGATTTTATAAAGCAGAGGGTTATAAAAAATTAGAGAATTGGTATATGCGGTTTCTATCACCTGCTGGTAAAGAGGTTTTGATAAAAGCTGTTGCAACCTCTTTACCAACCTACTGTATGTCTTGCTTTCTTCTTCCTGCTAAATTATTGAGCTAGCTTACGAGTGCTATTCGAAATTTTTGGTGGTCATCAGTGAAGGAGAGGCGTAAAATCCCTTGGATTGCCTGGAGCAAGTGTACAAAACCAAAAAGAGAAGGAGGGCTTGGCATTCGGGATCTCAAAGACTTTAACATTGCCTTGTTAGCAAAGCAAAGTTGGCGGATCTTACAAAATCCGAACTCTCTACTAGCAAGGGTATATAAAGCAAAGTACTTCTCAAATACAACCTTGCTTGAAAAAAGAAAGGTCATCGGCCTAGCCATGCGTGGAAAAGTATTATCCAAGGAAATTCTCTTATAACCAAAGGAATAAAATGGATTATTAGAGATGGAAAGATGATTAGAGTTTGGAAAGATAACTGGTTGCCTCTAAAACCCTCTAGGCCGCCAAATCCCAATGGAAACATTAGTCTTATAGATCAAAATATGGTGGTTTCTGATCTATCTGTGCAAGGAACTACACATTGGGATGAGGAGAAACTTAGGCAGTTAGTGAGCCAGGATGATTATCATCTAATTAGAAAGCTAAGACCTAGTATTACGGGAACAAAGGATACTATAAATTGGTGTTATACTAGGTCAGGGGATTACTTGGTTAAATCTGGTTATCACTTAGCTCATGGTTCTTTCCCAAATCAGAATATGAGTTTATACCAGAAGCTATGGAATTTACAAGTTTCCCCAAAAGTAAAGCATTTCTGGTGGAGAGTTCTCCATAATGGGATTCCGGTTTTAGAGAATTTACAAAAAAAAGAAAATTAAGGATTGATGCAAATTGTGTGTTCTGTGGTGAGCATGAGGAAAGTATCAATCATCTAATTTTCACTTGTAGATTCTCCAAAGAAATATGGGAACTCTCACCTATCAATGATAGTATTAAGAGACAACTTGGTTCAAATGATATTCATAGAAATGTAGAAGTGTATATAGCTGAGGAATCAATGTTGTTTCCATATATTGGTTGGCGATTATGGAAAGCAAGAAATGATCTCATTTTTCAGAATAAGAAATGGTCGCTTCCACGGATTATTAATAAAGCTATATTAGAAGAAAAGCTATGGAAGGAAGCTAATGCTCATAGCTCAGAGGAGGAGAAAACAATGACAATGATATACAAAGAAAATCTTTTAACAAAGGCTCATCATCCTAACCAGTGTACTTGTTTTGTAGATGCTTCCTGGAAAACGTCAGAAGAGAAAGCTGGATTCGGATGGTTACAAAAGATCATCCAAGGAAGAGAGATCATGAGAGGATATGGTTCGTTGGACCCAGTTATGTCATCATTAGAAGCTGAAGCAATTGCTCTTAGAGAAGCGATGTATCAAATGCGAAGATGGGGCTATCAAGACGTTTATTTCTATGGAGATGCAAAGGAGTTATATGAGAAGATCATTAGCTAGACAAAATGGCGCAGACATCAAACATGGAAACATCATGAGGTAGCCATTTACATGAAAGACATATTTTCCATGATACTCTCTAGTAAGGATTATCGGTTTTGTTTTGTTAAAAGAGAACAAAATGTTGAAGCAGATTGCTTAGCCAAGTATGCTAGATCGCACTCTCTACCTTATGTTGTCTCTTGGTACTAGTATTGATCAGGTTGTAAAATGTAAAACCAATATGAATGAAAAAAATGAAAGTTGTCGACTAAAAAAAAAAAGTAATTTATTAAATTTGGTTTGACATATAAAAGAAATTCCACCCGTATGCTTTTCACATGTTTCTATTTTGTTCCATAGATATCACGTCCCATTGTTGAATCATAAGTGTTTTTTTAAATCGGAGATATTCAACTACCAAAATATTACACTACAACCTAATTAGATCTTGTACAATCTCTTTCTACTCCATATAAGTTTGACTGTTGGTCTAAGACTGATGATCAATGTCACTTGGTCCACAATGTGGTCACAGGTCACTATGAAACATAATGTTGTAGTCTTGAAATTAGTCAGAATTTGGTTTTCAAAATCTACGGTCTAAATGGTAACCATATTCAGCAGATTCAGCAAATTCCGCAAATTCCACAATTACATTTAAGTTTGACATATTATTCAACAAATTCCGCAATTCTACAATTCAGTAAATTCTGCAATTCAGCAAATTCTGTAATTCAGCAGAAATTTAGCAAATTCTGCAATTCAGCATAAATTATGCAGTTACCATTTACACCCATAGGGTTTAAAATTTTAAGATTTAGACTATAAAAATTTATAATTAGTGACATTTTGCAAATGGACAACCTATAGTGGCATTTTTGCAAATGTAACCAAAAGTGGTATTTTTGCAATTGTCCTCTAAATATATATATAGTGTGATTAAATCTTACTAAATTTGCTTGACAATTCTAAAATAATATTGTAATATTTTAAAAATTAGGTTTACTAAAAAATAATTCAATTTCAATAGCAAAATATTATATCATAAATTATGTATATAATTTTTTTTATCAATCTATTAATTTATTTAAGGGACAATTGCAAAATGTCATTTTTGGTGTGTACATTTGCAAGAATGCCACTTAGAGGTATCTATTTGCAAAAATGGCACTAATTATGGATTTTTGAAACCTAAATCTTAAAATTATAGCCCCTAAAAATGTTTTGACCCCTAAAACCCCGTAAACCCTCGAAACTAAACTCTAATACAACATAGTTAACCCAAACATAAATGTTATAATGAAATTTGTTTTTTTTTTTAAATGGTATTTTTACAAAGATTTTGAAAATATGGCATTTTTTAAAAGTAGTATTTTTTTTGAAATTTCTCTTTATTTAATTAATTACTTTTTTCAAAAATTCAGCAAATTCATTAAATTCTGTAAATTCTGCAGTTACCATTTAAGTTTGATTTTATTTAGAAATTCCGCAAGAAATCACTAAAAATTCAGTAAATTCGGCAATTCAACAGTAATTAAGCAAAAATTCAGCGGTTACCATTTACACCCATAGTGTGTGATAGATGTAAGAATTAATTTCTTTATTTGGGATATATTTAAGGGTTTTGTATAGCAACGCGAATTGATTGGTAAGATAAAAATCACGTGGTCAAGTGCATTATGTTGTGGTCACAGAAGAGACCACAAGAGAGTTATCATATAAATCCAACACATATAAGCTTATGAAAAGGGCTTAACGTTATAACCCGAACCATCTCATAAATCTTCTAACACTATTTTGTTTGGACCTGTCTCGACTTGTCTAGTCTTGCCTCAATAAATACTATATTGAACATTTATTTTTGGACTAATCTACGATTGGTATTATCATAAATCATCATAGTTTTATTACTTATATATTGTTTTGTAGTAAATGTTCCTTCTAAGAACATGAACAAAGAGATTTTGCTCATTACTCCTTCGTTTTGTTAGTTAAAACAACCCAACCCGTAAATTTTTTAAAATTTTTTCCTTCGGATTATTATTATCACAAATAATAATCCTCAACGGGTCAACATAAGCAATACGGAACAATAACGAATAACAATCAAACCAAACATCATTCAATAATTCCATACTTATTGAGTCTCTAACCAATTCCAATTCAATAACACAAGTCCATCCAAATCAATTCCCATAACAATATTCCAGAATCACTATCACTCTAGCAATTCTAACAGTGCATAAACAAAACACCGAGACCCTAGATCATCTTCTCTTCCCGGCCTTGATTCAACAATCACAATTTCTCTTTACCTGCATCACATGGCAAAAAGAGATGCGTGAGTATTATCACAAATACTCAGTGAGACGGTCATCCCGTCTACATGTTATACACACAGGCATAATAATCAATAAAATACCAAGGTGAACACACAACATGCAAAGCACGAACAAAACACGTAAGTCTGCCTCGAACAGACATGCGTCGATCGACGCAACCACCATGCGTCGATCGATCCATAGACCTGCGTCGATCGACACAACCACTAGGTGTCGATCGATGCATCAGCCAGCGTGTCGATCGACGCAGTTGCTCTGCGTCGATCGACGCAACATCATAGACACTACAAACACTATTGCTCATACTCATATCTATATATACCACTCACACTCTCAGGGTCGTCACCCTTGGAGCTCTCGATGTATATCATACCCCTCCCACCTTCAGGACCACTGTCCATCTAGCTCTCGGTAAGTTCCAGCTCCTCCCACTATCGGGACACACAGTCCGTCAAGCTATCAGCTGCAGAGGAATCACACATCCTCTAGAGAGATCCCTGTCCCTCAAAGTATATGCAGGGAACCCACTATCCCCTGGAGAGAACCTCATTGTCCCCTCAAGTATATCTAGGGAACCCACTATCCCCTGGAGCAATCACTCTGTAACGTGCATCATAAGCACCTGTCGACCAAAATCACCTCTCGTGGTTCCATCATGATATTCCTTATCCCAGAATAATCACCTCATGACCAATCACCAGGCCATCCGGACAACCCAATCACCAGGATGTTCCATCAGAGTCCCTGGAAAAGGTAGTCGTAACTCACATAAGATTTCTGTTTCCAGACTCCCCCTAGGAAATAAACAGGTTCTAACTCACATAAAACCTCTATTTCCCAGCGCCATCTAGGGAATAGACAAGTCCTAACTCACATAGAACCTCCATCCCCAGATACTCGTCCTAGGACATGGACAAGCTCTAACTCGCATAGAATTTCCATTCCTAGCCTCACTAGAAAATAGACATTTCTACTCACCTAGAACTTCTATTTCTAGCTCCCTAGCCGATAGACAAGCTCTAACTCCTATAGAACCTCTATCGTTAGACCTCCACATGACCCTACCAGACATCAAAACACATGACCTACCAGTTATCACAACTCATGACTCCACAAGTCATACCATAAGAATCACATCTTATAACACATTTAATAAGAAAACCCATCTTATTAAATCTCAACAATGTATAATCGTTACAACACAAAATAAAAAATACATCAAACTCATAGCAACATGCTATGCAGACTCTGAAAACTAGAAAAAACACTCAAGCCACCACTCAGCATCGAAACATGGAAGACTTTATGAAAAGCCTTAATACTCTGAGGTAACTCCAACCGATAAACTACTGGTCCAACCCGTTCCACAACTTTGAATGGACCCATAAACCGTGGACTTAGCTTATTCTCTGAAATGGATCTGTTAGGAGCCCTCAACATTGCTGCCTTTAGATACACCAGATCTCCCAGCTCTTTCCTCCTCTTATCGGCATAACTCTTCTGTCGGTCCTGAGCCTCTCTTATGTTCAGCCTCAAGACACGGATCTTCTCTGTCGTCTCCTAAACAAAATCCGCACCAAACATGCTCCTCTCCCCCACTTGAGTCCAACATAATGGTGTACGACATGACCTCCCATACAGAGCCTCATATGGAGCCATCCCAATACTCACCTGGTAGCTATTGTTGTACGCGAACTCTACCAGGTTCAGATGATCTGCCCAATGACCACCATAATCCAGCACACACATCCTCAGCAGGTTCTCTAATGTCTTAATTGTCCTCTCAGACTGCCCATCCATCTGAGGATGATAAGCTGTGCTCATATGCACCTTGGTGCCCATCTCAGCCTGGAATGCCCTCTAGAATTTTGAAGTAAACTTCCAATCTCTGTCTGACACAATACTCGCTGGCAACCCGGACAGCCTTACTATCTCCTGCACATACTTCTTAGTCAACACCGCCGCTCCGTCGGTCTTTTTGATGGCAAGAAAATATGTTGACTTGGTCAAACGATCCACAATCACCCGAATCGCATCATAGGTCGGCGACACTGGCATCCCCATAACAAAATCCATGGTAATCATGTCCCACTTCCACTCCGGAATAGGCAAACTCTGCATCATACCACTCGGAACCTGATGCTCAGCCTTCACTAACTGGCACACGTTGCACGCTGCAACCCAGTTAGCGAAATCACTCTTCATCACGACCCATTGATAATACTGCTTCAGATCACGATACATCTTGGTCGCTCCCGGATGAATCGAGAACATGCTCGAATGAGTCTGCCTCAGATCCTCAACCTTGGGTATGCAAACCCGCCCGTTCACTAGTATCATCCCATTCGTCGAGACCTGATACTCTGAACCTGCCACCTTAGAACCATCAATCAACCCCTTATCCTTCTCCTGAGCTACTTGAATCCTGCTCAGCAAATCTGTCTGGTTAGCTGCTCTAACCCCAATGGCTCCTGTGAGATAGCACATAATCTCAACTTACCAATCTCGTTCACCAGAGCCTCCATATCCCGCTCCTGATCTGAAGCAACCTTCTTCCAACTCAACGCATCTGCAACTAGATTAGCCTTACCCGGATGGTACCTAATCTCCAGATCGTAATCCGCTACCAACTCCATCCAGCGCCTCTATCTCTGGTTCAGCTCCGGCTGAGTGAAGAAATACTTCAGAATCTTGTGGTCTGTAAACACCTGCACCTTCCTGCCATAAAGATAAGACCTCCAAATCTTTAAAGCGAAAATCACCGCAGCCAACTCCAAATCATGGGTAAGGTAGTTGCACTCATGCTTCCTCAACTACCTCGAAGCATATGCAATAATCTTTCCGTGCTACATCATTACACAACCCAGACCAACTCCCGAAGCATCTGTATACACCACGTAAGGCTCACCCGGCTCGGGTAACACCAACAAAGGTGTACTCGTCAACATCTCCTTCAGGTTCCCCGAAACTCTCTTCGCAAGCTGAAGACCACACAAAAGGGACATCCTTCCCCGTCAACTTCGTCATCGACTACGCCATACTCGCAAACCCCTTAACGAACTCCTAATAATAACCCGCCAACCCAAGAAAATTCTGGATCTTGGTGGAATTCCTCGGTCTAAGCCATCCTTTGATAGCCTCAATCTTAGCCGAATCCACAGAAACTCCCTCTGCAAACACCATATGGCCAAGGAAACTCATCTCACGCTGCCAGGAACTGCACTTACTCAACTTCGCGTACAGCTTCTGCTCCCGCAGCTTCTTCAGAACCACTCTCAAGTGAACCTCATGCTCCTCAGGACTCCTCGAATACACCAGAATATCAATGAAGATGATCACAAACACATCCAGATACTCCTCGAACACCCCGTTCATCAACCGCATGAACGCTGTTGGCGCATTCGTCAACCCGAAAGGTATCACCACGAACTCATAATGCCCATACCTCATCCTGAAGGCAGTCTTCCTAACATCCGCCTCATCAATCGGGATCTAATGGTAACCCGAAGCCAAGTCAATCTTAGAGAACTAAGTAGCCCCCCGACAACTGATCCAACAACTCATCAATCCGTGGCAAAGAAAACCTGTTCTTCATAGTGACTCGGTTAAGTCCCCGGTAATTGATACACAACCGGAAACTCCCATCCTTCTTCTTTACGAACAACACCGGCGCTCTCCACGGTGAAACACTAGGTCGTATGAAATCCTTACCCAACAAATCATCCAACTGCTTCTTCAGCTCTGCCATATCTGTTGGAGCCATACGGTAAGGCGCCTTGGATATAGGAGTCATTCCAGGCTCCAACTCAATCGTAAACGGATCCGACCTCGACGGCAGTAATCCCAGCAATGACTGGAAAACATCCTGGAAGTCCTGAACAACCTGAATATCTCCAACTGCAACCTCTCCAACAGTATCTGGCATCACAATCATCGCCAAATATGCCTCACAGCCCTTTTCAATCAGCTGCTTGGCCTGAATGGCCGAAATCACGATACTTCCAGAAGTTGGTCTTACATCCTGATAAACCAACCTCCCCGCCTCTCGCTCGAGCACAACCCGTCCTCGATGACAATCCTAATGGACCCTGTACCAATCCAGCCAATCCATCCGAGAATGACATCGTCAAACTCCACTGGACTAATGATCAGATCTACTGGCATCAACTCTCCCGCCACCAGAACATCCACGCCACGAGCCCGCCCAAAAGTAGCTAACGACTTTCCACTCGTAACCTTAACTACTCCTAGCTGCTCACCGAAATCGCTCCGGATACCGCTACCCTTCGCACACTCCAGAGTAATGAAGCTACTCGTAGCTCCATAATCAAACAAAACGTGGAACTCACATCTACCCATAACTAAGGTCCCTGCACAAATCTCATGTGCTTAAGAACCCTAACACTCTAGCACAGACTCACAATTTCCAAAACTGACTAAAATTCAACACCACAAGAATTTAGAAACTCAATTCCAGAATTACTTGTGATCGGTCTGGTGCTAGAACCACCCGCCTCCATTGAAGTGAAAACCCGCGGTGCCGCTACAATCTGAGCCACCGGCTGCACTACCGCTACTGCAATCTGCTGCAACCTTGGACACTTGGGCTTGATATGCCCCGACTCTCTGCAGTGAAAGCACACCCACGTATCCCGGGCCTCGACCTGCGTATCCCGAGCCCTAGTCCTCTTCGGACAGCTCGCCACCCGATGGTTCGTGCTCCCACACCTGAAGCAACCAAAACCACCCTGACTGGCCCCGGAAGTGCTCTCCCACTTCCTCTTCTGTCCCTACACAGGCTTGCCGCCTCTGCTCGGACCCACCTGCTGCTGCGACCTCCTCTGCTGCTGAACCTATGGACTAACCACCACAACCTGCTCTCTGAGGTCCTCCTCTATCGCAGCAGCCATCTTAACCAGCTCCGCCCTCGTGGCAAACCTGCTCGCTCTACAGCGAGTCCTCAAATCGGATCGAAGTCCCCTCAGGAACCTCTTGACCTGGGCATGCTCGTCGTCCATGCCTTTACTAGCATGCACCAGGAGTCGACTGAACTCCGCGTCAAACTCCCTCACTGGTTGGTCTCCCTGAGCCAACTCTAGAAACCTCAGCTCCAACCGATCCACCGCCTCCTACGGGAAATACTTGGTATTAAACTCAGCCAAGAAATCCTCCCAGGCCATCTCGACCTACACTCTCCTAGCCTCAACACCCTCCTGGCCTCAACACCCCTCCACCAGAGATGCGCATTACCCTCCAGGTAATGCATCGCCAGGTCTACCTAGTATCCCTCTGGACACCTGATAGAGGCTCCAGTCTCAGCTGCCACTCATCGGTCTCCTCAGGCTTGGCACCTCCTGAGCAAAACCCGGTGCCAATCCTCTGCATCTGCTCCATCATCCTAAGGTAGGATGGAAGCTCCTCTGCAACCGCCACGCCCGGCTGCACACCAGCCACTCCCGACTGAATCCCAGCCACTCCTGGCTGACCACCAGCCACACCTGGCTGACCACCAGCCACACCTGGCTGCACACCAGCCACTCCTGGCTGCACTCCCGAAGCTTGACCCGGAGCTGGCACCCCACCTGGTAACCGCTTCAGAATCAACTGTAAAAGATTCGCCAAGCGATCATCTCGATCCTGGGCAACACCTACGGCAGCACCCCAACTGGACCCACCGCACCACCAGCTACACCAGGACCCACACTAGCCCCTCCAGCCTTCATGCTGGTACTCATAGCAGCCACACCCACGGACCCCTCCTGAAACGCCTGCGAGTCAGCCACCTGCTCTTGCGTGGTCTCCTGGGCCACACTCACGGCATCAGAATCCTCCCCAAATCCCCGCCCATGTCTACAACCACCACGATCACCTCAGCCTACACGGCCCCCACGACCTCTGCCTCTAGCCACTCTAGCCATCACTCTGCACTACCTAGCAGAAAACTAAGTACTAAAAAAACAGAAAGTCAAACAACACATACCATGGAATCTCATTGAAGGCTCGGAGAAGATGATCTAGGACTCCAAACCCACACAACAATCAATTGACTAAATCACATAACCAATCAATTGCACCCGCCCTAGAACCATAAGGGCTCTGTTACCAAAATGAAACAACCCAACCCGTAAATTTTTTAAAATTTTTTCCTTCGGATTATTATTATCACAAGTAATAATCCTCAACGGGTCAATACAAGCAATGCAAAACAATAACGATTAACAATCAAACCAAACATCATTCAATAATCTCATACTTATTTAATCTCTAACCAATTCCAATCAAACCAATTATATGTTACACTTTTTTTATACGTTGTAGCAAGACTATCATAACCCGCGGGCTGGCCTGTTATTCCATTTGTCAAAGTAATATGGGCCTAGACATATATTTCGAACCCGCAACCTAGGACGGGCCAGCCCGTATAGGTTGAAAAATAATTGTGTCTGTTACAGGTTGGACTACTTGGACGCGGGCTGACCCGTTTGACATCTATAGTGAAAACACTGCTTTTGGGTCTCAGTAGTCTAAAAAAAAAAGTGTAGAGAATCAAATAAGTCTGGGGGAGAGAAAGAGTACCAAGAGTTGTATGGTTCACTTAACATGGTATACTATGGGAATGAGTCTAGAAGGTTCTTGGAATCGAGATCTGGGACGAGACCCAGCAATGAGGACTAGCGGATTATGTTGATAAGTCGTGGATGAATTTGGGAGGCTGTGAATGTCTATGCAGAAGTACATGGTGGTCTGTTTTTGAGTTGATTTTGCATTATGTGGATTACTTGTTGAAAGGATCGGTTTGGTACTCCAAGGGAAGGTAAGTTTCTGCGTTTTCAAACCTCTTTTACATTCTTAGTTTATGTTTGTTTGAGGGCAAGCAAATGCTAAGACTGGGGGAATTGATATATCATGGTTTTTACCCATTTTTTACCATGATATAAGTCTTTTTCATAGAGTCTTTTTAGTATTTTTCGAGTCTTTTTGAGTCTTTGTAGGTTAAAGAATGATTGGAGCTTAATAGGAGCTTTTGGAGCATTTTGGAGCATCGAAGAAAGAAGAGCCGAAGTGATCAAGTCAGAGTCGAGTTTTCAAGGCTGTGTCGATCGACACAGCCTTGTGTGTCAATCAACATGCCCGTCTAACACGAGAAGATTACAAGTTTTGAGGAAATTCCGTTTTTGCCCAAAAGGCCCAGAAGTTGTACAAGAAGCCCAATCCGAATTTTAGACTTTATATATAGTTTTTCCTTATGCTTTTATGTTGATATCTAGTTTTGAATTGAGACTTGAGAGATAAGAGATTTGCAGAGCTTTTAGGAGATTTCAGACTTCAGACTTCATCGATCTAAAACTCTCTGTATCACTTACTCTATCTCTTTTATGCAATTTTATTCATTCATAATGTTTACTGCATCTATGTCTGAGTAGTTTGTTTGTTAGGTTTAGGGTAATTCTAGGGTTTGATGAGAAATCGTTAGGATTGAAACCCTGTTAGGATTTATCTTTATATTCTTCATCTAGATTGTTTTAACTCTGATTTTAGGATTGATCAACTGAAATTGGAAATCCTAGGTTGCTTTAATAGATGCGAAAGTATTATTAACAACGTGACGAGCAAAATTATCTATTCGCAAAGAAATTTTGCTTAGTAATTTTGTGAACTAATTGAACATGAACTTAATGCTTGTCTTTATTCACTGAATTTGCAAAGAAATTTGGAATTTAGGGATTTAGTCATAGATAATCTTTGCAAAGAAAGTTGATTGGTTTTATATTCGTGTTTGAGTTCTAGAAACTGTTCTTAGTAAAATCCTAATCGTTTTCTATCTCTGTGTCGATCAACACGGTTTTCTGTGTTGATCGACACGACCGTATTTCGAGTCAAACCTGCGAATTACCCATAGCCTAACCTTTTATCCAATTGAATTCTTAGAATCTTGATAATCATTCGCTGTATACTTTGCTATTTTTATTACATTCATACACTTTTACTTAGCAAAATTTGAATTCTTAGTCGACTGTGTGTTTAGATTCCTTGTGGATTCGACCCCTAAGTATTACATCGATCTCTTAATTTGAGAGAGTAGCTCAGGGCAAATTTGAGCATATTAGATGCATAGACCTATGTCGATCGACACAACCACTAGGTGTTGATCGATGCATCAACCAGCGTGTCGATCGACGCAGAGCAACTGCGTCGATCGACACAACATCATAGATGCCAGGATCAAACCTATTCTCTCATGGATCGATCCTGGATCATAATACATCGATCCCTGCACGCAATGAACACAAAATCCACACATAAACAACACACAATTCGCATTCTACCAATCCTTTACCCATATAAATCTACAGTGACGCACTCACTTCGATTATGGAAGGAAAAGAATGAGAAATCACGAAGAATGTGAAGAACACGGTCTCAAAAACCAAAATCCTCACTCCCAAATTGCAGAACACAGCCCCCATCACGTTCCTGGATCTTCACAACACTCAAATCTCCTAAGCACACAGATTTCTCTCTGAATCTCTCTGGTTTCTGCTCAAGAACAGCCAAAATCGGCCAAAACCCATTTATTATGTGTTTTTATAACTCAACCCTAGGGTTCCCTAAACCGACCCGCCGAAGCGGCTATTGAAATCGAACCGGTTTGGTTTAATTCACCTTGTGTCGATCAACGTACCCCACATGCGTCGATCGATGCACGACCAAAATCCACAGAAATTGGTTCGCGGTCGTTACATTAGTTCATATATATAGTCAGTTTCTTTGTGTTTTAGCCATATAGTGTCCGTGGATGCCATAAAATATTTTTGTTCAATGAAAATAATAATAATTTAGCTCTTAAAGCCATTTTAAGTGGTTTAAATTACATTTTCGGTATGGTTCGATTTAGCTGTACATCGGTCGATGCAGAAGATCCATTCAAACCATTAAATTTTATCTATTTTCATGAAAATAGTTTGATTTGTATTTTGAACCTTGTCTAATCTTATCGGTTTTGTTTCTGTATTCGACATGTGTGGCAATTAAACAATCGAATATACGACGGTTTTATTGATGATGTACACTCTAGATCAATTTATATCTGGTAAAACTCTATATGCAAATAGGGATCATATATAAAAATATATAAAAATCAATTTGAATTTCTGATAACACAGGTTTTAACCCTATCAAACTACTGCAATTGTACAGCAACGAAGTAGTAATAAAAGGATCGAATCAGTAGAGACCAAGTGCATCGAATCAATAGAGACCAAGTGCTACACTACGAAAGTATGAGAGTGAAATTAAGCTAAGATGGTAAAAATGGTAGTTGTTTGCAAAATAAAATATGAATGACAAATAAATGATGTAAACTTATGGATTAAAAACGTCAAGTTTTAGGAATATTCGTAGGAAATCAGAAATCATGAACCAGACAACTATCCAGGGAACAATTCAGCGCAATCTCGAACTCAAACATAAATGTCTAACCAATCCACTGTCGTGGTATCAATCACTTTATCTAGCAACCTAAGATTCTAAAGTGTCGTTTGAACTTAGAATTCTAGACAAGCATTAACGAGTATGTTTGTTACGTTCACAAATTGCCTTAACATCAGCTTTCGTTGGCTAAGGACAATTTGCTCATCTACGTTTTTTCAGGCATTTAATCAAACACTTTTGGTGCATTAAACATCCTAACATTAGGAACTAGGTGATCAATCTAATTCAAGCAATAAGAACAACGATAGATGAAGACAAATACAAGTCCGTATCTATATCTAATTCATCGATTCATGAAATCCCCTAAAACCTAACTATGGATCTACTCAGACATAGAGATGAAGAAACAACAAGAATATGAAGAAAAACTCATGATTAATAAGATAGAAATCCAAATGGGTTATGAAATCTTCTCAATAATCGTAGAGTCAGAGATTTGTCTCCCTGGTGCTTACAAATTGCAAAAGCCAAAATCTGATGATAAAATTAAAGCGTAGCCTAAAAAATGGCTAAAAAGTTGAATAAATAAGTCAAATCACGTGTTGGTCGAAATCTCTTGCAAAAACCCAATAAAATCAGAAAATCTTATTTTTCCTTTTTTCCGTTTTAACGAGTGGATCGATCAATCCGTCCGACAAATCTTCAATCCGAGTAATTTGGTCGATCCGTCGGTCTTCCAGAATTTGGAACTTAATCGGACCGATCGATCCAAGGGTGGATCGATCGATCTAGCCTGCTTTCATGCTCCTTTACTCTTCTTTTTTTCGATTATTTGCTCCATTTTGCCTTACGCTTGTTCCAAACGTATTTCAACATGAAAATACTCTAAAAACAAAGAAAAGACTCGATAAAACTCTGAAAACACATGTTAAAATGTATTAAAAACGCAATACATCAATTTCGGATAGTATATATAATATATGCCGACAAATATTTTGGATATATATAAGTAACGGACCAATTACCCTTTATAATACTAAAAGTACAGGTCATTTACACTAAAAAATTTCGTAGGAATTTTAACAAATATTTACTTCTCGTAAGTAAAATAACAAGAGAAATTTTTGGATAACGATATTAATCAATAAGTATCGTTTTACACATAAGTTCTACAGCATATACACTAGCTAGAACAAATACAAGTTCAGGGCTAAAAGTTATGGAAACGCCTTTGCATATATCTAATCCATAATGCATAGTGAAAAATAGTTCCACGTAGTCATACCATATCCACTCTTTACCTCTATCAAACATTAATAATTTCATAGCATCCACAAGTTAAAAAGAAGTTTATGCATATTTACACCTCATGTTTTCGAACTTGAAATAGATAAGATACTAAATCCAAATTCACATATGCATGGAGAGAAATGATAGACGAAGTCTTGCTGTGATTGATGAATGCACTGACAAATTGATCAAATGAATTAATCAATCAATTAAGAAGAAAACAAGAGAGATTTGAAGAGGAAATAAATTTGAGGGACAAGTGCATATGTTGTTTGATCTATTGAAAGGTGGTTATGCAGAGAAGAATTTGTGGTTGGGAAGATGGCCAGCTAGTGATGCTGAGAATGAAAGATCAAAGATGCTACAAGAGAGGAACAACTATCTTCATCTCATTGTTGTTTTTGGTTTAAAAACGTTTTTGTAAATCTAGATTATGAAAAAGGAAAAAAAATAATGAATGAGAATTTGAAAGGTAGGGGTGATAGTTTAATTGGGGAGTGAGGGATGTCGACAAGGCAAAAGCATAGCCTTCGGGGGGGTTTGGTATGTTTCTTTCTTCCTTCATTGGATGTGACTTGTCTCTCTATCTTCACCATTATGTGCAGTTGAAATGGGTTTTCTTGTGGATGTAGACCAGTGATGTTTTCTTGTGGATATAGACCAGTGATTGAGTTATCCATTGACAAGTTTTTTGAGAATCAGGAGGCAATCTAAGTTACCATCCGACTAATCTTTTTAGAGTGAGTGTAGCCGCCGGGTAGTCCATTTACCAAGTTTTTAATGGACCTAAAGCGTGACACTATTGTGACTGACCAAATGAGAGTGAATAGATAATTTTGCGTTTGGAGAAAATTAAACTATGGCGTAGATCCACGGAACAATATCTTTTCAAATGAGAACCACTAGTCCACCACCGTTTAGGTTCCATTGACAAGTTTCCAATTGAGATCCGAAAGACGGTTTCACTTGCCTATGCTTCAGACCGGATGTGTTTATCAAATTTGAATATCAATATTTGTTGGATATGGTTTAAGCAAATATATTAATAAAAAGGTTAGGTTTCGTTAAAGTTTTATAATGTATCTACGAAACGATAATCATCCCCTAACAACAAAACAATGGGTTGTTTCGTTACGCATATCTTTACGTTAAAATTTTATAATGTAAAAATTCATGTGCTCTTTCAGTTTTTTAATAAAAAAATATCCATTATATTGTTATTTACATACTTATATTCGTTTTGGTATCCAATGATTAACTAAAATCAATGATATGAAATTTGATTATAATACGTCTAAATTAAGAAAAATGTAAAGGATAATTACAAAAATGGTATTTTTGAGCATGGCAAAAAATATAGTCCTTTTTCAAAAAAAAAAAATATATATATATAGAGTCACTAATCCGCTCTTTCCGTTGGACAAATTATGCGTCCATGTGAGTTATACATGAACCACATGATTGGAAGATTCGGAAAACAAAACCTTACTTTAAATTAATTATACGCTTTTAAATTTAATAGTGATTAATCGACAACTGAACAAGCATATTTTCCGAAAATTGCCCCATCATTTCACGGAATTTCAGGAAAATGTTTATAAAAGGTAGTCCTAAATGAGACTAAAATACAGAGATTGGTATCATTGATTGTTTTTTGTACTACTTCTTAACTAGGATTAAACGTAATTGGTCATAACTATTTTCACGGATGCTGCTGACTTCAAAATTTTAGGAAATAGAATTTAATGTGAACGCCCTTGAGGACCAAATACGATTAATCATATAAAAATGTTGACCAAATACGATTAATGGAATGTTACTGCCCAATTCCACTTGCTGTATACATGTGATGTGAATGTCGTGAAGAGTTGACCAATGGAGGCAACATCTAACAAATTGGTAGGCAATTAAAAGAAAACCCATTAAATCATAGAAGTGATTAATACAACATTATTAGCCATGCTGATAAAGATACACCATTTTTTGTGTGTGTAGAAATCATTGACTTGGCGATATGACTTTTTTTTTTTGAAAAAGAAAGGCGATATGATTTTTAGTACAAAATAAATAACAAATAAAATTATTGTTTTTTTTTTTTCGTAATTAATGTGATAGACAACACCCGAATATCTACTATAGTCTGGATATTCAACAAAATATCTAATATACTCGCATCAAATTTTATAGCAAATCGAAAACTAAAACGGATGAAAGTAAACATTACATTTAATTAGAAAAATGTTTAAAAAAAAAAACAAAAAACATTACATAGAATTTAGAGTTTTTTGGCTGTCTAGACATGAAATAGTTAGATTTACTATAAAATACCATCCTCTAGTAGAAGGCCACGTGTTGAAAACCCACATATCAAGAAAATGTTGGGATCGCATGCACATGCAAAGATACATATTAGACCAATCTTCTGTCCGTTATTTTTTTCCTAACAAAATAAATGGTATCGAAAGTCAGATTAATTCCGAAATTATAAGTGGAAGTCCTTAGTCCAATAATTTGTTGACAGATTAATTAATAGTTTTATACCAAAAGATTTATAGTTCGAACCCTAAAAGATGTAATTTATTATTATTGATGCAAATTAATAGAAACAAGCTTACAAGAGATCGCTGAGACGATGAAACGGTCGATTTTTTGAAATCGTCACCGTTATGTTCAAGCGCTTCCTCTACCTCCGGCACCGACGACTACACGGAGCCTTGGGGACGAGTTTTCGGCACAACCCAGGTACTGCGTCTTTCATCACCGCTGGCAAGAACGGCAAGCTTGGGAACAACTTTTCGATGCGGGAACATTACGAACAGGGCCAACCAGCACCGTCGCGGCTTTGCGATCATCCTCTTTCATGAACGATTTCACATTAGATCTCCTCAATTTTGGTGAGATCGGCCGAGCTTCAACTATGAAAAGAACTTTTCTCTGGGACAGAATTCTTGTGTAACGCCCGTGAACCAAAAAATAAAATTTGGTGGGTGTGTCGATCGACACGAGTGGTGTGTGTCGATCGACACGAGTTAAAATCAGACCCACATGTTCGATTTAATTGTCCGGTTTGGTGGACCGGTTTAGAGAAACCCTAGGGCTCGGGTATATAAGTGATCAGACGTGTTTGTTTCTGGTTTTGGCCGATTTTTGGAAAGAAAACAGAGAGATCGAAGGGAGAATCAGAAATCAAAGGTTTTGAGTGATTTTTGGGAGATTTCTTGAGGAGAATTGCGTGTGAGGCTATTGGGAACGAGGAAGGATTGTTGCTGGGCTGATTTCGGGTCTGAGGGGATGGAATCAGAGGCTGTTCGTGTTTGTTCTTCGCGTTCTCCGTCGTTCTTCGTCTTTTTAATCCTTTTCGAGGTGAGTGCGTGACCGTAGGCTTACATAAGTGTAAGGAATGGGTAGAATGCGATTGCTTGGTGGATTCCGTGTGTTTTGTGAATGAAATTGTGTAGGAGACTCGATGAATCGCGACGGATTCGAGCCATGAGAGGATAAGCTCGTTTCTGGGTTCTGCGAAGTCGTGTCGATCGACACCAGGGTGGCGTGTCGATCGACACGGGCTGTGTATCGATCAACACCTAGAGGTTGTGTCGATCAACACAAAGTCTTTGGTTTGGTTCGTGTTAATTGTTTCGTGAATGCTTGTGTATGCTCATCCTGGTATTGTATCTATTGTTTATGCTTGTGTATAATTAGCCTGTAGACGAGATGACCGCGTCGCTGAGTATTTGTGATAATACTCACGCAACTCTTTTTGCCATGTGTTGCAGGTAAAGAGAAAATGTGATCGTGGAATCATGTCCGGGGACAGGAGATGATCTAGGGTCTTGGTGGTCTGGTTGTATTGCATAGAATTGCTAGGTTACTAGTGAATTCTGATTATTGAGTATTGGATTGTTGTTATTGGATTGATTCTGGAATTGGTTGATTGAATATTGTTCATTGATAAGTATGGGATTATTGATGATGTGGTTTATCGTTAGTTGTTGTTATTCCACATTGCTTGTATTGGCCCAATTGAGAATTATTATCTGTGATGATAGTAATCTGAAGAGAAATTTTTTAAATTGTTGGGTCGGGTCGTTTCATCTTGGTATCAGAGCCATTATGGTTCTAGGGTGGGTGATTGATTGACTGATTGTGTGAATAGTTGATTGATTGCTGTGTGCGTATGGAGTCTTAGATCATCTCTTTCGAGCCTTCAATGAGATTCCACGGTATGTGTTATTTGCTTTTCTGTTTTCTAGTACTTAGTAATCTGCTGGTGAGTGCAGAGTGATGGCTAGAGGTGCTAGAGGCAGAGGTCGTGGGGGCCGTGGAGGCCGAGGTGGTCATGGTGGGGGTGGGCGAGGACTTGTTAGTGAGTCAGATGCCGCGAGTGTCGCCCATGAGACCACGCAGGAGCAGGTGGCGGACTCGCAGGCGTTTCAGGAGGGGTCCGTGGGTGAGACCGCTCGAGTGCCAATGTGAGAGCTAGTGTGGGTCCCGAGGTAGCTGGAGGTGCGGGGGGCCCAGGTGGGGGTGCTCCTGCAGGTGTGGCCCAAGACCGAGATGATCGCTTGGTGGGTTTGCCGCAGATGATTTTGGAGCGGTTACCAGGTGGGGTACCGGCTCTGGGTAAGGCTCCAGGAGTGCAGCCAGTGGTGGCTGGTGGTCAGCCAGGAGTGGCTGGTGTGCAGCCAGGTGCGGCGGTTGCAGAGGAGCTTCCATCCTACCTGAGGATGATGGAGCAGATGCAGAAGATTGGCACCGGGTTTTTGGTGCTAAGCCTGAAGAGGCCGATGAGTGGCGGCGGAGATTGGAGCGTAACTTTCGCTTTATCAGGTGTCTAGAGGGATACCGGGTGGACCTATCAGTTCATTATCTGGATGGTGACGCGCATCTCTGGTGGAGATGCATCGAGGCCAGGAGTGTACAGGCCGAGATGGTCAGGGAGAATTTCTTGGTTGAGTTTAATGCCAAGTATTTCCCGTAAGAGGCGATGGACCGGATGGAGTCGAGGTTTCTGAACCTGACTCAAGGGGATCGGACTGTGAGGGAGTTCGATTTGGATTTCAGTCGACTCCTGGTGCATACTGGTAGAGGCATGGAGGGTGAGCAGGCCCAGATGAGGAGGTTCCTTGGGGGACTTCGAGCTGAGTTGAGGACTCGCTGCAGGGCGAGTAAGTTTGCCACGAGGGCGGAGCTGGTTGAGACTGCTGCGGCGATTGAGGAAGACCTCAGAGAGCAGGCTGGGGTGGTTAGTCCACCGGTGCAGCAGCAGCAGCAGAGGAGATCTCAGCAGCAGACGGGTTCCAGCAGGGGCGGCAAGCCTGCGCAGGGTCAGAAGAGGAAGTGGGAGAGCACTTCTGGGGGCTAGTCAGGGTGGACAGAGTGGTTCAAGATGCTACAGGTGTGGTAGCATGGGTCACAAGGTGGCCAGTTGTCTGCAGAGAAGTGTAGCACGGAGTGCTCAGGTGTGTTATCACTGCAGGGAGCCGGGGCATATCAAGCCCAAGTGCCCTAAGCTGCAGTAGATGGCGATAGCAGCAGTGCAGCCGTTGGCGGTCCAGCCCTTGGCTCAGATTGCAGCGGTGCCGCGAGCATTCACATAGGCGAAGGCGGGCGGCTCTAGCGCCAGACCGATCACAGGTATAATTTCGGCCTTGCTCTTTTTATATTCTGGTGATGATTAAATTTAGTCTGTTGGAATTGTGAGTCTGCGTTAGAGTGTCGGATCTTAAAGCACATGGAATTTGTGCAGGGACCTTAGTTGTGGGCGGATGTGAGTCCCACATGTTATTTATTTTGGGAGCTATGAATAGCTTCATTACTCCAGAGTGTGCGGATGGCAGCCAGGAGTAGTTAAGGTTGCTGGTGGCAGGACGTCGGCTACTTTCGGGCGGGCTCGTGGTGTGGATGTTCTGGTGGCGGGAGAGTCGATGCCACCAGATATGGTTATTAGTCCAGTTGAGTTGTACGATGTCATCCTGGGTATGGATTGGTTGGATCGGTACAGGGTCCATCTGGATTATCATCGAGGACGTGTGGTGTTTGAGCGAGAGGCGGGGAGGTTGGTGTTTTAGGGGGTGAGACCGACTTTTGGGAGTCTTGTGATTTTAGCGATATAGGCCGAGCAGTTGATTGAGAAGGGCTGTGAGGCGTATCTGGCAACGATTTTGATGCCAGAGACTATTGGAGAGATTGCAGTTGGGGATATTCGGGTTGTTCGGGACTTTCAGGATGTGTTTCAGTCGTTGTTCGGATAGCCACCGTCGCGGTCGGATCCATTTACGATTGAGTTGGAGCCTGGGATGACTCATATATCTAAGACGTCTTACCGTATGGCTCCAGCAGAGACGGCAGAGCTAAATAAGCAGCTGGATGATCTGTTCGGGAAGGGTTTCATCCGGCCTAGTGTTTCACCATGGAGAACGCCGGTGTTGTTCGTGAAGAAAAAGGATGGGAGTTTCCGGTTGTGTATTGATTACCGGGGGCTTAACCGAGTCACTGTGAAGAATATGTATCCTCTATCGCGCATTGATGAGTTGTTGGATCAGTTGCGAAGGGCTACTTGGTTCTCCAAGATTGATTTGGCGTCAAGAACCATCAGATATCGATTGATGAGGCAGATGTTCGGAAGACGGTGTTCAGGACGAGGTATGGGAATTATGAGTTTGTGGTGATGCCGTTCGGGTTGACGAATGCGCCAGCAGCGTTCATACGGTTGATGAACGGAGTGTTCTAGGAGTATTTGGATGTATTCGTGATCATCTTCATAGATGATATTTTGGTATATTCGACAAGTCCGGAGGAGTACGAGGTGCATTTGCGGTTAGTTCTGGAGAAGCTGCGGGAGCATAAGTTGTACATGAAGTTGAGTGAGTGCAGTTTCTGGCAGTGAAAGATGAGTTTTCTTGGCCACGTTGTGTCTGCAGAGGGAGTTTCTGAGGATCTGGCTAAGATTGAGACTATCAGTGCTAGACCGAGAAGTGTCACCAAGATCAGGAGTTTTCTGGGGTTGGTAGGTTATTACCGGAGGTTTGTCAAGGGGTTTGTGAGTATGGCGCAGTCGATGACGAAGTTGACAGGGAAGGATGTTCCTTTCGTATGGTCTTCAGCTTGCGAGGAGAGTTTCGGGAAGCTGAAGGAGATGCTGACGAGTACACCTATGATGGCGTTACCAAACCCGGGTGAGCCTTATGTAGTGTATACTGATGCTTCAGTAGTTGGTCTGGGATGTATACTGATGCAGCAGGGAAAGGTTATTGTGTATGCTTCGAGGCAGTTGAGGAAGCACGAATGCAACTACTCTACCCATGATTTGGAGTTGGATGCGGTGATTTTTGCCCTTAAGATTGAGAGGTCTTATCTGTATGGCGGAAAGGTGCAGGTATTCACAGACCATAAGAGTCTAAAGTATTTCTTCACTCAGCCAGAGCTGAACCAGAGACAAAGACGCTGGATGGAGTTAGTTGCGGACTATGACCTGGAGATTGGGTACCAACCGGGTAAGGCTAATCTGGTTGCAGATGCGTTGAATCAGAAGAGAGTGGCTTCAGATCAAAAGCGAGATATGGAGGCTCTGGTGAGCGAGATCAGTACGTTGAGGTTATGTGTGATCTCACATGAGCCGTTGGGATTAGAGCTGCTAACCAGGCAGACTTGTTGAGCAGGATTCAGGTGCTCAAGAGAAGGATCAGGGTTTGATTGATGTTTCTAAGGCGGCCAGTTCAGAATATGTGGTCTCAGCGAGTGGGATGATACTGGTGAACAGGCGGGTTTGTGTACCCAAGGATGAGGAGCTGAGGCAGGAGATCCTGAGGGAGGCTCATTCGAGCATACTATCGATTCATCTAGGAGCGACCAAGATGTATCATGACCTGAAGCAGTATTATCACTTGGTTGGGATGAAGAGGGATGTAGCTAACTCGGTTGCTACGTGCAACGTGTGTCAGCTGGTGAAGGTTGAACATCAGGTTCCGAGTGGTTTATTACAGAGTTTGCCTATTCCGGAGTGGAAGTGAGATATGATTACCATGGATTTTGTGACGGGGTTGCCGGTGTCACGGACGTATGATGCGATTTGGGTATTGTGGATTGTCTGACCAAGTCGGCACACTTTCTGGCCATCAAGAAGACTGATGGAGCGGCAGTTTTGGCTAGGAAGTATGTGCGGGAGATTGTGAGGCTGCACGGAGTGCCAGCGATTCTTTTGTCAGACAGGGATCCGAGATTTACCTCAGAGTTCTGGAGGGCGTTTTAGGCTGAGATGGGCACTAAGGTGCATATGAGCACAGCGTATCATCCTCAGATAGATGGGCAGTCGGAGAGGACAATTCAGACATTAGAGGATCTGTTGAGGATGTGTGTACTGGATTATGGTGGTCATTGGGCGGATCATCTGAACCTGGTAGAGTTTGCGTACAACAACAGTTACCAGGCGAGTATTGGGATGGCTCCATATGAGGCTCTGTATGGGAGGCCGTGTAGGACACTGTTATACTAGACTCAAGTGGGGGAGAGGAGCATGTATGGTGTGGATTTTGTTCAGGAGATGACGGAGAAGATCCGTGTCTTGAGGCTGCACATGAGAGAGGCTTAGGATCGGTAGAAGAGTTATACCGGTAAGAGACAGAAGAAGTTGGAGTTTGAGTTGGGAGATCTGGTGTATCTTAAGGCAGCAATGTTGAGGGATCCTAACAGATCTATTTCAGAGAATAAGCTGAGTCTGAGGTTTATGGGTCCGTTTAAGGTGGTGGAGCGGGTCAGACCGGTGGCTTATCGGTTGGAGTTACCCTTGAGTATGAAGGCTTTTCACAAAGTCTTCCATGTTTTGATGCTGCGGAAGTGTCTACATGAGCTAAGGAGGTGTTGGCTAGGATTCCAGAGGATCTTCAGCCCAACATGACATTGGCAGCAAGGCCTGTGAGGATTCTCGAGAGGAGGGTCAAGGTGTTGCGTCGGAAAAGTATACCGTTGGTGAGAGTTGTGTGGGACTGTGACGGTATCGAGGAGGAGACTTGGGAACCAGAAGCGTCGATGAAGAAGAAGTTCTCGAAGTGGTTCGAGAAGCAAGCGGTGGCTTGAGTTTCTTTTCTGGTTTTCAGAGTCTGTATTAGCATATTGCTATGTTGTTGTTATGTATTTCGTTTGTTGTTGTAACAAGTATACATTTTGAGATTTAATAAGATGAGTTTGCCTTAGACGTGTGTTCTTATGAGATGACTGGTGATGTCATGGTTTGTGATGACTGGTTGGTCATGAGGAGGTCTAGCGGTAGAAGTTCTATGCGACTTAGAGCTTGTTTATGTTCTAGGAGTGGCTAGAAATGAGCTTGTTCATGTTCTAGGAGTGGCTAGAAATGGAAACTCTAGGCATGTTAGAACTTGTCTAACGGCTAGAGAGGCTAGAAATGGAAGTTTTATGTGAGTTAGGATTGTCCATGTTATAGGAGGATTTTTTGGGGATGAGGTTCTATGCGAGTTAGGACTTGTGATTCTCTGGATGGCGCTGGAAAATAGGGGTTTTATGTGAGTTAGAGCTTGCCTATTTCCTAGGGGGAGTCTGGAATAGAAGTCTTATGTGAGTTAGGACTGTTTTTTCCAGGGACTCTGTGAAACATCCTGGTGATTGGGTTATTTCGGATGACCACGAGAGGTGATTTCAGTCGACAAGTGCCTAAGATGCATGTTACAGAGTGATTGCCCCAGGGGATAGTGGGTCTCTTGGGTATACTTGAGGGGACAGTGAGGTTCTCTCCGGGGGAAAGTGGTTCCCTTGCATATACTTTGAGGGGCCGAAGCCTCTCCAGGGGATGTGTGATTCCTCTGCAGCCGATCTTGACGGACTGTGTGTCCTGAGAGTGGGAGGGGCTGGAGCATACCGAGAACTGGATGGACGGTGGTCCTGAAGGTGATCTTGGGGTCAAGATTACGGCTGTGGTGAGACGGTGCAATGGGGCTAGTGTTAGCCTAGTAGAGCTCGGGGATCTAGTGTGATCATGAGTTGTGCTGGCCGAGGGCCAGGAGTGTGCGGTGGATGACGAGTCTAGGGTTTTTGCTTACGTTTAGAATCTCGGTTCAAATAATCTTGGTAGCATATGTAGCGCCGTTGGTCATACATGTTCTTGTTTGATTGTTGTGCGATCATTTGGTCCAATTCGAGGTCAACGGTTGGTCGTGCATGTTCTTGTTTAATTGTTGGGCAATTAATCGGGCAGCCCTAATCTGGACCAGGGGGCATTGCATCGTTGATGTTCTCGGGTGAATCTAGTCGGGTTCTAGGCAGAAGTGTTAACCTTAGGGAGTTACATGATTCGAGGTCGAATCCATGTTAGTGGAGGAGAATTATAACGCCCGTGAACCAAAAAGTGGAATTTGGTGGGTGTGTCGATCGACTCGAGTTGTGTGTATCGATCGACACGAGCGGTGTGTGTCGATCGACACGGGTTAAAATCAGACAGACAGGTTCGATTTAATTATCCGGTTTGGTGAGCCGGTTTAGGGAAACCCTAGGGCTCAGGTATATAAGTGATCAGACGCGTTTGTCTCTGGTTTTGGCCGATTTTCAGAAAGAAAACAGAGAGATCGAAGGGAGAATTAGAAATCAAAGGTTTTGAGTGATTTTTGGTAGATCTTGAGGAGAATTGCGTGTAAGGCTATTGGGAATAAGGAAGGATTGTTGCTGGGCTGATTTCGGGTCTGAGGGGATAAAATCAGAGGCTGTTCGTGTTTGTTCTTCGCGTTCTTCGTCTTTTCAATCCTTTTCGAGGTGAGTGCGTGACCGTAGGCTTACATAAGTGTAAGGAATGGGTAGAATGCGATTGCTTGGTGGATTCCATGTGTCTTGTGAATGAAATTGTGCAGGGACTCGATGAATTGCGACGGAGTCGAGCCATAAGAGGATAGACTCGTTTTTGGGTTCTGCGATGTCGTGTCGATCGACACCAGGGTGGCGTGTCGATCGTTGGTGTCGATCGACACGGGCTGTGTATCGATCGACACCTAGAGGTTGTGTCGATCAACACAGTGTTCCTGGTTTGGTTCGTGTTAATTGTTTCATGAATGCTTGTGTATGCTCATCTTGGTATTGTATCTTTTATTTATGCTTGTGTATAATTAGCTTGTAGACGAGATGACCACGTCGCTGAGTATTTGTGATAATACTCACGCAACTCTTTTTGCCATGTGTTGCAGGTAAAGAGAAAATGTGATCGTGGAATCATGGCCGGGGACAGGAGATGATCTAGGGTCTCGGTGGTGTGGTTGTATTGCATAGAATTGCTAGGTTACTAGTGAATTCTGATTATTGAGTATTGGATTGTTGTTATTGGATTGATTCTGGAATTGGTTGATTGAATATTGTTCATTGATAAGAATAGGATTATTGATGATGTGGTTTATCGTTAGTTGTTGTTATTCTGCATTGCTTGTATTGGCCCAATTGAGAATTATTATCTGTGATGATAGTAATCTGAAGGGAATTTTTTTAAATTTTTGGGTCCGGTCGTTTCATCTTGGGCCTGAGATTTCCTTTTTCTTTGATGACAAAATCAAATCTGATGGAGGCGTAATCAAAGGAATCAGATTGATTTCTGGACCTATTCACATCCCACTCATCCTGCAGAGCGGATTCGGGGGGATCCTGGGCTGGAAAAACCTTGTATTTAACCGGACTCAAAGAAGGCTTTGGGTTCTTACACAATTCTTCTTTCTCCTCCCCTGCGAAGACACAGAGAGGTTTCCGGTCATTGTTGAGCATATACCCACAGCTTTCTTTGGGAAACTTGTTGGCGCAGAACCAGAGATGAAGAAACCTAAGCCTTTGCAATTACTTCGTGTCAATAACACGCAAATCCTTCAGCGCTTTAAGAAGACTCTGGTGGGCAGAGTTCTGAATCTCGAAGTCCAGGAAAACAGGGTCAAAGCACTGCTGGGTTTCTTACCTACAATTTGGAGATGCGAGGGTCGGGTTCAAGGAGTTGATATGGGGGAGGAAACTTCCATTTCCGCTTCAAGGAGGAGGTAGACCTGCAAGCCGTCCTGGACAATTGCCCCTATCATTTTGATGGATGGATGAATGCGATCGATCGTTGGGTCCCAACGGTGAGAATGGACTTTCCATCCTCTCTACCGTTCTGGATAAGGATCCATGATTTGCCTGACATGTACAATGAAGAGAAACAGGTGGTGCGGATTGGAGAAGACCTTGGAGAGCTTCTCAATTGGAAACTATAGGACCCACACCCAATGATCCAAGTTATGGTCGAATGTGAAGCTCCGCTTGTACTGTTTCACAAAACGGTATCGGAAGCGGGTGAGATCTTCTGGCTTCGGTTCGAATATGTCAAGCTTCAGAACCACTGTAAGTTCCGCTTCCGGATGACTCATGATACCCGAACCTGCCCACATCGGATTAGACTGAATCGGAGCCACCGAGAGGGCCACAGAGAAGATGAGGGGGAACGTAGAGGCAGGAGAGCTCTTTCCAAGGAGATTGCAAAACCCTTGAGGAACAGAGACCTTTCTACGTTGCCAGGGGTAACAGCCGGGACTCAGGCGTCCTCGTCCAAGAGAAAATCGGTAAGAAGGGACCTGACGGCAGAATTAGGCGAGACGATTGTGGAGGAGGAGGACCGGCGGGTAGCCAAAGTGACTACAAAAGAGTGGGTCCAGAAATCGTTCAATAAGGAGGATGGTCGGGTCGATCCTCAGCCCGACGGAGAATCCGCACCAAAGAATCTTCCGGAGAAGACTAGTGGTCGTGGCATCCACAGTACCACTTGGTACCGCAATTCAGAGGAGGAAGCGGCAGTGGCTAGGATGGTCTATGCCCAAAATGAGGCTTGGCAGAAGGTGGAAGGTATGTTCCGGCAGTTCGAAATGGTTGAGAAGGAACCCGAGCAAGGCCTGGAGGGTGTTCTGGCAACCTGTATTGTCGCTTTGGCCGGGGGAGGTGGCTCCGGGAGTATGCATTTAGATAATGATACTCAAAGGGGAAAGGGAGAATCAAGCAAGTTTCGCGGAAGGTCCAGCGGGAAAAGTTTCTGCCTCGTGGTCGGGAGTCGTACGGGGGAGGAAAGTGTGTTACGGAAACCGGAGGAGACGCCGGCGCCGGCGAATTCCCAACTAGTTCCTCCGGCGGACAAGGTGCATACATCGACAGAGAAACTCTTTCGTGGGTTTTAATCTAATGCGCCAAAATTGTGGTATGATCGATTTCCCATATGTGGGGAATTTTCTCTCGTGGGTAGGACGCCGGGGCACAAATGTCTTTCGCTGCCGTCTTGATCGTTCTACGGGGAATGAGGAGTGGCATGACATTTTCTCCCATTCCCAAATGGAGTATCTAAGGTTTTGGGGGTCGGATCACCGCCCGATGCTAACACATATCAATTCTAGGCGTATGGTGGGAACCAAAAAGTTTCGCTTTGATTAACGTTGGCTTACCAAGCCAGATTTCGAACGGATAGTCCAAGAAGGTTGGGCGAGAACTGGAATGGGAATATGCCAAGGGTGGGCGAACGCATCACCAACTGCCGCAAGGCAATCTCACGCTGGAGGAGACAAGACCATTGCCCCTCAACCAAAGCGATACAGGACTTAAAAGCGTGTCTCGAAGAAGCGCAGAGTAACAACTTGTCCTCTACCGAGGAGATTGGGCAACTCCAAGATAAATTGCGTACGGCACTGATGGACGAGGAAATTTTCTAGCAACAGAAGAGTCGCGAACTGTGGTACCAGGTTGGCGACCAAAATACCAAATACTTTCAGGCGTCCACAAAGCAACGGAGAGCGCGTAATAAGATTACGGGAATCCTACAAGCTAATGACGGATGGACTGAAAAAGAGGAGGAGATTGAGGAAACGGCGCTGGATTATTTCCACAATATCTTCTCCTCCTCTCCTATATCGGACCTTGAGACATCCCTGACCCACCTACGATGCATGGTTATGTCAAAGATGAATGACTCCCTGACGCATACAATTTCAGTGGCGGAGGTCAAGGCGACGGTCTTTGCGATATATCCTGAAAAGGCCCCAGGCCCGGACGGGATAACAGCTCTGTTTATCCAAAAGTTTTGGCATATTATTGGGTCACAGGTGGTTGCCATGGTACAAGAATTCTTTGACACCAGCTCCCTCGATCCCAGGTGTAATGAGGTCAATATTTGTCTAATCCCAAAGTCGGAGAGACCTAGAGCGATGCAGGAGTTTTGCTCGATCAGCCTGTGTAACGTCATCTACAAGATAATCTCGAAGGTGCTCTGCCAACGGATTAAGAGGTTCTTACCTAGGTTAATCTTCGAGACCCAATCCGCATTTATTGCAGGGCGACAGATTATGGACAATATCCTTCTGGCACAAGAAGTTTTTCATACCCTACAGACTAATAATATAGGCAAACGTGAGTGTATGGCGATTAAAATGGATATGAGCAAGGCGTATGACCGGGTGGAATTGGAGTTTCTAGCAGCTCTTATGCAAAAAATGAGTTTTAATGAGAAATAGATTTCCTGGATTATGGCTTGCGTGAACTCGGTCTCATACCGTGTCCTTTTAAATGGTGAGCATAAAGGAGGAATTACTCCGTCCCGAGGACTCCGCCCAGGGGATCCTTTATCGCTATTTCTTTTCATCCTCTGCACGGAAGTGCTTATTGCTAATCTACGGCAGGCTGAAACCTCGGGACGTATCACAGGTGTTAGGGTGGCCCCAACACCTAACAACTCTGGCGACTCCACCAATACCCCAACTCCCTAGTCACGCGGGTCCTTAAGGGGAAGTACTTCCATTATTCTCACCCTTTTCTTGCCAGGAAAGTAGCTTGGCCTTCCTATGGCTGGAGAAGCTTATGGAGTGTGAAACCCTTAATTGACTACGGTATACGGCGTACTATAGGTAACGGGGCTGGAACGTGGGTTTGGACCGACAAGTGGATTCTTGATGAGGTCCCACGTCCAGCCAGAGGAGTCCATCCGGGTATACCACCTAACCTGAACCTGAGGGTTATTGATCTGATTGATGAGGACACCCACACATGGAATATCCGTGCCTTGTAATAACATGTCATCTCGATAGATATCCCATTAATCTTGTCCTTCATCCCATCCCGAAGGGGGACACCAGACGGATACTGTTGGCATTTCACTAACTCTGGTACGTACACGGTACGCTCCAGATATGATGTGGCACGGGTAAATGTAGAGCAGGACATCTGGTTTGTAACACAACTCCCATCACTTAACCCCCTGAGGGCAATGGTGTGGAAGGCGGAAAATACGAGCAAAATCCGGCATTTTTTATGGCAGGCTCTCTCGGGGGCTGTCGCGGTTAACGAGCGCTTAGCGTATCGTCATTTACAATAGGACAAATACTGTCCAAAGTGCGGCGATGTGGAAGAAACCATTAACCATGTCCTTTTCACGTGTCCCCCGGCTAGGCACTGATGGGCACTATCACAAAATCCCACACAACGGTTCCACCTTCCCGTCCGATAACCTTTGGTGCAATTTTGATTTTCTCCTCTCTCGGGTACCTAACCGACAAGAGTTTGCGGAAGCTGTGAGATGCTACCCGTGGGTAATATGGTATCTTTGGAAAGCACGAAACGACAAAGTTTTTAGGAACCTTGACCGTTCACCTCTAGATATCCTGGAACTAGCCAGAAAAGAGGCTGCGGCCTGGTTTTTAGCAAATGAGAAGGGGGATTCTGTAAGCAGAGCAAGGGTACCTCCTGTTCCGGTACTGCCAGTGGCCGTCTTCACATGTTTTATTGATGGTTCCTGGAAGGAGGGTGACTCCACGAGTGGACTTGGATGGACACTTCAACTGCAGGATGGGGAGATTGATCTAGTAGGACTACGAGGGGTGCACAGGGGGATCTCCCCCTTACATGCAGAGCTTCTTAGTTTACTATGGGCCCTACAGAGTCTGCGCCGGAGAAGACGGTATTGCGCGCTGTTCGCCACAGATTCTCAGGAGTTGCAATGATACAAGATCCGGAGAAATGGCCGCGATTCAGAACGGAGTTGGAAGATTACAAGGCACTTCGAGCGTGGTTCCCTAACTTTACCTTATAGTACTGCCCCAGGGAACGATATGAAAAGGCTGACACATTGGTCCGGACCGCTCGAATTCGAAACAGAGTTTTTTTTTATGTTGGCACGTCTAGTTGGTTCTCTAACACAAATGTGTTAGGCTAACATAGGAGTAAAGTGCGTTTGTGACAAAAAAAAAAGCTTACAAGAGATTTTAGCGTGAAGCAAAGTAGAATTATCTTACGTGGATCAGGGCGGAAGGCTTGTTCGTTATAGAATCGTTTGTTGAGAATCGTCGATGTAACAATTATCATAATTTATAATAAAATAATAATAAAAAACAGTGTTAAAAAAAAATTTCAATTTTAAAAAAATCAGATTTTTTTTTTGCTTTTTTAATTTGTCGACTACCTTCAACTCACTCTTTCCTTATATTATTATATCCTCAACTCTTTTCTTTCCTTATATTATGAACTCTTCTCTTCCCTCTTTCCTTTTTCTCTCTTATGAAACTTCACCCCAAAGAGAGAGAAACTATCTTGTTTGAGAACAAATAAACAAAAGAAAAAAAGCAAAGGAAGAAGAGATGATTGTACAGTTGATGAACCTTAAGGAGACGGAGCTCTGCCTTGGCCTTCCCGGTGGCGCTGAAACCGTGGAGAGTCCGGCCAAGTCAGGAGTGGGGAACAAGAGAGGCTTCTCTGAGACAGTTGATCTCAAACTCAATCTTCACTCTATCAAACAAGAACCTATGGATCTCAATGTCGCCGGAACTTCCAAGGAGAAGACTCTCCTCATAGACCCTGCAAAGCCTCCTTCTAAGTAAGTTCTATTTACACAATTCCTTAAAAGAAGAATACTTTTCAAGATTTATAATGAGCATTATATGATCGTTATTGAAAGTATCTAGACTAGGATTTGAATTCTATTACTTACGAACTTTTACTCTTCCTTCTTACATTAAAACCAAAAAAAAACAAACTTTTACTCTTCCTTTTTTTTCTTTTATAAACGTGCGCATACATATAAATATACACTTGGATGCATATATAGTAACGTTATTCGGGTGTGTGTTGTTATATTGTATGTAGAGCACAAGTGGTAGGTTGGCCACCGGTAAGGAACTACCGGAAGAATATTATGGCTTCTCAGAAGAATAGTGAGGCGGAGGAGGCAATGAGCAGCGGTGGAGGAGGAGGAACCGTCGGCTTTGTGAAGGTTTCTATGGACGGAGCTCCTTATCTTCGAAAAGTTGACCTCAAGATGTACAATAGCTACAAGGATCTCTCTAACGCATTGGCCAGAATGTTCAGCTCCTTTACCATGGGTACGCATTACTTACACATAGGATTCAATTGTTCGTTCTTTTTTTTTTTTTTTTTTTTACTATCTGTGTGTATTATATTTATTTCCAAAGAAACTTACACTTTTTAACACCCAATATTTTTGGTTTTTTTTTTTATAATTCGTGAAATACAAAATTCTATATTTTATGTTTGAAGTTACATTTTGTAAAAGTATTTTTTTATTAAAAGTATTTTGTAAAAGTATTTTTTTATTAAAAGTATTTTGTAAAAGTATTTTTTTATTAAAAATATTTTGTAGGTTTTAGAAATGTGATTTTTATTAATTGAAGAGATCATATTCTTGTTTTTATGTTTTGGGCGACTTTGAGGTCATACTCTTTAACACGATATTAGACTAATACGATAAATTCGGGGATTATTATTTATTTTGAAGGGAGTTATGGAGCACAAGGAATGATAGATTTCATGAACGAGAGTAAAGTGATGGATCTGTTGAACAGTTCTGAGTATGTTCCGAGCTACGAGGACAAGGATGGTGACTGGATGCTCGTTGGTGATGTTCCCTGGCCGTGAGTTTCCTCTATCTTCTTGCTTTCATTAATTGCCTCTTTTTTTTATATATATATCTATCATTATCATCAATTTTATACGGCCAAAACTAATCTCTAACTTGAGAAAATCAATATTATTGAGATTAATTATTAGAAGAGACCAAAGGATAATCGAACTCCATGTGTTATGATATGCGCACAGCCATGCTTTAGTTGGCATGGGACAGAAAATCTTTTAACTAAATTATATTGTTTTGGCTCAATTATAGCTGGCACATTTTCATTATTGGAAATTTATTATTTTCAATTTAATTATAGTTTTAGTGACTAATACAGATTAATGTCCTAATGAGAAACAAATTTCGATTTCAGGATGTTTGTCCAGTCATGCAAACGTTTGCGCATTATGAAAGGATCCGAAGCAATTGGGCTTGGTATGTTTTCTAGATTTTTTTTTTTTCATTTTTTTCATTTTTAGTATCTCTCTTTTCTTGAAAAAACCATACAATTCAATCCTAATTATTGTGTTTGTCTTACTCAATTTGGTTTCAGCCCCAAGGGCGATGGAGAAGTGCAAGAACAGATCCTGAACAAAACATGAGGACAATATACATGAATCATGATGCGTTCTTGATATTTCTTTTGTATTGTGATGATCGAAAGATGTGACAAATTTGTATTTGACCAGAAGATCGAAAGTTTTAAATATCTCTGTGTTTTGTTTCACTTCTTATATATTAAAGTAGAAGTTCTTCCTTTTAAGTGTAATTGTGATTATAGAGTTTTTTTATTTTTACTATATGAAATGCTAACTATATAAATAAGTTTACAATAGTTACACTTACGTTTAAGTCATTCATTTATAAGAAATGCATATATATATATATATGATATTTTTTCGAACTTAGTTTAAATTTGTTTTTCCAAATAGTCTTACAAATCAACAAATCAATTTTAAAAATAAAATAAAACTTCATCCTCCCGTTCGCCCTAAAAACTTGAGGGATTATCCACTTTGATACCTTCCTTAATTGATCGCATCGAATTACTTCGTTTCTCCAGGCTCCCCACCCCCTGGAGGAAGAATATATATAAATTCTTTTTTGTACGACACATATGTAAATAAAAATGATGCTTTATATAGGATGTCCCAAGTAACTCAAATGAATTCATCTGCATTATAAACATATTTTTCCGTCTGCACTTCATATGGAAGAGTATCATTTGACTTTTTGTTTGGTTCTCTAATTATGTGGGAAGAATTTATTAATTCAGGACCCATAAGAGACGTAGGGAACAAGAGCATGTGCATGTTCATATGGGTCTTTCAATTCTTACCTGTTATGTTAATGTACCCATTTTCCCCGATCATGAGAAGAAAAAGGAAACTCTTGTTCCTTATATTTGTTAAAAAGAATTTATTGTTTTTGAGTGTGTTATATTAATAAAATATTATACTATCATTTATCATACACCAGATGTTCACGATAGTAAAAGTGTCTCTATATTTTTTTTTTTTTTTTTTTGCTAGAAATGTAAACATCATTTAAATTGAACAATTTAAAATTACAAATTATTAAGTAAACAAATTGCAAAGTCTTAGATTTTGGTTTCATGGCAAAAAAGAAAAGAAAATATGAAATCCATCAACAATCGGTATTTGATCAAGAAGTTGTGAGACAACCCTCGCCGAGTTAATTTACCACATATAGATTTATACTATTAGTTTCCTCATCTCTAGGTTTGTTGTCCACTTTGATGAAATTAATTTTCTGATCTAACACGAAATTGACCCAAAAAATAAACAAAACCATGGTCGTGTGATATATAAACGGACATAGCAATGTGATTATGTGAAAGTTTATGGGCCCTAATAATAACACACCAATAATGTATCTAATAGTTTATGTATCTTGTTCTCAGATCACTTTTAGGCCTATTAAGCCCAAAAACCAAATCCCATCGATGGACATCTGATCACTTTTAGGCCTAATTGAATACAGAGATCAGATATTCAGATTATTTGATCAATTGATCATACTGAGTCTAAGTTTGCGCCTAACCTTAACTTCTTGTCTAGTTGATTTAGGTTTCTTCCTTGTAGAAGAGGGTCGAAGTTTTTGGCTCACCTTTCTTTTGTCGTGGTTCAGCATGACTTGTGTCCTAGGCTGTCGAAAGTGGTGGAGATCCACATTGTCTAGGTTAAAAATTACATCATCGGTTAAGTCCACCATCATCTTGTTTCTAGAAAAGTTGTGATTTATGATAAGTTTTCTTAGTTCTAGCCTAAAAAGAAAAATGATTTTCGTTACATCAAGTATTAATGGAAAGATATGCGGTGTATTATGTGAAACGACCCGACCCAAAAATTTAAAATTTTTCCCTCAGATTATTATCATCACAGATAACAATCCTCAATTGGGTCAACACAACATGCGGAAAACATAACAATTAAACGATTCGGTAACCAATCAATAATCAATTCAATAATCTCATACTTATTAAATTACTAACCAATCCAATACAATTAAACCGGGGTTCCAGAATTACTACATCCTAGCAATTCTAACTCAAACAACAGAAAGTGAGACCCTAGATCATCTCTCCTTCCTTGCCACGATTCCACGATCACAATTTCTCTTTACCTGCAACACATGGCAAAAAGAGTTGCGTGAGTATTATCACAAATACTCAGCGACGCGGTCATCCCGTCTACAGGCTATTTAAATACAAGTATAAGCAACCAATACAATACCAGGATGATCACAGAACAAGCATACACGACCAAACAAATAAACCAGTCCAGAATACTCCGTGTCGAGCGACAGGACTCACTGTATCGATCGACACAACCACTAGGTGTCGATGATCGGTGTCCCCGTGTCGATCGACAGGACACGTTGCGTCGATCGACACAACCACTAGGTGTCGAAGAACACAGGCCCCGTGTCGATCGACAGGACACACTGTGTCGATCGACACAACCACTACGTGTCGAAGAACACAGGCCCTGTGTCGATCGACACACCACCTCGGTGTCGATCGATACGACATCGCAGGACCCAGAATCGAGTCAATCCTCACACGACTCGAATCTGATGCAATCTGACGAGTCTCCTGCACAAATCCACACGCAAAGCACACAAAACCACCAAGCAATCGTATTCCATTGGCCCCTATACTTATACGAGCTTACAGTCACGCACTCACCTTGATTGGGATTGAAAAAGGATGAAGAACGCGAAGAACGAGCGAAGAACACCAAGACAGCCTCTGATTCTGTCCTCACAGACCCGAAATCAGCACAGCAACAATTCCCTTCTCGTTCTAACACCACTCACGATCAATTCCTCCAAGAATCTCCCAACAATCACTCAAATTCTCTGATTTCAGAACTTCTCCCCAAAACTCTCTGAAAAGTCTGATTCTCCAGAAAAAAAACGGCCAGAACATCTGATTCTGCCTTTTATATCGAACCCTAGGGTTCCCTAAACCGGCCCAACAAACCGGCCAATTAAATCGAACCTGTCGGTCTGATTTAACCCGTGTCGATCGACACACACCAACCGTGTCGATCGACATAACGCCCCAAACCCGACTTCTCCTAAGTCCAAAACACACATGTCGATCGATACAACACGCCTGTGTCGATCGACACCACCAGAAATCCACTTTTTGGTTCACGGGCGTTACAATTCTCCCCCACTAACACGGATTTGACCTCGAATCACGCGCCACCGCCACACTACGGTCTCACCCACCTGACCCGCACCCGGCCAGTATCCTTCGAGATCACACTCGAATCCCACAACCCGTCCTGCTAAGGCTAACACTCTCGCCTAAAATTCGACCAGATTCACCCGGAACACCAACGATGCACGCCCCATGGTCCGGATTAGGGCTGCCCGATTGACCGTCCAACAATCAAACAAGAACATTTCCGACCAACCGTTGACCCCGCATTGGACCAAATGATCGTACAACAATCAAACAAGAACATGTACGACCATCGGCGTAACATATGCTACCAGGATTGTCCGAACCGAATCCAGACTCCAGTAATAACCCCAGACTCGACGTCCACAACACATCCCTAGCCCTTAGCCAGCACCACTCGTGATCACACCTGATCCCCGAGCTCTACTAGGCTCACACTAGCCACCTTGCACAGTCTCACCACGGCTGCAATCCTGACTCCACCCGGTCAGCACCACCTGAGATCCACTCCCGATCTCCGAAGTTCATCCAGTCTCATGCTTACAACCACATTACAGATACTATTGCTCGTACTCATATCTATATACAACACCCCGCTCTCAAGATCGTCACCCTTTGAGCTCTCGATGTATATCATACCACCCCACCTTCAGGACCGCCGTCCATCCAGCTCTCGGTATGCTCCAGCCCCTCCCACTCTCAGGACACACAGTCCATCAAGCTATCGGCTGCAGAGGAATCACACATCCCCTGGAGAGGCTTCGGCCCCTCAAAGTATATGCAAGGGAACCACTTTCCCCCGGAGAGAACATCACTGTCCACTCAAGTATACCCAGGAGACCCACTATCCCCTGGGGCAATCACTCTGTAACATGCATCTTAGGCACCTGTCGACTGAAATCACCTCTCATGGTCATCCGGAACAACCCAATCACCAGGGTGTTTCACAGAGTCCCTGGAAAGACAGTCTTAACTCACATAAAACTTCTATTCCAGACTCCCCCTAGGAAATAGGCAGGTCCTAACTCACATAAAACCCCTATTTCCCAGCGCCATCTGGGGAATCACAAGTCCTAACTCACATAGAACCTTATCCCCATATAATCCTACTAGAACATGGACAGCCCTAACTCACATAGAACTTCCATTTCTAGTCTCCCTAGCCGATAGACAAGCTCTAACTCACATAGAACTCTATCGCTAGCCCTCCACATGACCTACCAGTCATCACAAATCCATGACATCACCAGTCGTACCATAAGAACTCACATCTTATAACACATTTAATAAGGCAAAACTCATCTTATTAAATCTCAAATTGTATACTCGTTACAACATAACAAAATACAAAATCCAACATAGCGACAAGCTAAAACAGGCTCTGAAAACCAGAAAGAACTCAAGCCACCGCTTGCTTCTCGAACCACTTCGAGAACTTCGTCTTCATCAACGCCTCTGGTTCCCAAGTCTCCTCCTCATCACAGTCCTACACGACTCTCACCAACGGTATACTCTTCCAGCGCAACACCTTGATCCTCCTCTCAAGAATCCTCACAGGCCTCGCCGCCAATGTCATGTTGGGCTGAAGATCCTCCGGAATCCTCGCCAACACCTCCTCAGACTCATGCAGACACTTCCGTAGCATCGAAACATGGAAGACCTTGTGAAAAGCCTTCATACTCTGAGGTAACTCCAATCTATAAGCTACCGGTCCGACCCGCTCCACCACTCTGAACGGACCCATAAACCTCGGACTCAGCTTATTCTCTGAAATGGATCTGTTAGGACCCCTCAACATAGCTGCCTTGAGATACACCCTATCTCCCAGCTCAAACTCCAGCTCCTTCCGTCTCCTATCGGCGTAACTCTTCTGCCGATCCTGAGCCTCTCTCATGTTCAGCCTCAAGACACGGATCTTCTCCGTCGTCTCCTGAACAAAGTCTGCACCAAACATGCTCCTCTCCTCCACTTGAGTCCAGCATAATGGTGTCCTACACGGCCTCCCATACAGAGCCTCATATGGAGCCATCCCAATACTCGCCTGATAGCTGTTGTTATACGCAAACTCTACCAGGTTCAGATGATCCGCCCAATGACCACCATAGTCCAGTACACACATCCTCAGCAAATCCTCCAATGTCTGAATCGTCCTCTCAGACTGCCCATCCATCTGAGGATGATACGCGGTACTCATATGCACCTTAGTGCCCATCTCTGCCTGGAATGCCCTCCAGAACTCTGAAGTGAACCTCGGATCCCTGTCTGACACAATACTTGCTGGCACCCCGTGCAGCCTCACTATCTCATGCACATACTTCCTAGCCAACACCACCGCTCTGTCGGTCTTCTTGATGGCCAGAAAGTGTGCTGACTTGGTCAGACGATCCCCAATAACCCATATCGCATCATAGGTCCGCGACACTGGCAATCCCGTCACGAAATCCATCGTAATCATATCCCACTTCCACTCCGGAATAGGTAAACTCTGCAATAACCCGCTCGGGACCTGATGCTCAGCCTTCACCAGCTGACACACATTGCACGCTGCAACCCAGCTAGCTACATCCCTCTTCATCCCGACCCAGTGATAATACCGCTTCAAGTCACGGTACATCTTAGTCGCTCCCGGATGAATCGATAACATGCTCGAATGAGCCTCCCTTAGGATCTCCCGCCGCAGATCCTCATCCTTGGGTACATAAACCCGCCCGTTCACCAGTATCATCCTACTCGCTGAGACCACATACTCTGAACCGGCCGCCTTAGAAGCCTCAATCATACCCTGATCCTTCTCCTGTGCAACCCGAATCCTGCTCAACAGATCTGCCTGGTTAGCTGCTTCTAACCCCAACGGCTCCTGTGAGATCACACACAGCCTCAACGTGCTGATCTCGCTCACCAGAGCCTCCATATCTCGCTCCTGATCTGAAGCTGCCCTCTTCCGACTCAACGCATCTGCAACCAGATTAGCCTTACTCGGATGGTACCCAATCTCCAAGTCATAGTCTGCAACTAACTCCATCCAGCGCCTCTGTCTCTGGTTCAGCTCCGGTTGAGTGAAGAAATACTTCAGACTCTTGTGGTCTGTGAATATCTGCACCTTCCCGCCATACAGATAAGACCTCCAGATCTTAAGTGCAAAGATAACTGCAGCCAACTCCAAGTCATGGGTAGGGTAATTGCACTCGTGCTTCCTCAACTGCCTCGAAGCATACGCAATAACCTTCCCCTGCTGCATCAGCACACAACCTAGACCAACTCCCGAAGCGTCTGTATACACCACATAAGGCTCACCCGGCTCGGGTAACGCCAAAACAGGTGTACCGGTCAACATCTCCTTCAGCTTCCCGAAACTCTCTTCACAAGCTGAAGACCAAACAAAAGGGACATCCTTCCCTGTTAGCTTCGTCATCGACCGCGCCATACTCGTGAATCCCTTGACGAACCTTCGGTAATAGCCTGCCAACCCAAGAAAACTCCTGATCTCGGTGGCACTCCTCGGTCTAGGCCAACCTCTGATAGCCTCTATCTTAGCCGGATCCACATAAATTTTCTCTGCAGACACCACATGGCCAAGAAAACTCATTTCTTGCTGCCAGAAACTGCACTTACTCAACTTCGCGTACAGCTTCTGCTCCCGCAGCTTCTCTAGAACCAAACTCAAATGCACCTCGTGCTCCTTAGGGCTCCTCGAATTCACCAGCATATCATCAATGAAGATGATTACAAACACGTCCAAACTCTCCAGGAACACCCCGTTCATCAACCGCATGAATGCTGCTGGCGCATTAGTCAAACCAAAAGGTATCACCACACTAGATCAACCCGCATGATCTCTGAGGTCCACATCTAGTCCTATGCTTATCCACACGTTTGCAGACATTCATTGCTCCCAACTCATCAATACACCTCTCATACTCTCAGGAACGCATCCTTTGAGCTCTTGATAATTGCAGGGGAACAACTATCCCCTCGAGAGAACCACCATCTCTCAGTATAACACAGGAGAACCACCATCCCCTAGTGAAATACTAAAAAAACAGGGGAACCACCATCCCCCCATGAGTTGTTCGGGTATCTACTCATACCCTAGAGCGATAAATTCTTAAACATTCAATAAGCATCTCAGACCAGAGCTACCTCATGTAGTCCAAATCATGATATTCCCGGAAGTCGGCCTCACACCCAGATAAACCAACCTCCTAGACTCTCGCTCAAACACGTCCGTCCTCGATGACAATCCAGATGGACCCTATACCGATCCAACCCAATCCATACCAAGGATGACATCGTACAACTCCACCAGACTAATGATCAGATCTGCTGGCATTAACTCTCCCGCCACAAGAACGTCTACACCTCGCACCCGCCCAAAAGTAGCTAACGTCCTCCCACCAGCAACCTTAACTACTCCCGGCTGCTCACCAGAATTGCTCCGGATCCCGCTGCCCTCCGCACACTCCGGAGTAATGAAGCTATTCGTAGCTCCCGAATCGAATAACACGTGGGACTCACATCCGCCCACAACTAGGTCCCTGCACTTATCATAGGACACACAATTTCCAAAACAGACAGGATTCAACACCCAAATTCCGCGACTCGTCCCTCCTAGGATAACTTCCAAGCTTGTTATCAATGCTCCCACACCCGAAGCATCCCGGACCACCCTGAACCATCTGACTTAGTTCCGAAGTGCTCTCCCACTTCCTCTTTTGACCCTGAGCAGGCTTGCCGCCCCTGCTCGAACCAGTCTGCTGCTGAGATCTCCTCGGCTGCTGCTGCTGCTGCTGCTGCACCGGTGGGCTAACCACCACAACCTGCTCCCTGAGATCCTCCTCAATCGCAGCCGCAGTCTCAACCAGCTCCGCCCTCGTGGCGAACTTACTCACCCTGCAGCGAGTCCTCAACTCAGCTCGAAGTCCCCCGAGGAACCTCCTCACCTAGGCCTGCTCGCCCTCCATGCCTCTACCGGCATGCATCAGGAGCCTACCGAACTCCAAAACGAACTCCCTCACGGTCCGATCCCCCTTAGTCAGGTTCAGAAACCTCGACTCCATCCTGTCCACCGCCTCCTGCGGAAATACTTGGCGTTAAACTCTGCCAAGAAATCCTCCCAGACCATCCCGGCCTGCACCCGCCTAGCCTCAATGCCTCTCCACCAGAGATGCGCATCACCATCCAAATAGTGCACTGCTAGGTCTACTCTATATCCCTCCGGACACCTGATCGAGCGAAAGTTACGCTCTAATCTCCGCCGCCACTCATCGGCCTCTTCCGGCTTGGCACCACCAGAGAAAAACCCGGTGCCAATCCGCTGCATCTGCTCCATCATCCTCAGGTAGGATGGAAGCTCCTCCGCAACCGCCACAACCGGCTGCACCTCAGCCACACCCGGCTGAACACCCGCCACCACTGGCTGAACACCAGCCACTACCGGCTGAACCCCAGCCACCACTGGCTGCACACCAGCCACTACCGGCTGAACCCCAGCCACCACTGGCTGCACACCAGCCATTACCGGCTGAACCCCCGAAGCCTGACCCGGAGCCGGTACCCCACCTGGTAACCGCTCCAGGATCAACTGTAGCAAACCCGCCAGACAATCATCTTGGTCTTGGGCCACACCTACGGGAGCACCCCCACCCGGGCCCCCCGCACCAACAGCTACCTCGGGACCCACACTTGCCCCACCAGCCCTCACACTGGCACTCGTAGCAGTCACACCCAAAGACCCCTCCTGAAACGCCTGCGAGTCTGCCACCTGCTCCTGCGTGGTCTCCTGGGCCACACTCACGGCATCTGACTCACTCTGAAGTCCTAGCCCACGCCCACCATGACCATCACGGCCACCACGGCCCCTACGACCTCTACCTCTAGCCACTCTAGCCATCACTCTGCCCTAACCAGCAGACTACTAAGTACTAGAAAACAGAAAGTCATAAAACACTTACCGTGGAATCTCATTGAAGGCTCGGAAGAGATGATCTAGGACTCCATACCCACACAACAATCTATTGACTAACTCACATAATCAATTAAATATTCTAGCCCTAGAACCGCTAGAGCTCTGATACCAAACTGAAACGACCCGACCCAAAAATTTAAAATTTTTCCCTCAGATTATTATCATCACAGATAACAATCCTCAATTGGGTCAACACAACATGCGGAAAACATAACAATTAAATGATTCGGTAACCAATCAATAATCAATTCAATAATCTCATACTTATTAAATTACTAACCAATCCAATACAATTAAACCGGGGTTCCAGAATTACTACATCCTAGCAATTCTAACTCAAACAACAAAAAGTGAGACCCTAGATCATCTCTTCTTCCTTGCCACGATTCCACGATCACAATTTCTCTTTACCTGCAACACATGGCAAAAAGAGTTGCGTGAGTATTATCACAAATACTCAGCGACGCGGTCATCCCGTCTACAGGCTATTTAAATACAAGTATAAGCAACCAATACAATACCAGGATGATCACAGAACAAGCATACACGACCAAACAAATAAACCAGTCCAGAATACTCCGTGTCGAGCGACAAGACTCACTGTATCGATCGACACAACCACTAGGTGTCGATGATCGGTGTCCCCGTGTCGATCGACAGGACACGTTGCGTCGATCGACACAACCACTAGGTGTCGAAGAACACAGGCTCCGTGTCGATTGACAGGACACACTGTGTCGATCGACACAACCACTAGGTGTCGAAGAACACAGGCCCCGTGTCGATCGACACACCACCTCGGTGTCGATCGATACGACATCGCAGGACCCAGAATCGAGTCAATCCTCACACGACTCGAATCTGATGCAATCTGACGAGTCTCCTGCACAAATCCACACGCAAAGCACACAAAACCACCAAGCAATCGTATTCCATTGGCCCCCTATACTTATACGAGCCTACAGTCACGCACTCACCTTGATTGGGATTGAAAAAGGATGAAGAACGCGAAGAACGAGCGAAGAACACCAAGACAGCCTCTGATTCTGTCCTCACAGACCCGAAATCAGCACAGCAACAATTCCCTTCTCGTTCTAACACCACTCACGATCAATTCCTCCAGGACTCTCCCAACAATCACTCAAATTCTCTGATTTCAGAACTTCTCCCCAAAACTCTCTGAAAAGTCTGATTCTCCAGAAAAAAAACGGCCAGAACATCTGATTCTGCCTTTTATATCGAACCCTAGGGTTCCCTAAACCGGCCCAACAAACCGGCCAATTAAATCGAACCTGTCGGTCTGATTTAACCCGTGTCGATCGACACACACCAACCGTGTCGATCGACATATCGCCCCAAACCCGACTTCTCCTAAGTCCAAAACACACATGTCGATCGATACAACACGCCTGTGTCGATCGACACCACCAGAAATCCACTTTTTGGTTCACGGGCGTTACATTATGTCAATAAATGGTATATGGATTCAATTCACCAATTTGACATAAACCATGGAAAGATATGCGTTTGACGCGGGACAAAAATCTAGTCATCTTTAAAGGTTGAGCCAATATCTTTGCACCACGCTTAGTTTAGATTATGTTAGTTTTCTAGCTCCATTACTTTAACCTTACTTTGATTGTTTGGGTAACAAAAAAAAATGGTATATCTCTCATATAGAGAAATATATTTTGTCTTACAAATTTTAATTTGCATGACACTTATATTGAATGTAAGCGTTTTTAATGTAAATCGAATACGTTTGAGATTATGAGTTCTCTCAAATTTATTTGACCTCACCAAACACAAACAATATCACGTTAATACGTAAATCTTCTTCGATAAAAAATCAAAGAAATAATAAAAAGTGAATATGATGATTTTCGAAATTCAACCATTAATATTTGATTTGTAAAGTTGTAGGTTTATAACAAAAGCGCAGTTTTAGTTAGAGTAATAAGGATATCATTAAAAAATATAAAAGAAAATAATAGTATGATCATTCACATATGATCTCCGAATGAACATAAATACAATTTTATAAAGTAATTAACATCGATAAATCATTCAACGTTAAAACATTATGTTATATAACGTTTAAATATTAAAATATTATATTTTAGCTATTTTTAAATTAGTAACATGTATTTGTGAGTTCATGTTAAAAATTAATATAAATATGTAGAGATTCCAATATGGCATATAGAAATAATTGGAATGTTTTAATCGGTTAATTTAATTGATTATCTTTTAAAATCTCCATTGAGTGACACATAAGATTTTTTCACTTAATATCTCCTCAATTAATATGTAAAAGAAATTTAGCCCAAACAATATAAAAATTTATATTCATAATATTAAATAAAAAAATTACAAAAATTAAAAGAAAAGTTAAAGGCTCACACAAAGAAAAATCATATATTAAAGAAAATAACTGGAATGTATGCATAAATTCTCATCTAGTATTAATAAAGTGTATAAGATTAATAATGATTAAAAATTTAATATGTAAAATTCTTAAAATAATATTTATGATAAATTACATGAAGTATCTAAATATTCAAATTAAGTTTATCGTGTAAATGTATTTTTAAGCTATTTTTCTTAAATTTTATGTCTTTTAATTCTTATTAGAGTTTTATGAGATAAGTAATTATATTATTTATATAATTTTTGTTATTAATTAGTTTATTTCTTTGGTCAGAACACGTATCTAATTATTTATGTTAATATCGTTGGTAAAACAAAAACACCGTCCAAATTTAAATACGTATGATGTATACTATTGATATAAACATATTTATCACTCTCATGACAGCATAATTATTTAAAACAAGTTGGTCAAGTTTTAATATGTCAAGTTAATTCACATATTGTGACACATATCAAATGCGTAAATCATTTTCTATATTTATCAGTTATGATAAAACAACCTACTTCATTATTTTGAATTACATTAGTTTCAAAAAAATGAAAATATGGTAGTCAAAGGAAATAAAATTATGTATAAAAGTTTGACTAAACGCAAGAAACAATTTTTTAATTATGTTTCATTTTAGAAACGATTTTTATTTTATACAGAACTTTCTTAAGCTACAAAGTATTATTTTTATTTGTTTTTATTTCAAAACTACCACCAAAATCCTAAATATGCAAATCGTTTAGGACGGGTCATAATTCTTGAACTCTTTCTTATCAGGTATCCTGTCATATTTAATTTTTTTGTTTAAAAAGTGAAATTTGAATATTCGGTTTATATTTTTAAATGTAAAACATAAATTGTTAAATGTAAAACATAAATTCATTTATTTTATTTAGGATTATATTTGGTTCATGCACTTTGTCCTCAATATATAGAAATTTAAAAGAAGAAAAAAAATAATATTCCCATTTATTTATATGAATTTTGATACCCTTCCATTTATAGAATTTAGAAAAAGAAATAATTTATTTTAGATTTAATTTTGATTAATTTTTCTTTTAAATAATTTATTTTACATGAAATTATAGCTTGACACTATAAATATCATTGTTGTTTGAAGGAATTTGTAAAATCTTAAAAGCAAAATTTTAGTGGCCCCAAAACTACAAAGAAGACAAAGGTATGTGTGCTTCAATATTATAGATCTGAAAAGATTTATGTTGTTATGATATTATAACTTGGCACAAACATTATTTTTTCTCTGTTTTGTAATTAACATATTGTTTATATATCTTACACATATAATAAAAAAATTCTCAGATCTGAATCCTAGCTTTGTTTTTCTAAAATATTCCATAATTTTTTTATCATAATATTCGATGTTTATACATATGATCAATAAGAAATCGTTGCATACCATAAGATATTTCACTACAATTTCCAAACAACTAGATGCAAAAAACATTACAATAGTTATATTTAATACTCTAATCTTCTCCGTATCAATAATAAAAACTAAAAACAATTTATTGTGACAATTGTTTTTTTTTTTCTGAAAAGCGCGCACATCAGTTTGTTGAAAGGTTTTAACTGATATTAAATTTGAAAATTATATTTTATTCATCATATTCTATAAAAAGAGTTTTATGCATTTAAATATTTCATTTTTTCTTAGAACTTAGTTCGTTAATAAACGAATTTACCATTTGTGGAAATAACCTAGTTTATATTCATGCGTAGCGGATAATTCACTTTTATTCTATTTTTACAATATAAATGACATAGATCTATATATATTTCGTTTGTTTATTGTTGCTTTTGGTAGGAATATGAAAAGAGACGAAAGAAGTACGGTTAGGGTGGACAGGAAGAAGATGGAAAAATTCCTCACTTGTAATATCTGCTTCAATATAGTCGAGAATGCCACATCCCTAGGCGTGTGTCACCACCTTTGTGAGTCCTTTCATTATGCAATACCTAAGTTACTCGCTTATAAATGCTTAATTAAGAAATTATATATATCAAATTTTTATTAAATAACGATTGTGATATACTGTATTTATTTAAATTTGTTTTTCCATCTTGTAAGTAAAATTATGATCTTGGAAAACCAAAAATCTATAGCCCAGAGTTACCCTTTAAGTTCTAAATATCTTATGATTATTCCAATCATTTTGATTTGAAAATTTCTTGTTTTATGGTCAGAACGACCATATGATTATTCCAATCATAGTTTGCTCTAAGTATATAATACATTATGTAGATTATGGTCTATGTTGTTCTTTCTTACTAACTTTGTTTTAGAAGTCCTTTTTTTGTGTGACAACGAATATGAAAATTAAAAGCTTAAGCAATATTAGTTTTTATCATTTAATTTTTATATTCAACAATTTTTTAATGTAATTATGATAATTGTTTTTTAAATAATTAGATGGCAAGCAATGGAGAGTTTCCATCGACTTTTCTACAAAGTATATATACTTTTTATATTGATTTGAGCGTAAGGTTAATTTTGCTTCGTAAATTGGTTATATCACATTAAGTTGTATTTACTGTTCACAATAAAAACTATTTTGCCTTCAAATGTTGCTTTGTTGTAGTATTTGATTTTGAGAACTGAAAGTTGTAATATTCTTACAAATTCATTGCAACGACGTCAAATAAAAAGACTTGTTAAATCTTTGTAAACAGTTTGTTGGAAATGCATCAATGACAAGCTTACACAAGATGATTTGGAATGTTGTCCAGTCTGCCAAACGGATACTGGTCCCAACCCTACCAAAAAACTTAGGTACTTCTTGAATCATATTTTTTAGTCTTACACTCTTACTAGTTCTAGGTTTCAAATTACTTCTTAAATCATATTTTTTACGTTATATTGTATGTTCACATTTATTTGGTCGACATTTTCTCTACACAAACGCATTTATGTTTCAAATTGATTTGGTTTGAATCACAGACATGACCACATTATGGAATCAATGAAATGTACACTCTTCCCTCCTAAGCAAGAAAATGTGAAGATGGAACAAGAATCTACTGAAGGTTCGTCATCATCCTCCATGAAACCTGAAAATTTGGAGATGGGATCTTCGGTTCCATCCTCTATGGAAGATGTGAAGCCATTGATACCAATCAAAGCTGAAAGTAGTGTTAAGACCGAGTTACCAGCTGTGGCTGTTGGATCAGTTGCAACTTCTTCCGCGATTGACATGAAAGAGGAGACACAAGGGTAGGATGTTCTGGAGCTGAATATGTCTTGGTTGGTCTTCTCCTATGGTAAAACTCAACCCTTGAGTTGGTTTTTTCAAGGTTTACTTAATGGCGCAAGTTTTCTTGTGGCTTTCTTCTTTATTCTCCTATTTTGCAAAACTCTTCTTTTTTTTTTTTATGATTATTATTGAATAAGTCTGCATCCGCTCTACTTTCATATCAAGAAAGGAAAGCTTATTGATGTAATAAGGTCCAAAAGTCCTTGAACCAAACTTTGTTGTTTCGATTTTGTTTTATTGAACTAGTTTGCTTTATATTTAGTTTCTTTGGTTTTTAATATTTATGAACTTGGTATATTTATCATGGTTTTTTTTACTGAGCTTGTTATTTTTTCAAGTGGATTAGTTCAGTTTTTGTTTAGTTTAGTTGCTTTCAATATATATAAACTGATCAATTATTTTTGTTTTAAATCTCTTGTTGACTTCTTCCATTGTTTTCTAATCAGCATAAGAATAGAGAATTTTCTTTTCATCGAATTTAATCGGCAATTATATATATGGTAGACAATTTATCCTTTCTATCAGTACGAAAACCAATTGTATTATGACTAAAGAAACTATACAAATAGGCTGATAATTTAGATGGAAGACATCTAAGAAGTTTCTTGACCAGTTTTTTTTTTTCCAATACTTTTTCCCAAGTACTTGAGCTCTGTTAGCAATTGGGATGATTTGACCACTAAATTCAACAATTGATTCATGTTCATCCAACCTTAAATTTTTGAACTTAGATGCTAGCATATCTATTCGTGACTTCTTAACCCTTCAAACGCCTTTTGTAGGATATCTCATGCTTCTTTAGCTGTCTCACAACCCTGTATGAGCTTATAATTTGACTATTTCCTAAGATAGAAAATATTACAGAAAGAGTTTTTAAGAAGTATTTAGCCTTGCGTTTATCTTTTTCTGTCCACTCCCCCTTAGGTTTTGGAATATGTGTTCCAGTTTCAGTTTTCTATGTTGCTCTTTCCATGCATCCATCTTCAACTACGATCAATGCATCTTCATATATGGTCTTTATTCTTTCCCTCAAACTTGTTTTTAAGTACACATAGTGATCTAGATCCAACACTGTTTGTTGAGAGAAAGCGATTATATAGGTCTCTTGCGTTCTCTATCCTTTCCAAAGATCTTACATTTTTGAAATTTACAAGTGATCGCTCTTGTACCAATTGAAAACGCAAGAACGTAGAGATAAAACAAACATGATGGAACTTTGGCTCAAGGATTCCTTAAAAGATAGCTTTACTAGAAAATCTTTAAAAGAAACTTCCAAATTTGGAATATCTTAGCTCTCTTATTTGATATTTTCTCTCTAAGAAATCAAAATTTGTATTACTAAGAATTCTCTCTCAAAATCGTTAATGATCTAAGAGCTCGATTGTAACACCCCCGGTCATTAATTAACATGATGTGCTACAAATGCGCACGCGTTCGTTCCGAGGTTCCAAAAATACATTTAAAACCCCTAGACCAAACATCTGATGACACATTTCTTATCAAACACAACTCTAGACTTTTCAACTCGAGTTATGAGTGATAGTTAGCTCGTCCAGACTATGATTAGTATTATATCCAATCCAAGTTTAAACAAACCTCTTTTTATACACACTTATACTTAGTTTTTACAATACATTACCGATAAACATGCTAGGACCATGAGCCTGAGTGATTATAATAGTTTTTCTACATATTTGTTTTGCAAAAAAAACAAGCAATCTACACGAACCTTCCTAAACTCCTTCAATTCTGTCTAAACTCTCACTATTGGTTACATATAATATAAATAGAGTCGTGAGCACTAATTATTTAATGAGTCCAGGCTCCCTAACATACATAATCATTCCCAAAATAACAAGCAACTACAGTTAGTAGAAAGAAAATAAGGAACAATTATGTAGTGGCTAGGAAAATATAAGTAAAATGTTTGATGACAATTACAACATGAAACTTTGTGAGCTAAATCTTTTTTAAAGTACAAGAGAAAATTGATTTTTGCTATATCTGATATAAATCATAAATGGACATATTTGCGGTGTATTGATGTTAATTTAGTGAGTTATTAATTTTTCGAGTAAAAGATAAAAAATTAAAAAAAAAAATTTGGCAGAACAAGAAATTAGTCGAGTTATGTCAAATGAAACTAATTTGTGTAACGATCGAGAACATTTATTTATGAAATGAGTGTCATATCCTATTATCAATGAGAGAAAATTTGGAGTTTATTTGCCAAGGAGTAGTTGATCAACGAAAGATCTATTGGTTGGTATCATGCATTCAAGTTATTCCAAGTACTTTTGCTATTTATTTATAAATCATAATGAACGATGTCGACAAACAAAATTCTAAGCACACATTGGTGATACATGTTGATTGCAGCGTATGTACATGTTGCGTTATGCTTTTTAATTATCTTCTTCATGACTGCAATGTAGTTGATTCGTACATATTTTCTGGTCATGTATTTAAGAGATGAGGTTAATTTGGGTTTTGAGATATTTACACGTGAGGACAATATCCTCTTACAAAGTATATATCCATATCTATTTTACGAACATGAATAACACCAAGAAAAAAATAAGTCTTCCTTCGATAAGCATGTAAATCATTTTATTCAAACCGCACTCAAAGCTAAAAACTTAGATGGTTCAGATCCTTATCAGAGACCGGACATTTTTGTAAAAATATCTCATTAACCCATGGTTGTCTCACCATTGAACATTTTATTGATTAACGATGTTCCAAAAAACCCAAATAACAAATAATCACTCAGAACTATCCACACATTTATAGAGTTGGACTTATATGCGCATAGTCGTAACACAAGGAACCAAAGTTAGCTTAAAGAAAGGTTCAAAAAAGAAAAATAAAAGTTAGGTTAAAGAAATGGAGCTAAGAAACTAATCTAGTCTAAACTAAGCATGTGGTGCAAAAATATTTGCTCAATCCTTAAAGATTATATCTAACCCAACCAAAATAATATCTAATAAGAATGAAGTTGAATATTAAAAATATATGAATTAAATGAGAAATTAAAGGCCGCAACAAATCGAAAACTCTATATAGAAAAAAAATCTAGAATTGGAATGTATACACGAGGTCTAATCTAGTATTAGAAAAGAGTATACCATTAATTTTGATAATATTTTTAATATGGAAATTTAAAAAAAGAAGAGATTTACGTTGAAATAAATAAAGTATTTCAATCTTTTCATCAATTTTTTTGTTTTTAATTGTTTTCTTAAAATTTATGGATATATAATTCTTATTAGTTTTATGAGATAAATAGTTAATCATTGTTATTAAATAGTTTATTTCTTTGATCAGAGCAAGTTACCTAGTGACTTATGTTAAAATCATCTGTAAAACAACTAAATTCAAATCCGTATAATGTATATGGTTTTTGATTAAAAATCAAAATATTACTCTTATGGTTAAATAATTATTTTAAGAAAAGTTGGTCGAGGTTTAGTCATGTCAAGGTAATTCATATATTTTGATACACATCAGATGTTTTAATCATTCCTAGATTTATTTGTTATGATTAAAGTTTAAAACAACCTACTTCATTATTTTTAGTTATATTCATTTTGACAAAATCAATTTATGCTAGAAACAATGTTACTATATATTTTATTTTAAATTCCATTTATGTTTTATACAGAAATTTCACAAGCTACCGATTTTTAGGTTTTTTTTTTAAAACTACCATCAAAATTCTAAATAAATAAAAATATCAGACAAAAAGGTTAGGAAGGTCAGAATTCTTAGTCTCTTTCTTATGTGGTATGTTGTGATATTTTTCCTTTTCTTTTAAAAAAAGAAAATTTGAAAAGTTAAAATTTTAAAATTATGTTTTATACTTTTAGTGTAAAACATAAATTTCGATTATATCATGAAATTTTTTGAGAAATATCACTTTTCAAGTGTCATTTTTCAAAAATTCCATTTAGTTTACATGAATTGCATAGCTTATGAAATTCTATTTTGAGAAATGCCACAAAAATATTTTCATTTAGTTTATATGAATTTTGATTCATGCATCATCCTTCCAATTATAGAATTAAAAGAAAAAATTTAATTTAATTTTGATTAATTTATTTTATATTAAAATTATAACTTGACACTATAAAATCATTGTTGCATGAAGGAATTTGTGGAACCCAAAAAAAAAAGAATAACCTAAACCCTGTTGAAATTTTAATCCTGCAACCTTAACATTTCACTAAAAAAAGAGACTTAAAATGGGTGCGTCTTGCTATGCAATTTACCCTATAGGTTAACCATATAGAGTTAGGGTATCCGTAGAATTTTTTGTATTTTATTTATTTATTCTTTATCTTATAAATCTACCCTATTTATTTAATAATTATATTAAAATTTAACTTGTTAAAATAAAATAATTATATTGCTTTTAAAATACACATTTTTTTTGCAAAGTCACATGTTTTTTTCTGTCAAAAATGTTATTTTTTATTTTCCCGCTAAAAATATGATTTCGTGTTTTTCTGCAAAAAAAAATAAAATTATGTTTTTCACCAAAAACGTGATTATGTTTTTTCCTGCCAAAAATATAAATATGAGACGGCTGGGTAGGAATCTTTTAAGGCTTTAGAAAATGTAAGAGACTTGAGAAAATATTTTTTGCCAAACATTATTTAGTGTCTATATTATTTTTAAAATCTTAAAAACTTGTTTTTTATTTTTTTCTCTTGCTTTATCCAGTTTTTCTAAAGTCTCATAAATATGATTTTAACTATGACAAAATAAAGAATTTAAACTATTTGTTCTAATTTAAAGTAACATTGACAACGTTTACAGTCAAAATCTCTATAGCCAATAATTTATGGTAAAAATCTAGAGTAAAAATCTAGAGTCACAACCATTACTAAGCGACCCCTATGTGTTTTTTTTGCCAAAACTTAATTTTCTAATTTTCCGTCAAAAACGTGATTATGTATTATTTTCCCACCAAATATAATAACATCCCTAACCTACCATACGCACTTGTTATTTCTAAAGAATTTTAACTGCGTCACAATTCTTAAAATAATATAATTTTTTATTGTTATAATCTCTTGAATTCTTTTTATGCTTGTTTTTCATGTTTCTTATATGGGTTCTAAAAGCTTGATTAACCGACTTCTAAAATTTTTTTTTTTTTTTAATTGAATGTAAAATTTATTCAAAGCAAAAAAAACTGTTTTACATCAAGTGTTACAAAAGATCGAGAAAGTGATTTAATAAAACGTAAGACCGAATTTTAGAATTTTGAAGATATTATGATACGCTTCTTGCTTCGAACCATTTCTCCATAGCCCCGTCTAGGTCCGGAGCAATGCCTCGGATAGAGGAGAGTCATTTTTGTACTTGTTTATCTATATGTTGAATGAGACGTTGTGTCGGAGTTGGTTCCTCTCCATGTCGACGTCCATTTCTCTCTCGCCAAATTCAATGTATTGTTGTTTGGAAAACATACCTTAAGAGGAAAGTTTGTTCTTGTGGTTGGTTCGTATCCGCTCGACAAGGCTACTCCATTGCTTAGTGAATCTTCCTTGTAGAATCCCTTTGGTAAGGGAGGTCCAAACTGTTGACGCATAGTAGCATGTGAAAAACAAATGATCACGAGATTCCAAAGGATCATTACATAGAGTGCATGAGGGGTCAACTGTGGCATTCCATGATAACATACGATCTCCTGTGGAGAGACGATTGTGTATACCCAACCAAGCAAACAAAGAGAATTTCGGTGTTGAGTGAGTGAACCATATACCTTTGGACCACTTGATCTCTGCCTTAGAGGCACGTAGTTGCATCCACTTCACTTTGACATTGAATCTATGTTTGAAAGTATCCCCTTTGTGTCTCCAAATGGATTCATCCTCTTGCTCGACCAGTCCCCGACTTCTTAGAGCTGCAAGAGCATTTTCAATGGTGTTGAGATGATCTGCCCGGTGATGTCGTTTTCTCCGATTTTGCAAAGTTGTTGCGATAGTGGCATATTCAGTAATTTCCATGTCAATGAAGCCTCTTGCCCCTGTAATCTCTATTAATCTTCCCATATCAGACCATTTGTCGTACCAAAAAGAAGTTGATTCCACATTCTGTACTTCAATCTTGTGAAATTCCTTTGCTTTATCTCGATATTTTAAGAGCTTTCGCCACATCCATGATCTTGAAGAACTCTTATCTTTAAGACCATAAGAGCATGATCAATGGTGGGTTTTAAGGGGTTGTTATGAATATAAAATTATTAAAATTTAAGTAAAAGGAAGAAAGAGAGTGTAAAATTTGAGTAAAAGGAAGAAAGAGAGTGTTTTTGGTAATATAAAATTGAGTAAAGAGAAGAGATAGTTTTTAATTTTTGGAGAGAGAGTTGCTAAAATTGATAATTTTAGAGAGGTTGTTATGAAATAATGGGGTGTATTAAAATATAAAATTAATAAAAATTGAGTAAAAGGATGAAAGAGAATGTATAAAGTTGAATAAAAGGATGAAAGAGTGTGTGTTTTAATAATTTTATATTCACTAACAACCCTTAAAATTCCCTATAACCCACCATTGATCTTGCTCTAATGAACGTTGCCTAATAAGATTCATATGTATCCACTTGACCATAAAGATGTGTTACATGAAACAAGCCACCATATCAACTTGAGGCAACACACGTCATTTACTTCTTTCAGAGAACGCAAGCCCAAACCTCCTTCGGTTAAAGGTAAACAAACATATTCCCAAGAAATTTTAGCTTTTCTCGGGTTTAAATCTGGGCCAGACCAGAGAAAAGCCGAGCAAAGTTTATCAGTTTCTCTAAGACATTCCCTTGGCAACTGAAACACCGAGAGCCAAAAGTTTGTGACGCTTACCAAAACCAAATATGATGAGTTGCAATTTTCTTGCGAGAGATAAAAACTGGGCAGTCCAAGAACTGATTTTAGAATGAATCTTCTCTAATAGAGGAAGATAGTCTATCGCCGTCATCCGCTTAGTTACCAGAGGAAGGCCTAACTACCGAACGGGAAGTAAACCAATACCAAAAGGAAATCGAGCCTCCATATCTATACGAACTCTATCATCTATTCCCGGAAAATAGATCGTTGATTTCTCCATGCTTGTTTTAAGTCCAGACATTTTCGCAAAGTCATCAAAAACTCGGATAATCCCTTCGATTGATCTAACGTTTCCGTCAGTAAATACTAAAATATCATCTGCAAAACTTAGATGTGTAAGTTCCACATTCTTACACTTAGGATGGTAGCCAATCTGACGTATTGTTGCTTCCTTATCGAGAAGTTTTGACAACACATTCATGCTTATGGAGATAGAGCACACCTTTGCCTTAATCCCCTTTCGCTTCTGAAAAAACCCGCAAGTTCACCATTAACCTGCACTGAAAAAGATGTTATCGTTATGCAGAGAGATATCCAATGTATAAATTTTGGTGGTAAGTTCATCGCCTTGAGAGTATTCAACAAAAAAGTCTACTAAACGGAATCAAAAACTTTTGATATGTCAATCTTTATAGCACAACAAGGTGATACCGAATCTTTGTGATAGTCTTTAACCAATTCCGTTGCTAAGAGAAGGTTCTCAATCAATAATCTGTCTTTTACGAACGCTGATTGATTTAACGCAATGAACTCAGGTAAAATTTCTTTTAACCTGTTTGCGATAAGTTTCGAGATTACCTTGTACAATCATTGCAACATGAAATCGGTCTATAGTCCTTCATCTCCTTTGAATCTGTTTTTTTCAGTATGAGGGACAATCGTAGTATTGATCCTTTCTCGAAGAAAGATTTAACAGAAACTGTGAACTCCGTACTCACGATAGATCATGCCGCTTTAAAGAATTCTGAGGTGTAACCATCTGGTCCCGGTGATTTGTCATTCGGCATAGAAAACAAAACATTCTTAATCTCCTCATCTAAAGCGTCTTTTGTAAGAAACATGTGATCTGCTTCTCAGCACCAAAATGGGAGGGTATTTTCCAATCCTTCAACTGAAATATCTTCGTAATCCTCTGGCTTGAATTGTAAGAACTCCCTAAAAAAACTTTCTGCCTCTGCCTCTATCTCCTCTCCCGACCAAACAATGTTTCCATCTCGACATGTAATCTCTCGTAGTGAGTTTCTTGATTCCTTCTCCTTTGCATGTCGATATAAATACTTGTTATTTTGGTCTCCAACATCAAGCCAGTGCAATTTTGATTTCTGCTTCAAATAACTTTCTTCCAATCGTGAAACATTTTCCCAACGTCGGTAGGCTCTGTTTTCATTCTCCATGTTCTCCTCTTTAGGATGTAAACAATTTTCTTGTTGTATCTTACACAGCTTCTCTAAAGCCTCTTTTGATTTCTTAACAATATCTCCCATCTTCTCTTTTGCTAATGATCGAATCACATGTTTTAAAGCTTTTAATTTCTTTGAAAATTTGAACAGCGATCACTACAAGAAAACTGTAATTTAGCGTCGAAATTTAGCGTCAGAATTGGTTTGACGCTAATATAGCGTCGAAATTGCGTCGAAGTTGTGTCGTTCTAAATATTCGACGCTAATTCGACGCTAAGTAGGGTCGAATCAATTTGACGCTAAATCGACGCAAATTAGCATCGAATTAGCGTCGAAATTCCAGTTAAAGACTGAATTCGACGCTAAATCGATGCAACATTAGCATCGATTTAGCGTCGATCACGTAGCGTCGATCACGTAGCGTCGAATATAGCATCGAATTAGCCTCAAATTGGTAGGTAGGAGACACATTAAACACGGGTTTACCTACCTGGGTGCAAACTCGACGCTAATTCGATGCTAAATCGACCCTAAGGTATTCGATGCTAATTCGATGCTAAATATTCGATGCAAAATCGATGTTAAATCGCTGCTAAATTCTCCTATATATACCCACCCACAGGCATTGCAAGAATCATTCAGCTTTTATTTAAAAAAAAAATTCGGAAATTTTTTTTTTTTTTTCAAAATTTAGAAAAAAAAATGGGCGATATATACGAACTCAGACGCTGGATGTATCAACGTAAAGATGCAAATGGAGGGCTTTCAGAAGAGTTCCTCAACGGCCTTGAAATTTTCATGGCTCAAGCGAGTAGTGTGCCTACAATTCAACGAACCGGAGTGATGGTGTGCCCCTGTCGGAAGTGCAAAAATTCAAGGCCACAGACAATTGATACTGTTGGTACGCATTTATTTAATAGAGGGTTTACACCTGAATATTATGTTTGGTTTTATCATGGAGAGGGATATGAAGATGAAACTTCGGGTAGTACTAGTTACCAACCTATGGATCAGGGTTATTCGAATGAGCAATATGATCAGCATCAATTTGTTATAGAAAATGATCATGATGTCGGGTTAGAACATAATAGGTTCGAAGAAATGGTAACCGATGCATTTCCTGGAGTTATGTCTACTCCTGATGTTGCTGAGGAATCCAATGCAGATGCTAAAATTTTTTATGATATGCTTGATTCTGCAAACCAACCAATCTATGAAGGTTGTAGGGAAGGTCTGTCTAAATTATCATTGGCATCTAGGATGATGACAATAAAATCTGATCATAATCAATCTGAGAGTTGCATGGATGATTGGGCAGCTCTTCTAAAAGAATATTTGCCAGAGGGTAATCAAGCTGCTGAGTCATACTACAACATACAAAAACTAATCTCTAGTTTAGGATTGCCCTCGCAGATGATAGATGTTTGCATTGACAATTGCATGATATTTTGGAAAGATGATGAAGATCTGCAGGAATGTCGATTTTGCCACAAACCAAGATTTAAGCCCCAAGGAGCTGGTAGAAGTAAAGTGCCGTGGCAGAGAATGTGGTACCTGCCCATAACAGATAGGCTACAAAGGCTATACCATTCAAAACGAACAGCTGCATCAATGAGGTGGCATGCGGAACATTCAACTATTGAAGGAGAAGTTCATCATCCTTCTGATGCAAAAGCTTGGAAACACTTCAAATCGGTACACTCTAATTTTGCTAAAGAGAAGCACAATGTTTATCTTGGCCTATGTACAGATGGTTTTAGTCCGTTCGGTATGTCTGGCAGGCAATATTCTTTGTGGCCGGTTATATTGACACCTTATAACCTTCTGCCTGATATGTGCATGCAGAGGGAATTTCTGTTTTTGAGTATTTTAGTCCCTGGTCCGAAGCATCCAAGAAGATCTATTGATGTGTTTTTACAGCCGCTGATTCACGAGTTGAACTTGTTGTGGTCTCATGGGGTTCGTACTTTTGATTACTCCAGGAAAAAGAATTTTACAATGCGAGTTGTGCTTATGTGGACGATAAGCGATTTTCCAGCGTACGGAATGTTATCTGGTTGGACAACACATGGTAGGTTATCATGTCCGTATTGCCAAAATGAAACAGATGCATTCCAACTTAAAAATGGTAGAAAATCTTGTTGGTTTGATTGTCACCGGAGGTTTCTCCCTATGAACCATCCGTACCGGGGGAACAGAAGACTATTCACAAAGGGCAAACGTGTACGTATTCCCCCACCTCCATATCTTTCAGGAGAGCAAATTGAAGGTCAACTTGATTATTGGGGAGCTCAGGACACAGCAAAACGTGGTGGTAACTAGCTTAACATCCCGACCAATCTCCCAGATGGATACCTTGTCGAACATAATTGACATAAGAAGAGCATTTTCTAGGATCTACCGTACTGGAAGGATCATCTATTGCGCCACAATCTTGATGTCATGCACATTGAGAAAAACTTTTTCGATAACATCATGCACACCATCTTAAACGTTTCAGGCAAGTCTAAAGACAACTTCAAGTCTAGATTGGATTTGCCTCTTATATGTTCTAGAGTTGAGTTACATCTCACGGGAGATGGGAGAGCTCCAGTGCCTATCTTTAGATTGTCAAGCGAAGGCAAATCAACATTCTTCAACTGGGTTTCCACCGAAGTTAAGTTCCCAGATGGATACATGTCAAAACTCTCTAAGTCTGTGGAGCAAGGGAAAAAATTTTCTGGTATGAAGAGTCATGATTGTCATGTGTTTATGGAGAGATTATTGCCTTTCGCATTTGCAGAGCTTTTGCCAACGAACATGCATGAATCACTTGCAGGTATATTTTCTATGACGATATATAAATATCTAAACAAATGATGCGTGAAAAATTACATTTCTGTTTTTGTTGATATTGGACTATGGTTTTAGGTGTTGGCGCATTTTTTCGAGATCTGTGTGTGCGAACTCTGACTGAGGATGGAATTCAACAACTAAAGAATAACATCGCTATATTGTTGTGCAACTTAGAGAAGATATTCCCTCCATCATTCTTTGATGTTATGGAGCATCTTCCTGTCCATCTTCCTCACGAAGCCGATTTAGGAGGGCCCGTTCAGTTTTGTTGGATGTATCCTTTCGAGAGATTCATGAAACACTTAAAAGGAAAGGCAAAAAACCTGGCTAGGGTTGAGGGATCAATTGTTGCGGGAAGTATAACCGAAGAAACCTCTCATTTCAGCTCATATTACTTCTCTCCAACTGTCCGGACACGAAAAAGAGCTCCACGTAGGTACGACGATGGTGGCATCACGCAAACGTATCCAGTTTCTAATATCCCAGATATATTCTGTGCAGTTGGTAGGCATGCCGGAATCACAAGAGAGGAAGACTGGTTCTCATACGAAGACTACAATTGCGCACACACATATATTCTCTTACAATGCGACGAAGTCATCCCATTTTTGAGGTACATATTATAGTTACCAACTATGGATTGAGGTAAGGCTTATTTTTGTACTTATATATGCTTTGAAAACATTTGTTATAACTATATTTTGTATTAGTGAATTCATTCGCCAAGTTAACGAGGTTTTCCCAAATGCTTCCGCCGGTGAGATTGAAAAACGTAAAGATCTACACTTTGCTAAATGGTTGAGAACTCGGGTACGTTCAAAACAAATTATATATATTCAACTTAAAGTGCACCCTTTTCAAATGCGAGTGGTTTGATCCAGTTGTCGGGCGAGGGGTTCGAGTAGGAAAGTTTGGTGTCATCGATGTTAACGGATCGCGTTCTTATGCAAAGTACGATCCATTTGTCCTTGCATCACAAGCGGATCAAGTTTGTTTCATTCCATATCCACGTGTCAGAAAAACAGGGATCTCATGGTTATCTGTGCTTAAAATAGCTCCCAGAGGAATGATAGTTGAATCTGACGACGCTCCTATGCAATATGAAAATGCCGTGGATCTAACAACTCCAGAACAAGATATAGACAACATCATTCTTATAGATCCGCAAAATCGAGAAGCTGAAATACTTCCGGATGCTACCGATGCAGAAAACCCCAAAGACGATTTCGCAAACGAGAGTGAAGAAAGTTCCGATGAGGATGACGAGAACTCAAATGACGATTCAGAGTGAATCATATATTACTTTGTCTTTTTATTTCATTTGTATAACAACATTTTTATTTGTATGCTGGATAATTTAAATTTGCAAATTTTTCTAATTTTTAGAATATTTTAATGATATAAAAATTTTAATTTTTAAAAAATCATATCACCATTTTTATTTGTATGCCGGATAATTTAAATTTGCAAACCTATACATTTTCGAATTTTTTTAATACGTAGAATATTTTTAATTTATAAAAAATTTAATATAAAAAAATATTTAAGGGGTTTGGTTCGGAAATTAGCGTCGAAGTAGCGTCGAATCCATCATTCTGGGCTAGTTGGATGCTAATTCGACGCTAAATTAGCGTCGAATTAGCGTCGTAATGACCCCATATGTAGCAATTGACGCTAATTCGACGCTATTCCTGAACCAAAACCCCTAAATTAGGGTATCTGGTAAAAAGTTTAGCATCAGAGTGAAGCATATGTAGTTACGATTGAATCTTAGTAGCGAATACATAAGAATTTATTCATAATTAAATTAATTACATGTAATATATCAAGATTTCAAATAACTATATAGTTTTACATATAAGTTCATACCTTATATGAACTCATATAAGTAAGTACGAAAAATTTCAAAATTTAAAAATATTCGGAAACAACAAAGAATGAAATGGCTAAGATTGTGTTCGTATCAGTGACGGTTTCGTTACCCTATATAAAAACAAAAGGCTTACATTTAGCGTCGATCTAGAGTCGAATTAGCATCGGAAAGGCAAATTTCGACGCTAATTCGACGCTAATAGCGTCTAATTAGCGTCGACAACCAGATTTTCCGATGCTAATTCGACGCTAAATCAAACAAATTTGGCACTTAGGGTTTAGGGTTTAGAACGTAAACCGCATCGAATTTTTGGTTTTGACGCAAAATCGACGCTATATTGAATTAATTTGATTAAACCAATGGCGGTAAACCGAAAAATTTTAAACAGATTTGGTCAAACCGATTGAAATTTTTTAAACCATTCGACGCTAATTCGACGCTAATTAGCGTCGGATCACGGTTTTATTTTAATCAAACAGACCCTTCTTCTTCTTCTTCCTCAGTTCCGCATTTCATTCTTCTCCTTCCTCACTTCCTCAACACCACCGTCTCTTCTTCTTCCTCACTTTCGTCGGAACAGCTCTCTCTCTCCCTCCCACCACCGCGCAACTCTCTTTCTCTCTCTCCCCTCTATCCACCGCCGGCTAGATCTCTCTCTCCCTCCCACCACCGCGGCTGCCTCTCTCTCTCTCCCTCCCACCACTGCGATTCTCTCTCTCTCTCTCCCTCCCACCACCGTCGACTGCCTCTCTCTCTCGGCCTCCCACCACCACCGCAACTCCTATGGTAAATTTTTTTTTTTATTATAATTTTTATATATATTTGTAATGTTTTATATATAATTGGTAATTAAATTTGATGGTAATTTGATATAAAATAGATTTAGGTAATTTGATGGTAATTTCATAACATTATTCGTATTTTTGTAGCAAGGGTGGCACTGGAAGGAATTCCGTACTTTCGAAGTGCGAGCGGAATTCGAGCGTAAGGCGCTAAAGCGTCTAAACGGCTACGTCGGGAACTTGAAGAAAGCGTGGCACGCGAAAGGCGATGCGGGGAGGCCGATAGGGATGGATCCTGATGTTTGGTCGGGACTAGTGCGGTTTTGGGAGGACCCCCATTCAGTGGTTAGATCGGGGAAGTGTTCTGCAGCCCGTCTTACGCCGGTGGCCGAAGGAGATGGACCTTCAAAGCATTGTGCGGGTCAATCATCATACGCCACAGTACGCATCAACATGGTAATATTTTAATTAACTTAATTTATTTGATTTATTTTAAATATTTATTTATTATATATTTTATTTTTATCTATGTTTATTTTTGTTTAACAGGCTGCCGGCGGTGATCTTCCTCCGATGCACAAAGTGATGGAGAAAACTCATCGGAGGAAGGATGGGACGTTTGTTACCGCTTAAGCGGAACAAACGTTCAACGAGTACAACGCACGACTGGCAGACCTAGACGAATCTGTCCAGTCTACGATGGGTGTCCAAGATTTGGATAGACTATACGAGGAGGTAATTTTTTAGATTCTTATAATATATTTAAAATTATTTTTTATTACAATTTTTTGTATAACATTTTTATTTTATAGGTTGCACCGAAGAAGAAAGGACGAACGATGGGTGTTGGATCCATCAGAGATGTCCCAGCAGCTTCTACGTCTGCTCGATTTTCCTACACGTCGGGTCCGTCTCAGCCGGAATTGACGAGACAGTTGGATGCTGCTAACAGTAGGATTTCGCAGCTAGAGACGCACATAGAGACTAGACTCGGAGCATTGACCAGTCTTTTCAACATCATTGCAGAGGATCATTCGTCATTAGCAACTGCCATGCAAGGGTTGCAGTTTCCTCCACCGCCTCCTCCACCTGACGACGGTCCATCGCAGTTCGAGCAGGAATCTGAACAGATGATCCGAGACGACGTCATCAACCTTAGGACCCAACAACTGCCTCCTCATTAGCGTTTTAATTTTTTTTGTATCGGATAATTTAATTTTTGTAATATCCGATAGCATCAACTGTTGGCACGAACTCCTTCAGACTTTCCAATGCATTAACGAACTTGAAAGGCTTTCTCTCACTAACAACATTTGCGTCCAGATGTATACGACATCGAAGGTGATCCGAGATACCTTCTGACTCGAAAACGCTGTACGATTGCGGGTACGCCTGAACCCAACTATCATTCATGAGAACTTTGTCCAATTTTTTTAAGATCATTCCTTCTTCTCTTTTATTGCACCATGTGTATAGAGGAGCATGAAAAGCCATATCCGAAAGTGAGCTATAACATGTTATTTCTTGAAAATCTCTCAGACCCTGCGGAATGTGAGGTGAGGTTTCAAACCCAGAATGTTCTTCTACATCAAGAATTTCATTGAAATCACCAAAGATTAACCATGGCTTATGACAAAAAATTGGAGAGTCATGATGATCTCTAATATCCCTCCATAAACCTTTTCGTTCCTCTGGACAATTTGAAGCATATACAAAGGAGCAAAGAAACTCATCATTTCTACCTTCCAATTTGATAGAACACGTGATCATCTGATCACTCTAAAAAATAGGAGTGAGCCGAACACTTTGTCGTCAAACAACCCAAATACGACCTAAGTGATTGTACACATAATTTGATAACACATCCCAATCTTGAAACACTGAATTTATTATTTTCTTCGACTTGTTTTTCTTAACTCTTGTCTCTAAAAAACAACCAAACTGAAACAAACCATTGTTAATCCAACTATTCACCACTGAAGGTTTTGTGAATTTGTTAAGGCCACACACATTCCAAAAGAAATCCGACATGATTATGTATTTTTGGGTTTACGTCTACTCGAAACACTAGGATTGTTTTCCTTTGTGTTTAGAGCAAAAGTTTGTACCAGATGTTTATTCGTTCCTTTCGTTGCTCGGGGAAGTGGAACCCTTATAGTTCTCTCCACTTGGTGTCTTTTATCCTTCACTACCTCCTCTATACCTACTCTCAGATTGATTATGATCAGACTTTATTGTCATCATCCTAGATGCCAATGATAATTTAGACAGACCTTCCCTACAACCTTCATAGATTGGTTGGTTTGTAGAATCAAGCATATCATAGAATTTCTTTGCATCTACATTGGGTTCCTCAGCAACATCAGGAGTAGACATAACTCTAGGAAATGCATCGGTTACCATTTCTTCGAACCTATTATGCTCTAACCCGATATCATGATCATTTTCTATAACAAATTGATGCTGATCATATTGCTCATTCAAATAACCCTGATCCATAGGTTGGTAACTAGTACTACCCGAAGTTTCATCTTCATATCCCTCACCATGATAAAACCAAACATAATACTCAGGTGTAAACCCTCTATTAAATAAATGCGTACCAACTGTATCAATTGTCTGCGGCCTCGAATTTTTGCACTTCCGACACGGGCACACCATGAAACCGGTCCGTTGAATTGTAGGCACGCTACTCGCTTGAGCCATGAAAATTTCAAGTCCGTTGAGAAACTCTTCTGAAAGCCCTCCATTTTCATCTTTACGTCGATACATCCAGCGTCTGAGTTCGTATATATCGCCCATTTTTTTTTTCAAAAATTAAAAAATTTTGTTTTTTATTTTAATTTTTTTTTTTTTATTTCTCGATGATTTCTTGGTCTGAAGAAGGGAGGGTATATATAGGAGATTATAGCAGCGATTTAGCGTCGATTTTGCGTCAAATATTTAGCATCGAATTAGCATCAAATGATGTTGTGTCGAATTAGCATCGACTTAGCGTCGTTTTTGCGATTAACAAAACCGCCGCTAAATAGGTAGGTGGAAGCGTTTTTAATGTGGCACCTACCTACCAAATTCGATGCAATATTCGACGCTAATTCGATGGTATATTTTCGACGCTAATTCAACGCTAAAATTGCGTCGAATTAGCTTCGAAAGGAGGCTTCTGATAGACTTTCGACGCTAAATCGACGCTATATAGCATCGATTTAGCGTCGAACTGATTCATCCCTATATAGCATCGAAATAGCGTCGAATGTTGGACTCGACACAATTACGACGCAAGTTCGACGCGATTTTAGCATCGAAATATTTTCGACGCTAAAGTTTGACGCTAAATACGGGTTTTTTTATAGTGTCTCTACCAGCATGTACCAGACCCGAACTCCTCATCGTACTCCCGGACTGAACGGTCACCCTGAGCCAACACCAGAAATGCAACTCCAAGCGATCCACTGCCTCCGGCGGAAAGTACTTGGCGTTGAACTCCGCCAAAAAGTCCTTCCAGGTCATACCCGCCTGAGCTCTCCTAGCCACCACACCTCGCCACCAAAGGTGCGCATTACCGTCTAGGTAATGAACCGCTAGGTCCTCCCTGTATCCCACTGGACACCTCAGCGACTAGAAGTTGCGCTCCAATCCACGGACCCCTCCTGAAACGTCTGCGCACCCGCCACACTCGTGGCATCAGACTCCAACACAAGTCCTCGCCCGCGCCCACGCCTACGGCCAACTCGGCCTTCACGGCCCCTGCCTCTAGCACCTCTCGCCATCTCACTCTACACTACCAACAGAACTAAGAATACTAGAAAACAAAAAAAACCACAAGCAAAACCAAACACATACCGTGGGATCTCATCGAAGGCTCGGAGAAGATGATCTAGAACTCCAAACACACACAACAACCAATCAATTAACTCGAATAATCAATCAATTGCACCCGCCCTAGAACCATAAGGGCTCTGATACCAAACTGAAACGACCCAACCCGGAAAAATTTAAAATTTTTCCAATTAAAACCCGGATTATCATTATCACAAATAATAATCCTCAACGATCAATTCTCAACATGCGGAAAACAATAAACCAATAACAACATTCAATAATCCCATACTTATCGAACACTAATAGTACCAAGTCAAACCCATAATCAACGATCCAATTCAACATAAACCATATTCCAAATAACAAAACAAGTCAATAACAACCCAATATGTTCCAGAATTACTAACACCCTAGCAATTCTACAATAACGAGCAGACAATCGAGTCCCTAGACAATCTCCTCTTCCTCGCCAGGATCCCACGATCACACCTTGTCTTTACCTGCATCACATGGTTATACGAGATGTGTGAGTATTATCATAAATACTCAGTGAGACGGTCATCCCATCTACAACGCTATACACACAGGCATAAGAGAAATGATACAATACCAGGGTGATCACGCAACAAGGCAAATAAGAACAATAGCACAAGTTTTGCCAAAACTGGCCAAGTGTGTCGATCGACACAGCGATCCCAAATATGGAATCGATGAGCCTCGTGTCGATCGACACGAGTACGTGTGTCGATCGACACGAGTACGTGTGTCGATCGACACGAGTACGTTTGTCGATCGACACGAGTACGTGTGTCGATCAACACGACAACATAGAACTGGAAATCGAGCCTAATTCTCTCATGGCCCGATTCCAAAAGATTCACCTGCACAAATCCACTCAACACAGCACGAAATACACCAACCAACAACAAACAACGTATCCTATCACCCCCTTTACCCAGATAAGCCATGGTCACGCACTCACCTTGGATTTGAAAGGAGAAAAGGAGGAAAACGGATGAAAATGCCAAGAACAAGACCCCAACACCGACATCTACACACCAGCCACGAGAAATCACTCCAAGAACGATCTCCCAAGCCTCCTAGACGAATCTCCACTCACAAATCTCTCTTGAACTCTCTGGAAACTTTCTGGAACTGAAAACCCTTTGAAAATGCGGCCAACCCTTATTTATAGGGAAACCCTAGGGTTTCACCCTAAACCGGGTTCGCAAACCGATACTCTAAATGAACCGACCCGGTTCAATTTAAGTCGTATCGATCGACACACACTACCTGTGTCGATCGACACGACCCAAAATCTACAATTTTGATTCGTGGTTGTTATATTAACAATATATATTATAATGGCTTCACATCGTTTGATTTATGAGAAGTATATATATATTTATATGTATATCCGCAACTGAAAGGAATTTTATATGTATAGTCCATGTTTATTGTTTAATCACAATATTGTGCTTCTTCGATTTAATCTGTTTGGTTGGATTTAATTTGTACTTCTTTAATAATTTTAATATTCGATTTAGTTTCTCCAATGAAATATCTGCTTGTTAATTAAGATTTGTTTTTAACCTGCATATGTTTGCTTAATGCTTGCATTAGATCGAATATGTCTCACAAATCATGGTTGCATTAGATCAAGACATATTGATTACTTCACGGTTTATCCTCACTTTGGTTTGAATTGGTTTGATAAATTGTTGGTATTTTAATTAAGAAAATCCTAGAATGAATTATGTGAATAGTGAATTGATCGACTAAGCATTAGCAATTTGAGATGTTTTAACTTTGGTGGCATGAATGTTTCATTGAATTACATATAAATTGATTATTTATAAATCGAATCATGCATTGTTATAAACCGACACATGTATAATGTAACATGTATTTCTAATTGTTCGGTTTGATGATCATAATAACTTGATGAGATAGGTGGTATCTCGTATTTAGCATGATAGTGTAAAAAATAAGCATGTTGGTTTCCAAACATAAAATTTGGAGAGGTTGTTAAAAGAAACCATATATTTCTATTATTCGATGGTTGGTACAAAGTTATTTTTATAAAATTCATGAATCCCCATCCCGTTAGCTCTTGTCCATTCTCTGATGTGAATGTGACATTTTATATGAGAAAAGAGAGGATCATACTAATAACACTAAGTCAAAGAAGTGGCTATAAAATTTGTCATGAGTGGCCAAGACCAAAATGTTTCTTGGTATAAATTAAATTCTCACTAGAAGTGTGAAAAGAAAATATTAACAAGTTGATTATGGTCTATTCCCTGAAGTGAATGTGATGTCTTATACATAAGATCACACTAATAGCACTAAGCCAAAGAATGTGGCTATAAAGATCGTCCTAAATGGTCAATATTGAGATCAAAGAGTTTCTATCAAGAACTCATATTTTCACCAGAAATAAGAAAATAAAGATAGTACTATTCAAGATAGTACAAGAAACTTATTGAATGCTAAGAAGAACATATGTATATGAATGCTTCAGAAGAGCACAAAGATAGTATTTTCTACGGGATAAAAATGGCAAGAGATAAGAGAGATCTCTCTAGATGAAAAAATCTAGTGTGAATACAATATTAAGAAGTGTAAAACTGAGTGAAATCTCCTGAAGAGCAGATATAAAATTTGCCTATGAGAACGCAATTTTAAATCATTGATGCGTTATACTCTCCCAAATCTCAAAAGTTAAGTATAAAGAATGTTGTTGATTCCAGAGGGGCAATTCGAGATTGATGAACCTGAAGTTTCACCATCTCGAGGGGAGAATTAGAGAATCTCACATATACAATAAGTGACATATCTAGAAAGTTATGTTCACTAAGTTCTTCGAACAATTTTAAAAGGAAAAGTGTGATCACCATAATATGATATTAAGACTACATGACTTGAAGTCTGTAAGTGAATTTAACTCAAGTTTGTAAGTGAATTTAACTCAGTTATGTTTACAGAATATCTCTAATGCAGAAAATCATAAAGCAGTCTTTTCTCTGACAACTCCTACCATTAGCTTTGAATTTTCTAGAAGTAATTTTGATTATGATATCCCCTGAAGGGAGAATGTGATTAACGAAGCAAAGTAAACCAGAAGTTTACTACGAATGTAAAGTAAACAAGAAGTTTACTAAGATTAAATATTTGGCTTAACCGGATTGGTCATCCTAGTTTAATGATGATGCGAGAAATTATAAAAATTTATGTGGACATTCCATGAAGATCTAGAAGATTCTTCTTAATGATTTATCATATGTTACTTGCTCAGAAAGCAATAGGATTATCTGGCTTTCACCAAATAAATAATTTGGAATCTAATAGTTTTCTGAAATATTTACAAGGAAATGGTTATGGGATGATCACCCACTATGTGACATTTAGATACCTTATGGTAATAATAGATGCATCGCATCGCTTCAATGGACGCATTGACTCGATTGACACATCAACTCGAATGTCACGTTTATCCTTGTTATAAATCTGCAACATGAAGTTTGCAATGTTACTTTCTTGATTAAATTACAAGAGTATTTCAGAAGTCATGTTTAAAGTCTAATTATTGGATGTCAATTAGAATAAGTGTTGAACATCCTGAAGCTCATGTTCAAACACGGAACTGTTTAGTACCATTGATTCGCATCAAGCCAATATCTAATTATTCTCCTCATAATTATTGGTTTAGGGTCAAAAACCAAATAGTTCTCATCTTAAATTTTTGACTATGAAAAGTGCTCCACCACAGCGCTCTAAGATGAGTCCTTAATGGAGGATAAAACTATATGTTGGATATGAATGATACTAAGTATCTGAGCCATCCAAGAATGATTTATTTAAGGCTCGATTTGTAGATTATTTTAATGAGTCAGTTTTTCTAACATTTTGGGGAGAAAATAAAATAGTTGGAAAAAGATATAAGTATCTATGAATTATCAATGATCCTCGGACTAAAGGATGAGAATTAGAAGTCCAAAAGATAATTTCAAGTTTAGCGTATTGATTGCCAGACACGTTTACTGACCCAAATAGAGTGATGAAATCACCTATCCAGCTGTATATGCTCTAATTAGAATTAATGTCCCAGAAGGACAATATCAGAATGCTAGTGAGTCTAAAGATCGCATGAAGCATGATAAACCTATTTGGTTCCAAATATAAGAATCCTCGTAAAAAAAATGAGCAGATAATTAGAATGACTAGATCGAGGAAAGAAAGATTTTGAATGATCTCCAGAAGAAATCGAATGAGCTCTAGAAGAGACATAAACATGATGAATAAAAATATTCAAGTACTTGACAATGAAGAGAGCTAGCTAGCTATGTCATGTTTGAAATAAGATGGAACCAAAAAGCAAATCGACGTCGTAATATTTTGCATGCTATGAGCAGTTGATTTTATGAATAAGAAGAGGATCATGAAAGTCTATTGAAAAGTGTACAAAAAGTAATGATTGGCCAAATATAATGGAAGAAAATAGACGTATAATCTCTCGCAGAGAATTAGACCAGTAGTCTATGCACGTGAAGTGTAAAACCAGTGGAAGATAAATGAGTCTTTGTGTGAAACAATAGTGAAATTGTCACAAAGACAATAAATATTTTATGAAGGGATATGTTCTCTTGTGGTGGATGCAATACTTATAAGTCTGGCAATATGTTATTGAAAACTAGATAATTACATATGATTGCAATCCTTGAAGGATGTGAAAGATATAATCCCCGACAGATTAAGGGTATCAGAATTATGTTCCCACTCAATCGAATGAATAGAAAATATGGATCATGGGATATAATCATGTATTTATCAAAAAAATTTGATAAAATGATTCTTAATTGAAGATCATCGAAACTCCAACAGAGTTATCACAAGTAGTACGATGATAAAGATCACTAGATAATGATATTTATGAAAATCTCAGAAAAATTCAATGTAAGGAGATTTCGTAAATGATTTGCTATAATAGCAATGTATGTGATGTTTTGAACACCACTATAACTCCTTAAGAAATTAATATCTGAAGAAAAGATTTGAGAATATACTTTGGAAAGATAAATTTATCTTCAAATATCTCAAGTTGAACATCTAGCGCAAAAAATGTTATCTCAATGATTCCATAGAGGATTTTATAGAAAATGCTCATATATATTTGGTCTTGAAGTACTATACATAAAATGCAATGAGATTTTGTATGATAAAGGAATAGATGGTATGGACTAGAAGTCCAATCATCTGAGATATCATATGACAATTATATGAGTTTTAAGGCTATGTTTATAGTAATTTTGAAAGATCAGAATTCAACTCCCAAAGAGGTTTTTTCGAGGGAGAGATATATAATGATGAGCGTGGATGTACTCTTTTTCCTTTATCATAGTTTTTATCCCATAGGGTTTTTCTGTGAAAAGGTTTTTAACGAGACATCAAAGAACACGTAAATGATAGACACTTAAAGAGAAATATTATCATTACAATGATATAAGAAAGTCTATCAATCTCTCAAATGTATATCATACATTGATGATATCGAGAGAAACAAAGAGAATGATTAAGATAAATCATCTAAAAGACCCATGAGTTACAGAAGAAAGGCCATGTACATGTTTAATAGATTCGTTCAAGTGAAGCTTTGGCGGACTTATTTTCCAAGACACTTCCAGTTAGTACTTTCAAGATGCAAGTTCAACATTTGGGTACGTCGTCATAAATATATCAAGTTATGCACTCATCAGGGGGAGAAATAGCGCGTTGCACTCTTTTTCCCTTAGCCATGGTTTTGTCCCGATTGGGTTTCCTAGTAAGGTTTTTTAATGAGGCAACATTTTATGCGCATTATGATTATTTTTACTATAATGACATGGTTTTTACTCATTTTCGACCATGATATAAGTCCTCTTCATAGAATCTTTTTGGTATGTTTCGAGTCTTTTTGAGTCTTTGTAGGTTAAAGGACGATTGAAGCTTAATGGAAACTTTTGGAGCATCAAGGAAAGAAGAGCCGAAGTGACCAAATCGAAGTCGAGTTTTCAAGGTTGTGTCGATCGACACGGCCTTGTGTGTCGATCGACATGCCCATCTAACACGAGAAGATTACAAGTTTTGAGGAAATTCCGGTTTTGCCCAAAAACCCCAGAAGTTTACAGAAAGCCCAATCCGAATTTTAGACTTTATATATAGTTTTTCCTTATGCTTTTATGTTTTGATCATCTAGTTTATAATTGAGACTTGAGAGAGAAGATATTTGCAGAGCTTTTAGAAGATTTCAGACTTCAGACTTCATCGATCTAAAACTCTCTGTATCACTTACTCTATCTCTTTTATGCAATTTTATTCATTCATAATGTCTACTGCATCTATGTCTGAGTAGTTTGCTTGTTAGGTTTAGGGTAATTCTAGGGTTTGATGAGAAATAGTTAGGATTGAAAGCTTGTTAGGATTTATCTTTATGTTCTTCATCTAGATTGTTTTAACTCTGATTTTAGGATTGATCAACTAAAATTGGATATCCTAGGTTGCTTTAATAGATGCGAAAGTATTATTAACAACCGGATATAATCTTAGATGAGCAAAATTATATATTCGCAAAGAAATTTGGCTTAGTAATTTTGTGAACAATTGAACCTGAACTTAATGCTTGATTTTATTCACTAAGTTTGCAAAAAAATTTGGAATTTAGGGATTTAGTCATAGATAATCTCTGCAACAAAAGTTGATTGGTTTTATATTCGTGTTTGAGTTCTAGAACCGCGTTTAACAAATCCTAACCGTTTTTATCCCTGTGTTGATCGACACGGACATCTGTGTCAATCAACACGACCGTATTTTGATTCATTCCTACGAATTACCCATAGCCTAACCTTTTGCTAATTGATTACTAGAACCCTTATCATCATTCACTTTGTTTACGTTTGTTGTTTATTTTACATTCATCACTATTTACTTAGCATAGTTTGAACTCTTTAGTCGATTGTGTGTTTGATTCCCTGTGGATTCGACCCCTAAGTATTACAACGATCTCTTAATTTAAGAGAGTAGCTCACGGCAAATTTGAGCATATCAAATTTTGGCGCCGTTGCCGGGGAATCGATTTCACCAACCCCATTTTTGATACTAGAATTTTATCTTTGTCTTGTGTGTTTCAGGTTTATGCCTAATCGCGTTACCAGAAGCAACCAGAACGAAGAACTAGTTGATCTCAACCTTGAGATTGGAAAGTTAGAACGAGCCAACCGAGCAGCGAGAAAGTCAGCCAAAATGAATCTGTTAATTCTTATCATAGGTGAAGATGGGTTTCTTCAGGATACTGAGGGTCGTAGACGTAATGCTCAGGGTCAGAGGTTGGATGAGAATGGGGTTGTGATTGTGGAGGAGCGACATGTCATGCAGCGCCAAGAGCCAACTGGGTGAGGGCGCACTCTAGGAGAGTACAACAGGCCTGACGAGTTCTATGCCAACAGGGCAGCTATTCGTCCTCCTGCGTTCCAGAAGAGCGATTTTGATCTGAAGCTGGCTTACTTCTCACTTGTGGCTCAGCACCCGTTCCATGGCCTATCCTCTGAGCACCCCATGGACCACATCGAGAGGTTCGAGGACTTAGCATCTAGCATCAAGACTAATGGAGTCTCTAGCGACTACCTCTACTGCAAGTTTTTCCCCTACTCTCTTAGTGGAGAAGCAGCCTACTGGTTGAAGCAGCTAGAGCCGGGCTCGCTGACTACTTGGTAGGACACCAAGAATGCTTTCCTCAACAACTTCTTTGATGAGGCGAGATCCGAGGATCTGAGGACCAAGATCTCTACTTTCAAGCAAGGTCCGATCTGAGGACCAAGATCTCTACTTTCAAGCAAGGTCCAACTAGAGTTTACGCAATCGGTGATTCTTCTCCCATGATAGACACAGCCCCTTTGTGTCGATCGACACGGGTCCTAGACGAGTCCAAACACTTCGAAACCTTCGGTTCAAGCAGAGGAAAGGGTTTACAAGCCCAAGATTCCATACCCACGGGCTATTAGTGTCAAAACACTAGAGGAGAAAGGGAGACATGCTCAACCACAGCTGAGGAAGTTGCAAAAGATACCGAATCCAGGGATGTTCGTTGTTCTTTGTTCGATTAAAGGTATGGAATTCAAGAATTCTCTTTGTGACACTGGAGCTAATATGAATGTCATGTCTCAGTCTGTTGCAAGGAAGCTGGGGATTAAGGATCTGCAACCTTCAAAGATGTCTCTCGAGCTGGCCGACTTTTCTTTAACATTTTTGAAAGGGTTCATTCTTGACTTGATGCTTCAAGTAGGCGATTGTCTGGTTCTGGTGGATTTTCACATTATGGAGACAAAGAATGACAGCAAGAGACCATTGATTCTTGGGTCATCATTCCTTGCCACTGTGGGTGCAATTGTGGATTTTCCTAATCAACGAATCTCCTGCTCCAAGGTCAACAAGAATGTCTTCTACCCCGCAGTTCGTGTCAAGGAGAATTCTTGTATGACCGTTACAAATGGAGGACAGCAGAGTTCAGACCTTGGAGATGACACGAAGAGGATCCCATGTGCCCAACCTTCGACTCCTCCCCCTATGAGATCCAATGGCGACTTGACTGCCTGCAAGGTGAAGCGCAAAAAGACTTCCAAACCATTCTCCAAGTTCAGAATCATCATCCCCTTAGAGTTGGGGGAGAAAGGAGAGGTAGTTGTTCAAGAGATGTTGCAAACCACCATGAATTTTTTCTCTGGTATTGTTCCTGGGATGTCCAGAGCTGGAGAGCGATCAAATGCAAGGCTATCAACGGATGGGGGAGACAGAAGGCCCCTCAAAGATCCACCAAAAGCCTGAATCCTGACACAGTCAAGCTAATGACTGAAAACAAGCGCTTAGTGGGAGGCAACCCACTGGTAAGTCTACTTATTTTTGTTTGATTTTCTCCTTTGTTTACTAATTTTTAGTTTTGGTTTTAAGTGTTTCAGATTTCGGAAAAAAAAAAAACAAAAAAAAAACAAAAATTTGGTGACGCGACGAGAAACGCCATTGTGTCGATCGACACACCCTACAACAGGTAAGTTCCCGTTCTTTTCAATTGGTGTTTTCTCTTTTTCTGTTCTTTCACCAATCTTAGGCTTGATAACACTGGGGACAGTGTTGTTTAAGTCTGGGGGAGGTAATCACTAACTTTGTGTTTGTTTTTTAGAGTCAGTCCAAAACGTTTTATTGAGTCAAAATAGTCAGTTGGAAACAATGATCCTTCCTTTGGTTTAGTGGATTGTCTCTTTCAGTTGTGTGACCATTCTTCAAGATCAAATTCAAAGGCAGACTAATGGGAAATCCTAAGGCTGACCAATTAACTTGAGACATCTGTTACTTCCAGTATAATCCACCGGGTTCGAGCTAATTATGCGGTCTCCTCGGTGATTGATGTTCATAGAGCTTGACTCCTCATTCATACCTGACAAGTGCAACTTTTAGTGAAAGTAATGGTACTTCTCCCCCTTGTTCTAAATATATATATATATATATATATATATATATATATATATATATATATATATATATATATATGATTGGGGTGAAATGACAGTTCTTGAGTATAAGATGAGGAAATAAAATTTTAGTGAGTCAGTACTCAAGAAATGATCACCCGGAGCTCAAAAGCAGCAGTCTGAGTCCCTTAGAACGGATGTAGAGGACGAGCGATCTCACGACCCTGTCTCCTCACAAGGAACAACAGTAGTGAAAGCACTGCTTTTGGGTATCAGCAGTCTAAAAAAAAGTCAAGAGAATCAAATAAGTATGGGGAAGAGAAAGAGTACCAAGAGGTGTATGGTTGACTTGAGATGGTATAGTATGGAAATGAGTCTAGAAGGTTCTTGGCATTGAGATCTGGAACGATACCCAGCAATGAGGACTAGCGGGTTATGTTGATAAGTCGTGGGTGAATTTGGGAGGCTGCGAATGTCTATGGAAAAGTACATGGTGGTCTGTTTTTGAGTTGGTTTTGCATTATGTGGATTACTAGTTGAAATGGTCGGTCCGGTACTCCAAGGGAAGGTAAGTTTCTGCGTTTTCAAACCTCTTTCACATTCTTGGTGTATGTTTTGCTTGAGGGCAAGCAAATGCTAAGTCTGGGGGAGTTGATATATCATGGTTTTTACCCATTTTCAACCATGATATAAGTCCTTTTCATAGAGTCTTTTTGGTATGTTTCGATTCTTTTTGAGTCTTTGTAGGTTAAAGGACGATTGGAGCTTAATGGGAGCTTTTAAAGCATTTTGGAGCATCGAGGAAAGAAGAGCCGAAGTGATCAAGTCGGAGTCGAGTTTTCAAGGCTGTGTCGATCGACACGACTTTGTGTGTCGATCGACATGCCCATCTAACACGAGAAGATTACAAGTTTTGAGGAAATTCCAGTTTTGCCCAAAAAGCCCAGAAGTTTACAGAAAGCCCAATCCGAATTTTAGACTTTATATATAGTTTTTTCTTATGCTTTTATGTTTTGATCATCTAGTTTTTAATTGAGACTTGAGGGAGAAGAGATTTGCAGAGCTTTTAGGAGATTTCAGACTTTAGACTTCATCTATCTAAAACTCTCTGTATCACTTACTCTATCTCTTTTATGCAATTTTATTCATTCATAATGTCTACTGCATCTATGTTTGAGTAGTTTGCTTGTTAGGTTTAGGGTAATTCTAGGATTTGATGAGAAATCGTTAGGATTGAAACCCTGTTAGGATTTATCTTTATGTTCTTCATCTAGATTGTTTTAACTCTGATTTTAGGATTGATCAACTGAAATTGGATATCCTAGGTTGCTTTAATAGATGCGAAAGTATTATTAACAACTGGACATAATCTTAGATGAGCAAAATTATCTATTCGCAAAGAAATTTGGCTTAGTAATTTTGCGAACAATTGAACCTGAACTTAATGCTTGATTTTATTCACTAAGTTTGCAAAGAAATTTGGAATTTAGGGATTTAGTCATAGATAATCTCTGCAACGAAAGTTGATTGGTTTTATATTCGTGGTTGAGTTTTAGAACAGCGCTTAACAAATCCTAACCGTTTTTTATCCCTGTGTCGATCGACACGGACATCTGTGTCGATCGACACGACCGTATTTCGATTCATTCCTGCGAATTACCCATAGCCTAACCTTTTATCCAATTGATTACTAGAACCCTTGTCATCATTCACTTTGTTTATGTTTGCTGTTTATTTTACATTCATCACTATTTACTTAGCATAATTTGAACTCTTTAGTCGATTGTGTGTTTTGATTCCCTGTGGATTCGACCCCTAAGTATTACAACGATCTCTTAATTTGAGAGAGTAGCTCAGGGCAAATTTGAGCATATCATGACATCCAAGGGGGAGTGTTATAAACCCATTAGGTGGATGTTCATTATAGGCTCACGTTCTAGAATGTTGTAAACTTACTTGTTCTCCAAGTTCTACTTATTCCTCAAGTATTTGTAATCCTATATATACTCTCTATTATTGATGGAATAACACAGCACAATTCCTTCTCTCTTTCTCTTATTCATAACAGTAATAAAATATTGGTTCAATGATTTTTATTTTATTTATTATATCAAAAAACTTTTATGATTGTTTTTTCGGTATCCAAAACTTGTGAAAAATTATAGATACGATATTTGATTCTTTACACATAACACTTTCTAAATGAATCGTAATATATATCGTTTCTGACTTTATCATCATTATTAAGAGTATTAACCATGATTTCTTCTAAATTTTGTACTTAACACATAACATGATTTCTTCTATATGGAAAGTATATTATGATATTAACATTTATTCTATTGCGATAACTAAAATTATAAATCATAATAGATAATGCAAATCGATTTAATTAAATTCTTTAATATAACATCATTTGATTTTTTTTTTTTAGAATTATTACCTAAAACGGATATTTTTCTATAAATTAATAATTATTAATATATGGTTAATTAATATCTTTTTAAATTAATAAAATTTTAAATTTCCAACATTATTAATTTATAGAGGTTTTACTGTATTTAATTTAGTGCGTCTTTTCAAACATCAATTAAAGCATATTCTCACAAAAACACTCCAAAACATTAACAAACCATAGGATTTCAAATCTTTGACAAATCATAATCAGTTCACCAAACCCGAGACGAGAACAATCAAATTTATACTCCCTCTGAAATCTGAGTTTCTTTTTTTTTTGTTAAAGAATCTGAGTTTCCTTAATTAGTAAGTTAATGAATCTTTGCATCTTTATTTACTCCCCTAAAATAACTACTAATAGGTCATGCAAAAAACATAAGATGTATATGGGTGACTTAAGAGCTTTTTGATGATTTTATACTACGATACCAGCAAAATCTACTCTTGCACCCATGAGTTTTTCTTGTAAACTCGACACGCTTAGTATTCTTCCAGGATGGGTTTTAGGCTTTGCTTGTTTGTATTTAGGCATAGGTCCATCTTGACTAAAGCATATGTTACATTTATCTCCATAGAGATAAAAAAAAGAAGAAGTTTAGAACGAACCTTAATCCGATCCAAAATACTCCAACCCAATCAGATTCGGTTGTAGAGAAAAACTCGAACCGGATTTAACGTTTAAATACTTTAGATATCGGGTAATATTTGAACCAAACTGAAATCCGAAAAATCCGAAGTAAACTAAAACTATTAACTATTTTTTTTCTTAAATTTGGGCAATCTAGATATTTTTAAATACTTTCAAGGAGTTTGAATATTTTTATATGGAGTTTTCAGTTAGCTCAAATAGTTTTAGATATTTTTGGATAGTTTAGATAGGTTTTTTACCGGATTGTTTTGCGAAGTCATATACTTTTGAGTAGTTATTTTCGGATATTTAGGTAATTTTGAGTGTTTGGATAAAATGCGAATCGAACCCGAAAAAAATAAATAAAACCCGAATAAAATAAATAGGTTTGGTACAGATAATCCGAAAAACCCGAA